>JAHTLZ010000245.1:48546-113507 GCA_023846285.1 Phrynocephalus versicolor
TGTGTGTGTGTGTGTGTGTGTGTGTGTGTGTGTGTGTGTGTGTGTGTAGTCTGCATTTTTGAGCTCATCCATATGAAACAGATTTGGTTTGGACATCTGCCACGGTGTCCCAATATTTCCTTACACAGCCTGATGAAGACTTGTATAGGTTGAAAGCAAACAACTAAAAAAACAAAACACCCAGATAAATTGTCTGCTTTTGTTTTTGTGCAAAGACTACACCGCTTGGTTTGGTTTTACTATCTCCATTCAGCTGTTCTCCTCCTCCCAGGAGTTGCCAGCTGAGACCACGTTCTCTTCTGTAGACTTGACTCCTGCTGGGCTCCTTTTCAATTCATCAGCCTTCATGTGGCTAAAATGGGGCCCTCTGGATAGAAGACGCCAGGAGCTGCAGGCCTGGGGGGAGGGATCACAGGATCTGGAGCAAAGTGGGAACGCCAAGACGCCGAGGGCTTGGCCTTTCCACTTTTAGGGCAGCGGAGGCCGAGGGCTGAAGCTGCAAACACAAGAAACCAGCTAGAGGAAAGAAAGAGGCAGAAAGCTGTGGGAACCCAGAACAAGTCAGCCCATGTGGCAGCTTTTTGTGCCAGAAATGCCAATCCGAGTCCTTTGAATGCCACCTGTGTCGATGCAAGAGTGGAAGTGTCTGCGTGGCAGTGAGGACACAGGTCTGAAGGAGCGAATGTCAGGGGAACCACTCGGTCAGTCCAGAGAGGACAAGGTATTGATTGCAGGGGTTACAGGAGGGGAAGGTGATGCCTTGATCTCCACTTGGGCCCAAGCAGGAGGGCCTTGACTGCTGCAGGTTCATGCTTCAGCCCCCTGCCCACCCAGGGAAGCCCCCCACCCCCTCTTGTTGCCTCTCAGCAGGGCTGTGAAAGGAGCCTTCTGCAGAGAGACCTGGAGCTCAAAGGGGTTGGCTGTGAGACATGGGCAGATGCTTATCCTTGGGAAGACAGCGGACACTCCTCACGTGGCCCCAAGAGGAGTGTGGCTGCCTGCCTTTCGAAAGAAGTCACATCTAATGGCAGTGGGACAGTGAATAGGGAAATGGAAAGGGTCTGGGACCTGCTCCTGAGTGGAGGGAAGGTCAGCGGCTGCAGCCTTCCGGGCAGCAGGCACATCACAGTTGCCCACCTGACCAAAAGGCTTCCCCTGCCACCTTTAGAGAGCTTTATGGCACCAACTGAGAGAGAAGGTGATACGCTTTTACATCTAGGGGGCCCAATGCATCTTATGCTCTTCTTCTGCATTGACCCCAGCCTGCCACACGGAGACTGTGGCAGCCACACAGAGGGAGACCATGGCACTGTGTGTGTGGCAGCTAGGAAGCCACCTCTGGTGCAAATCAAGGGGGAGGTTGCCCACCAGCCAACAGGAGCACTGATCCCTGTGAGGCTCATGGGGAGGGGGCTTTTCATTAAACCACCACCACCACCATCAAGCTGCGCCTCCGGCCGCTTAGACGGAGCATCCTTGGAAACGGCCGTATTGTGACCGGGTCTCCAGCCCTCCTCTGGCTGATTGTCTCCCTCTTTTCCTTCCTTCCCCTCAAATCCTGGACCGGATGGCACCAAGGCTGCTGCCCCCACCCAAATCCACCAGGACGGCTACTGCTCCTTCTACGGGGAGTGCGGCAGGAACCCCGAGATCACCAGCAGCCTCCTCCCGGCCAATGTGCCCTGCGTCTCCAACACCCCGGCCCGGCAGCTTTCAGGTGCCCACCTCACCCTCCTGGCCTCAGTCTGCCCGATGCTGTTCACGGGGGCCGAGAGCACCTACGCCTGCTGCTCGGAGGACCAGCTGCGCGCCCTGCAGAGCAGCCTGACCCTCTCCCAGGCTGTCCTCTCCCGCTGCCCAGCCTGCTCACAGAACTTTGCCAGCATCCACTGCCACAACATCTGCAGCCCGAACCAGAGTCTCTTCACCAACGTGACCCGTTACTTCAGCCGCACCAGCCCACAGGGCACCCTGGAAGTTGGGGTGCTCGAGTACCAGTGCTACTACCAGCAGCAATACGCAGAGGCGCTGTTTAACTCGTGCAAGGGAGTCAGGCTGCCGGCCACGGGTGGCTACGCCATCTCGGCCATGTGTGGCATGTACGGGGCCGCCTTGTGCAACCCCCAGTACTGGCTGGACTACCAGGGGGACCCCAGCAATGGCCTGGCACCCTTGGCCATCTCCTTCGAGCTGATACCACCAGGCAGCACTTTGCCCATTGAAGGTGGCATTGTGCCCTTCGATGAGACAGCCTGGAAGTGCAGTGAGGCTGTGAACAACGGCACTGGCGAGAGGTGCTCCTGCCCGGATTGTCCCCAGTCTTGCCCTGCTATCCTGGCCCCTCAGCCCACCCGGCCACCCCTTAAGTTGGGGGGCGTTGACGGGGTCATCGTCATCTGCTCTCTGCTCTTCTGCCTCTTCGCGGGGCTTTTTGGGGCCTTCTTGCTGTGGCAACATTACCATGCCCGACAGAAGCGGAAGGAGAGCTGGGGAAAGCGGGCCAAGGCTCATGGGCCGACCTGCTCCCAGAAGACAAGCCAGGCCACCCACGATTTCCTGGCCAAGATCTTCAGCTCCTGGGGCAGGCTGGTGGCCTCCTACCCCATCACCGTCATCGTTGTCTCATCCGTGGTGGTGATCTTCCTCTCCAATGGGCTGCTCAAAATACAACTCACCACCGACCCCGTGGAGCTCTGGTCAGCCCCGGGCAGCCAGGCCCGTCAGGAGAAGGCCTTCTACGACCAGCAGTTTGGGCCCTTCTTCAGGACCAACCAGGTTTTCCTGACAGCCAAGAACCTCCCCAACTACACCTATGACTCCCTCATCCTGGGCAAGAAGAACTTCAGCGGGGTCCTCTCCATTGAGGTCTTGCTGGACCTGCTAGAGCTGCAGACGAGCCTGCAAGGCATCGAGATCTGGTCTGAGAAGCACGGCAGGAACATCTCACTGAAGGACATATGCTACGCCCCCCTGAACCCCCAGAATGCCTCCCTCTCCGACTGTGCTGTGAACAGCCTCCTGCAGTACTTCCAGAACAACCTGACCCGCCTGGAGATGACGGCCAACCAGACCGTGAGCGGGCAGACGGGCACCGTGGGATGGCGGGACCATTTCCTCTACTGTATTAAGTGAGTGCCAGCTTGGGGTGGTGGTGGTGGTGGTCGTATCTCTCTGCCTGGAGGGAACAGGAAGGGTTGGTTTCCTTGCAAGTGAGAGAGTTGTGGAGGCACGTGAGCAAGGGTGTTATCTTCCCCTCCTGCCTTTGGGTCATAGTGAGGCTGCTCCTGGCCTTTCTCCCCAATTCCTCTTTTTTTGCTTGATTTCCACTCCTGCACATGCACACACACCTGTTTGTTGGGGGTGGTTTCCTCTGCTTCAGCACCACCTGCTGCTCATGGATCCATGCTTGGTGGGAACAGGCCTGGAAATGAGGCTTTGCCAAATTGCCTCCCACATGGGCATGGCTAGCAACCGAGGAAGGGCAGGACCACTCCGGAAGCCCACGGCTTGGTAGGCACTGTCATAACAGCTGGCCCCTCACTTGTTGCTGGCAGTGAGCCAACACGGGGCACCTGGGAGCAACTCAGCCCTTTTCTGCAGCGACAGAGGCAGTGCCACAGCTTTGTGGGCAGACGCCTACTGGTTCCCCCAGGAGGGGAGGCCACTGGCTGAGGCCCTGGGCAGTCCAGTGGCTGTTCAGTGGGGTGGGTGGGGGGTGGGGAGAGGCTGAGCCTGGGGCACAAAAGGCCAGCCAGGCAGGTGTGTGTGTGTGTGTGTGTGTGTGTGTGTGTACACATTCCCAGTATGTTCCTGCCTTCCAGGAGGAGGAGGAAGAGGAGGAGGGGGTCTATGAGGAGGAGGAGGAGGGGAAGGGGAAGTGGAGCCTCCCCTTCCCTCTAGCCTCACGGGCATTTTCTTTCCTTGGCCCTTTTAGCTCGCCTCTGTCTTTCCAAGACATCACGGCCCTGGAGATGAGTTGCATGGCAGAGTATGGTGCCCCCGTCTTCCCCTTCCTGGCTGTGGGGGGCTATTCAGGTAGGAAACGGCTGTGCCCTGAACATCGGAGGACAGACACAGGGAGACTAGGAGGAAACCTACTTAGCCCTTGCAGGGTTGGCCCCACCCTTGAGCACCACAGGAGGCAGGAGTCCTAGCGCACCTGTTGAGAATTTGAGAGAGAGGGGATGTGCAGGGGGTTGCCCTTAAAGCCTTGACATAAGAATGAAGCTCCATAGCCTGGACATATGCAGCTCTGCTTATTTGCTCTCAAATCAGTGATGACTTACGGTGGCCCTCCTGGGTCTTCTAGGGGTCAAGCACACAGTCTTGAGTCTTGGGCCAAGGCATATCCAGCCTCAAAGAGGTGTGGTGGTGGTGGTGCTGGGTGTCAAGGCCAGGTGTCGCTCACGCTGTGTCTGTCTGGGATCTTCTTGCAGGCCCCAAAGGATGGATGGCCGCTGATGGGGCCCCTCTGGGCCAGGACGAGCTCCTGCGGCTCCTTCTCTCCTGGGCCACTGCCTGATGTTGGGCTGCGCCTGGGGCTCAGGGGAGGGGGAGGGGAAGTGGGGAGACCAGGGCTGGCCTTGCTGATTTCTCCCCTGCTGGACGGAGGGAGGAGGGCCCTGGCTTCTTGGCTCTTGGCTCTGCAGGAAGAAGGGCGCTCTCTCTCTGCTTATTGGGTCCAAGGGAAAGGGTTTGCCTGGTGATGACTTTCCTCTCTTCCCAACAGGGGAGGAATACTCAGAAGCACAGGCGCTCCTCCTGACCTTCCCCCTGAACAATATCCCCTCCAGTGACCCCCGGTCGGAGTTTGCACGCTTGTGGGAGGAGCAGTTCCTGAAGATTGTGCAGGAATTCCAGCAGAAATATGCCAACCGCTACGCCGTTGCCTTCATGGCCGAGGTATGCGAGCTGCCTTGGGGGGGGGGTGGCTGCTCCTTGGGAAAAGAGCTGAAGGCCAACAGGATGCCAGGGAATAGCCAGCAGCCCAGAGGCAAGGAGCTTTAGGCAATCCTGGGCAGCCCCACAGGCGCCCAGCCCCATTTGGTCTTTGGCTGCAGCAAAACCACGGAAGGGTTTTGTTGCCCCAGACTGGTTTGGGCCCAGCCTCGGCTGAGGGCAGCAGTCCAGCTCAGCAAGCAAAAGCTGCAGCAAAGGCCCAGGAATGGAGACAGAGATGGCAGCCAAGCCAGAGGAGAACGGTGCAGTCAGGCAAACTGGAGAGTGGGGGGGGGGCAGGGGCAGGGTAGAATGGAGCCTGGAGGATGGCGGATGGGGTGGGGGGTGGGGGTAATGCTTCAAAGCCTGAGTTGTTTCACTGTGTAATAACATATAGTAGTTACTTTTAGTCTCTCTCTCTCTCTCTCTCTCTGTATGTGTGTCTGTATGTGTGTGTTTGTATACACACACATTCATGCACATCTTGTCTGTACCTTGATCTTGGACTGGATCCAGCCTGAGGGATGTTTAGAATAGATTCATTGGCACCAATGGGGCTTAGGACAGATTTGTCCCATTGATTTATGTAGGTCTGTTGTAATCATGCCTTAACACAAAGTCCAGCCTGTTCCACTGATTGTTTTAATTTGCATTCCTAACTGCCAGTAGACACACACAAGTGCACGCACGCACACGCATAGGGACACAGAGACAGCAACTTCTGTGTGTCTCTGTGTGTGTGTGCATGCGTGCCTGAGCCTCCTCCCTCTTTCAACCTGCCTCTCCCCCCCCCCCCGCCACTGGCCCCTTATGTGGCTGCAGCGCTCCCTGGAGGATGAGATTAACCGCACCACCTGGGAAGACCTCCCCATCTTTGCTGTCAGCTTTATAGTCATCTTTGTGTACATCACATTCGCCCTGGGCGAGTACTCCAGCTGCCGGCACATCCTGGTATGTACAAGGGAGTATCCCTGGCTGTCCAAACAGAGACATTGGGGTTTCTTCCTTGTGTTTTTAAAAAATAAATAAGTATTCCACCACCTCACTGGAGGGTAGCAGCCCGAGTGCCTGGCCTCCCCTCAGCTGGCGAGAGGGAGGGAGCTCCATTGTCCCAGGCAGCACCTCCTGCACTTGGAAGGTGGAATGGGGTCCCCTCTCACTTAGGCTCAGAAGAAAGAGGGGCTCTCCTTAGGAGGCTTACCTCTTTTCTCTACCCAGCTGGACTTACAAAAAAAGCTTAACAAGGGGGGGGGGTGAGGGGTCTTTTTCTAGACCAGAGCAGTTACACTGGCCCTGCTGGGCATCCATGTATGTGATGAAGGCAAGTGGAACTGGGAGCAGAGAGGCTGTCCCAGCTGCCCACCCTCCCTCTTGGGAGCCACAACACCTTTGCCAGAGGAGGGAGGGGGCAGCCAGGTATGTCTTTTGCTCTCACCTGCCTACCTGCCCACTGTCTTCCCTCCTCCTCCCCCTCCCCCTCACCTTTTTTAGGGGAGCTCCAAGGTGACCCTGGGCCTAGGAGGCATCCTGGTGGTGCTGGGAGCTCTGCTGGCATCCATGGGCTTCTGTGCCTTCGTGGGGTTGCCCTCCTCCCTCATCATCCTGGAAGTGGTGCCATTTCTGGTGCTGGCCATGGGTGCTGATAACATCTTCATCTTCGTGCTTGAGTACCAGGTGTGAAATGCACCCTCCATATGAGTGTGTGTGTGTGTGTGTATGTGGGGGGTGCATGCAGAAGGAGATGGGGTGTTTTTATGGGGGAAGATTTAGCTTCTCAGGAACTTTGCCCTCCTGAGTGTGCTGGGGATGAGGATGGGGAAGTGTTCAGGGGCCCTGGTGTAGGGGCCACCCTTCCCACTCGGTCATCTTCCTGGGTGGCCTTTGGATTGCCGTTGGCCCCGGGAGGCACCTAGTCCTCCTCAGGAAGTCACGTTGCTGAGGCAGGACCTGCCTTGTTGCTTGTGGGTGGGTGGGGGTGGAGGTACTGGGGTCAGCTGCCCCCTGACCTCTGCCCTTCCCCTTCCCCTGCAGCAGTCTCAGCCCCTTGCTGGGGAAACCAGAGAGCAGCACCTTGGCCGAGTCTTGGGGGACGTGGCCCCCAGCATGCTGCTCTGCAGCCTCTCGGAAATCATCTGCTTCTTCCTGGGTGAGTGCGGAGGGAGGGGGCTCCCGGAGGAGGCGGAGGAGGAGGAGGATTCTGCCCTGGCATTTGGGTAGTGGCGGCAGCTGTGTGTGTGTGTGTGTTCACTCATAATCATCTCCCGCCTCACTCCACCCCCCAATCTTTGAAGGGCAAAGCATAGGGCTCTCTCGGGGCTGCCTTGCCCTCTCTTTCAGCCTTCCCTAGGGTGGGGGGGTGGGGGGACGTGGCCACCCCCAGACCAGAGCTGGGAGCATCCTCCGGCAAAAAAGCCTGCTCAGGGTGGCCCTTAGTGAGCTGGTCCAGAAGAGAGAGAGAGAGAGCAAGAGAGAGCGCTCAAGATGGCCAGGCCTCTGTTTCCCCCATGGGGCCTCCAGGTGCCTTGTCCCCGATGCCAGCCATCCGGACTTTCGCCCTGAACACCGCAGTGGCCGTGCTGTTTGACTTCCTGCTCCAGATGTCGGCTTTTGTCGCCCTGGTCGCCCTGGACTCCCGCAGGCAGGAGGTCAGTGGGCGGTGGGGGGAGCGCTCCAGGGAGGCCTGGGGTCGGAGGGGCGGCAGGCGGCGCGGGGCAGGGAATCAGGCAGCCTAGGGGACCCCTCGAGGGCTGCCGGATCCGAGGCTGGCCCTGGCTTGCCTGCAGCTAGAGAGAGAGAGAGAGAGAGAGAGAGAAGCCCCACCACCACCCCACCACCAGGCGCCAAGCTGACCGGCCTCTCTGCCCTGCGCCCAGGCCTCCCGCTGCGACGTGTGCTGCTGCATCTGCCTGAAGACCGGAGCTCCCGAGAAGAGGCGAGAGGGGCTCCTCGTGGCTTTCATGCGCCGATACTACGTCCCGTTCTTGTTCAGCGGCGTGGTCCGGTTCCTGGTGGTGAGCGTCCCGGGGAGGCTGTCCGAGGGCGCGAAGGGGCGGAGGAAGGAAGGCCGGCCGGCCAGCCGGAGGGTGGGATGGACGGGCTCCTCGGGCGTGGCTCTCAGCACCGCGCCCTCCCTCCCCTCCTCCGCTCAGGTGCTGCTCTTCGCCTTCCTCTTCTTCGGCAGCGTCTTCTTGGGGGTCAACGTCCAGGTGGGGCTGGAGCAGGAGCTGTCGGTGCCGCAGGTGAGAGAGAGAGAGAGGCTGGAGTGTGTGTGTGGAGGGCGGCGGCCTGCGGGGGGGGGGGGCTTCCCTTCTCCGCTGCCCCCGCCTTTCCAGCGGTCTTCACGGGCGGGCACGGGCGGGCGGCACTGGACGGGCTGATCGCGAGATCCCGGCCTCCGACCTCGAGTCCTCCTGGGCTGAAAAGGACTTGGGCTCCGAGGAAGGGCTGGGAGGCGGGCGGGCGGGCGGGCGGGGGGGCTGCGGCCATTCCTCCGTTTCAAAGTGAATCGGGCCCACGCGCTGCCCTCCCGCCGCCCAGGACTCGTACCTGCTGGAGTACTTCCAGGCCCTGAACCAGTACCTGATGGTGGGGCCGCCCGCCTACTTCGTCACCACCGGGGGCTACAACTTTTCCACCGTGCCCGGCATGGACGGCGTCTGCTCCAGCTCCGGCTGCGACGACAACTCTTTGACCCAGCTGATCCAGTACGCCACGCAGTTCCCGCAGGAGTGAGTCCCTTCCTCTGCTCCAGCCCTTCTTCCCCGCCGCCGGCTAGCCTCCCAGGGCAGCCCCATCGCTCTCGTGCACGACCGCGCCGGACTCGGAGGCGCTCCTGGGGGGTGGGGGGGAGCCCGTCGCCTCGATTCCCGGGAAGGGAAAGGGAAATACTGTACCTCCACCCTCCGGGCGACGTGAAGCGGCGCTCCAGGCCAGGCGGCCGGGCTCTGCGGGGGACGCGGAGCCCCAGGGCTGGTCCTGCGGCCGGTCGGTCGGGGCCATCAGGGCAGCCTCTTCCTCCCCCTGCAGGTCCTTCCTGGCCATTCCTGCCTCCTCCTGGGTGGACGATTTCATCGACTGGCTGAGCCCCTTCTCCAGCTGTTGCCGCACCCACATGTTCGGGCCCCAAAAGGGGGAGTTCTGCCCTTCCACGGACTGTAAGTGGGGCTGAGTCAAGAGGGACCCCTAGTGTGTGTGTGTGGGGGGGGGGGGGAGGCGGAGGGAGCCTTGGCTCTTATGGACAGGAAGGCGACAGCCTCCAACATACCTGCTCATGGAAGGGGCCCAAGGAGCCCCTCACTGATTTTCCCCTCTCCCCCTCTCTGGCAGCCTCCCTTTCCTGCCTGCTGGGACAATGCATGCCCATCCCTAGCGGGGCCCTCAGGCCCAACGTGGAGCAGTTCAACCGCTTTCTGCCCTGGTTCCTCCAGGATAAGCCCAACCTGAAATGCGCCAAAGGGTGAGGGGCTGCTAACAGGGGCCATGGGGGAGGGGGAAGAGGGGCTGGACAAGCCTGGCCTCAACCCCTGAGGTCAGCTCAAGAGAGCCCCCCCCCACCCCCACCCCAGCCCTGCTGCTGCTGCTGCTGCTACTACGTGAGTGTGTGGAGGGAGCAGCTCCCACCTCCAGGGGCTGGTGGAAGGGGAGGAGGGGTCTGACCCTCCCCCCCTTGCAAAGCACTCACACACTCAGGCCTGGGGAGTTGCTCAGGAGGGCTGTGCTCTGTGGGGCGGGAGCCTTTGTCTGGCTTCTGTCTGGACCCTTGTGATCTCCCCAGGGCCAGGTCTGATTTCCCCTGCACCCATACCAGGAGCTCATGGGTTTAGAAGGAGGGAGAGGGGACCATGGGCCTCCTGGTGCTTTGGAACTATGGGTCCCATTACCCTCCATTCATGCCGCAACAGCCTCTGGAGGGCCATCCTCCCACCGCCGCCCCATTCTCCCTCTGGCCACCTGGCCATGCCAGATGTGCCAAAGGGGGTGCCAGGGTTTTGCCAGGGTGGGGGCCTTACACTGGGCCTGTGAGGCCACAGCTACTGCGGAGAGGTGTTCACACCCACACCCTCTCTCTTCAGGGGCCTGGGAGCCTATGACACCTCGGTGCGTCTGGGGCCAGAGGGGGAAATCACAGGTGAGCTGGCAGGGCTGGGAGGTGGAGGGGCCGGACCCATTTCATGTGGGGTGAAAGGGGGGGTTGCTGCTCATCAGGTGTGGACCTCTGCAGGGGCACCTGCAGGGGGGTTCATAGAAAGACCCATCCCCCCTTCCTGCCTCTTCCCAGGTGGAGAGAGGCTGTGAAGGGGCCTGAGTAACAGACAGTAGCCCCCTGAAATCCCTCTGAGTCCATATGGGGAGGAGGCGAGCCAGCCCACTGATGCATCTGTGCTCCCCACAGCATCCCGTTTCATGGCCTACCACAGGCCCCTGAAAAACTCAGCAGAGTACACGGCAGCTCTGAGGGCCGCGAGGGCGCTGGCCGCTAACATCACGGCTACCATGCGGCAAGTGCCAGGGACAGATCCCAGCTTCTCTGTCTTCCCCTACAGGTAAAGCAAGGGGTGGGGAGTGTGGGGCGGGGTGGGGAATGTTTCAAGCCCAGAGATCTGTGACAAAGGACTGGAGGGGCAGCAGTGCCCCTGCAGTGCCCCCTTCCCACCCATCACCAGGCCACAGGGCATCCCCCCCCCACACCCAACAATTAGCCTCTGAGCAGAAAAGTAAGCACCTCCCCTCCCTTCTGCTGCCCATTTGGGCAAGGACAACTCTGCTAGCCCCTTGCCGTTTCCCCTCTTGGGAGCATTAGAAGAATGGCTTGAAAGCCAAGACGCCCACCAGGAAGGGCTGTTCCCCTCAGGGCGACTCCCCCCCCAACACACAGCTGGTTTTCCTCTCTGCCACCTCCCCCCCGAGTCCGGAGGGGGCATCTGCCTCAGAGTTTTGAGGGTGGCCAGGGGAGGGTGAGTGCGTGCGCAAGGGGGGTCTCCCTGCCCTTCCGGGCAGGCCCCATTACCTCCTGCTCCTTCTGCAGCATCACCTACGTGTTTTACGAGCAGTACCTGAGCATCATCCTGGTTGGCTGCTTCAACATGGCTGTTTGCCTGGTGCCCACCTTCTTGGTGTGCTACCTTCTTCTGGGCATGGACCTGCGCTCGGGCCTCATCAACCTCCTCACCATCCTCATGATCGTGGTGGACACTGTGGGAGCCATGACCCTCTGGGGAGTCTCCTTCAATGCCCTGTCCCTTGTCAACTTGGTGGCGGTGAGTCCAGGCAGCTCCACAGAGGCTTCGTGGAGTGTGAGGGGATGCCAGCCTCCCCCCCCCCCGAATCTCAGGGTCCCAGGGTGCTGCCGAGCACCTGTGGGAGTGGATTCAGCCCTGCTGCTGCTCCCTTGCCCTCCCCTCCCTGTGAACGATGCCTGTGAGAAGGCTGCCTCTCCCACCAAAAAAACCCTCTCCTGGCCGCTGCCTCTTCCAGCAAAGATGAAGGCAGCGGGTGGAATTCTCCACTTCCTCCACTCCCTTCCTCCCCTCAGGTGTGGGCAGCTCTCTCTCTCTCCTGTACAGCCTCTTGGCCAATCAGGGGACCTCCTTCCCCTCAGCCCGCTCTGCCCCACCAGCCCTTGCTAACCACTCTCTCTTCCCGGCAGGCAGTGGGCCTCTCAGTGGAGTTTGTGTCCCACATCACTCGCTCCTTTGCCGTTACCCAAGGCCCCAGCAAACTGGCTCGGGCCAAAGCAGCCACAGTCCGGATGGGCAGTGCAGTGAGTAGACTTGGCGGGGAGGGAGGGCAAAGCCAACTGGGCCCTGGGGTGGGGCAGGGGGCGGGGTGGGTGACAGCAATGTGGGAAAGGCTGCCTTTTGGATCTGTGAGGGAGGAAGAAGATCCATCCTAACTCAACCCCTGCCAGGGCAGGCCAGCTCCGCATCCTCTGGGCTTCCCCCTTTTCTGCAGGTGTGGTCCCAGCCCCTGGGTCCTCTTGCCTCCAACTGCAGTGGGGCTGTAGCCATGGCTGCTCAAAGGGGGGGGGACCTCCCTCCTTCCCTGGGCTCCCTCCCCATGCAGCCACCGCTGGTGGCCCCAGCCCCTCCTCACTGGCGCCTGGGGGCCCCTGCTCTCCCCTCCTCAGGTGTTTTCTGGTGTGGCCATGACCAACTTGCCTGGGATTGTGGTTCTGGCTTTTGCCAAGGCCCAGCTGGTGCAGATCTTTTTCTTCCGCCTCAACCTCATCATCACCCTCCTGGGGACAGTGCATGGCCTCATCTTCCTGCCAGTGCTACTCAGCTATTTTGGTAAGCAGACTGCCCCCGGATCATCTGCCCAGTTCATGGCCATCTAACATGCTCTGGGCGTCCACCCTGACAGAGGCTCACAAGTCTGCCACATGAAACAGAGCCTTCTTGGTGGTGGCCCCAGTGTCCTGGAACCCACTTCCTGAGTAGCTTCATCAAGCCCCCCTCCTTTATAGGATGTTATAGGTGGTGAAAAAGCTTATTATTTAAGGAGGCCTTTGAGAGTGGCCACGGCTGATACAGTTTCCCTTCCCTACCTGCATCTATTCATGTTTGTGGTGTCATCTTACGTGGAGGTGATGAAATGCGGTGAAGGGTGATGAAGGATGGGTGTCTTCCTCCTCTGGAGGACCTTGATGGTGGGCCCAGCTGCCCTTGGAGGAGAGCATCTCCTGGCAGGGACAGGGTGCATGCACACACATGCCACTCAAAGGCTGGGGGAGGGGGCCTCCTCACCCCCTCATTCTCTTTCACCAGGGCCTGATGCTAGGCGGCCATCGATGCTCCAGGCACAGCTCAAGCAGCAAGGAGGCGAAGGAGAAGCACCATCACGGAAGAGCAGCCTGGCCATCATCCACAGCCCGGCCCCCTTGAGAGCCCCAGAGACTCCTCCGAGCCACAGTCACCTCCCGAGGACCCCAGGCCCAGGGGAGCCCCGAGCAGAACAGCCGTGAGGGGTGGTGGGGGTGGTTGGCCACTGCTTCCCAGTAGGGGAAGGGCCTGCACCTACAAGCCCCTCTCCTCTGAGCAGGAAAAGGTGTGCGAGAGGGGGGGCAGAGGATCTGCACGAGGCCAGGTGTGCACAGAGTGGATCCTCCTTTCACCTGCCCCCACCTTTGGAAGCACAAGTGTTAGAATGCCACACACCACGGTCCCTGGGATGTTCTGCAACAGCAAGCCAGCCCACATGCTTGGTAAGGGCAGGCTCTGGGCACCACCTGGAGGGATGGACACCACTGATGCACTTTACTGGCTTTGACCAAGGACTGGATGGCCACCTTTGGGAGATTGAATTTTTGGGGCACACGAGGACAGAGAACTTAAAACACATGAAACAAAAATGAACAAGAATGGTTTCTTTTTCTCAACTTGCTTGTCAACCGGCTGGTTCCTGTCCCATCCGCCAGCCCTTGGTCACACACGGATCCCTGGGCAGGTCCCACCCTGTCCTCACAAACCTCCGCCTGTTTTCTCCCAAGAAGAACTGAGACTCAGTGTGAGATGAGAGGAGGCAGGACTGCAGGCTGGCCATACTCTTTCCCATTAGTACAGTGTCTGTGTGTCTCTCTCTCTCTCTCTCTCTCTGTGTGTGTGTGTGTGTGTGTGTGTGTGTGTGTGTGTGTGTGAGAGAGAGAGAGAGAGAGAGAGAGAGAGAGAGAAATGGCATTTACTGCTTGTTGAACGAGGTATGGTTTCCCTTTAGGTAGCCACCCCCACCTCAAAGAATAAGAGTTGTCAGTGGGAGCAATGCTGCCTGTTTCAAAAGGTGCACAAGTGTTTGATTTGCCGCAATGGCCTAGAAAAAAAGGATCAGAAGGTGACCCTGGGGGTGCAAGGTGAAGGGCGGGAGGAAACGAACCCCTGGAGGTGCAGAGGGCAGCAAAGGGGCATTAGGTGTCCTCTTGGTTCCTGCTCCCCTGGCCTCAGTTCCTTCAAGTCCATGGGGCCGCGTGGCCACGGATGAGGAATGATGGGAGGTGGAGTCCCAACAGCATCTTGAGGGCCACCTGCCCCCTTAGGCGGCGCTTCTGGGTCGGGGCATGCAGTGCCACGCAGAGGTGTGTGCGCACGTGTGGGCTTCTTCGGATGCCTCTGGGGCTGATGCATGCCAGGCATTAGGGGGGGGGTGGTCGGCAGGAAAAGTGATGCTGCTTCTGGACCGTCGGACTCGCTCCCCCTTCGCGGCCCCCCAACCAGGAAGGAAGCCGAAACCCGGCGAATAGGACGCCCCTATCCCAGGCCCGTGACCCCCTTCCCCCCCACCGCCCCCGCGCGGCTCGCCTTCGGGAGGGGAGGGGCGGCTTCGGGTCCTACGGCGGAGCAAAGACCGGGAGGAGCCCTCGCCTGGGGCAGAAGCCGTCCTTGCCGCCCCCTTGGCACTGCGGCCTGAAGGACCAAGCCGACGGGGGAGGGGTGTGAGGGCAATCGGCACCGTCGGGGACCCGCACGGCATCGCTCCGGATCGACCCCCGCCCCCCGCCGCCGAGCCAAGCTTCCCGTTTGCGGGCTTCCTGGACCCCCAGCCCCGGCGAGCAAACCCCACAAGGGGGGGCGCCCGGCCCCAGGAGGAAGCCCGGCCTCCCCCCCCCGGAAAGGAAGGCTCTCTCTCTCTCGCCCCCCACCGCGCGCCGTTCGCCCTCCGGGGAGCCTCCGTGCCTGGCCCGCCGCAGTCTATCCTGCTGAGCCCTCCCTCCCTCTCGACGGGGAGGCCCTGGACCGCCAGGCAGGCAGGCAGGCCACCGGTCGAGGGGATCTTGCTCAGGCAACCCCGGCGCCGCCGCCCCGTCTTCGTCTTCACCTTCGTCCTCCTCCTCCTCCTCTTCCTCCTGCCTGCCTGCCTGCCTGCCTGCCAGCGTAGAGCGCCTCGCACCGCCCGGCCACGCGGGGGCGCTCTCTCCCTACGGCCGGCTCCTCCCCTCGCCCCTCCCTCCTCCTCCTCCTCCTCTCGCGAGATTTGGCCCGCCTGCCCCGCCCCCAGGACCTCGCCGAGGGGGGGGGGGCAAGATGGCGGCGCCGTGGTGGCGAGTTGCCGGGCCGGGCCTGGAGGCGAGTACCGCCGCGGCCTTGGGGGGCCGGAGGGTCCCGCTGGGGGGTGGGGGGGAGGGGTGGCTCCGGCGGCGGTGGGGGGTGGAGCTGACTCTCTTCCTTCCGCTCCTTCCAGGCCTTGGCGGGCAGGCGCGTCGGCGGCGTCCCCTCGTGGCTCCTCCGTGCCGGGCAGGCCTTCCACACCACCGCCAGCTGCCCCAAGGTGGGAGCCGCTGGGCCCGCCTCGCTCGCAGGCCGGCAGGGAAGCAGGCCGCGGAGGGAGGGAGGGAGGGAGGGAAGGGGGCCTCGCCGCGGAAGAGGCGGTCCTCTGAGGCCCGAAGGGAGGCGCTGACCCTTTGGCCCCCCTGCGGCTCTTGGAAGCCCCGGCCCGGGGGGTTGGGGGGGGGAGGCCTTCGCTCGGGCTCCCTTCCGGAGGAAGAGGAGGTCAGGCAGGGCAGGGCAGGGCGAATCCTCCGCCGGCTGCCCGGGCAGCTCGTGCACGCTGGGCTCCCGGGGGCCTCCCATGGAGAGAGAGCCGGGCCTTGGCGCTCCGCCCGGGCGTGTGCTTCCCGCTCTGTGCTTCTCTTGCAGGCCAAGGCCGCTCGAATCCGCGGCGGGAAAGGGAAGAGGCCAGTGACCTACGAGGAGGCTCACCCGCCCCACTACATTGCCCACCGCAAGGGCTGGCTTTCCCAGCACACAAGTGAGTGAGGCAGCGAGGAGGGGTCGACGGTACCAAGGCCAAGGAGACTTTGGCCACTGGCTGTCCGCAGAACCTCCTGCCCAGTGCTTTTGGACTGGACTCGGCTCAAAGGATGTGTGGGAGGCCATGGGGGCCAGAGAATGGTTTCCCAACTCTGGAAACCTGTTTTCTCTTCATTTGGGATGGACTGCAGGTTCTCTGAGGCCACATCTCTCCTGCCTTGCCCTGAGTCTTTTCTGAGCTGGCTCTGGTGGTTTGCTTCCTCCACAAACTCAGCCATCATATGGAGACTAATGAGTCTATGCCAGGCATGTTCAAACTTCAGCCCTCCTGATGTTTTGGACCACAACTCCCAGAATTCTAAACTTAGATTGCCAATGACAAAGGACTGTGGGAGTTGTGGTCCCAAACATCTGAGGGCTGAAGTTTGGACATGCCTGGTCTATGTTGTCCCCTTGAAAAGATCTCTTTCCTTGGCGGTGCTCCCTGATCCCAAACCATACAGAATTGATCACTGCCTTTGGTCCACCCTGTGTGTCTCTGTGTTGTTTGTCTCTATAGGTCATCTGTGTGAGGAGGAAGGAGCTGCTGAACGAGCTGTGGAGGACGTCTTCATACGGAAATTCATCTATGGAACCTTCCATGGCCTCTTGGCCAACGAGATTGTGTTGAAGCGCCGGGCCAACACGCTGATCATCTGTGTCATTTTACTCCAAAAGATGATCCCTCATAAGCTTTACTTCCTAATTGGCTATACAGAAACATTGCTTTCATTCCTGTACAAGTGCCCTGTCAAAATGGAAGTTCAGACAGTACCTGAAAAAGTGATCTACAAGTATGTCTAGTCCCAGGAGGAGGCATGTGCCATGGTGAGAGATGCCCTAGTTCCTCTCTGTCCCAAGGTGGACTTTGAGTTGTGCTTCCCTCTTAGCCAGGACTGGGGCTGGGGGGATGGGACATTCTGAGATGGTGCTTGGTGGCTGTTCTCTGAGCACATATGGTGATGCAAATGGTCCTTGTGCCTCCAGAGGTATTAATTGGGAAAGCTTGGTGTGTTGTTAATATACAAACAATAATGCTTGCTGCTCCCTATCAGTGCTGGCCTCAGATTATTTTCTTTTGGTTACTTAGAATTCTTGTCTGTACAGCTAAGCCAGAAATATTTCCCAGAAATGATGGCAGGATGTGTGTTCTCTTTGCTCTGTATGGGAGCCATCAGGCGCCCATCCTGCCAGTTCTTTATTGGGCTGTTCCCCAAGGGGTCTCCTCCCTTGTTCAGGATAGCCCCACTGGTGCCCATTTAGCAGTAACAACAGAGTATCTGCAACATTTACTTGGAGTAAATGTGTTTTTCCCTCTGCTGCTGCTGAATAGTCTGTGTGTTTGTGGGGGGGGGGGTGGCTTTACACTGCGAAGTGATCAGCTAGCCCACTGCTATTTCTGCTTCTTCCTTTTACTTAAAAGTTGCAGGATGTGCACTTTGACGCTTGAGATGGACAGAGGCTGATTATTGGGCAAAGTAGGGCATGATTTTCACTTAGTGCAATGGCACTACAAAACCATGAGGTGGCATGTGTGTATATGTATTTGTGAAGAAAGCAGCTGCCCAGTATTGCCACAAATATCACAGCTCCTCATTGTTTCAGGGCCTGTGATGGTATTCAGTCAGTTTTTGTACCGCTTTGCTGTGTAGAATGGGGCTGCTTACTGCTGGGAACAAGGTCAGATTTCCATAGCACAGCTGTGTGTGGCAAAATAAGTATTCCGAGAAGGAAATTGCTCCCTTGCCAGTAATAAAGATGGATCCAATTAGCTGGCAAGTAATAAAGGGAACTGTAAGGAAAGCCTCCCACATTTCCTCTGAAGAGGAGAGGGCAAAACCTGCTCCTTTGCCTTCATTGTTGTTTTGGAGAGATCAGGTTGTTCAGTGCTTTAACTTTGAGATGGATAAAATGAAAAACGAGATACAATCATATGTATCTTCTATTCCCGTGTCTCATGCCTGGCCCAGGCACACATAAAAGTGCAACCTGGTTGTTTTCTGTAGTTGTACTTCTTCAGAAGCCCAGTATTACTCTAGGAGTGCTGTGAAACCGGGTTACACACATTCAGAAGCTCCCTGATGTCTGAGTTGTTTGTCAGTACATCCTGGACTCTGGAACGGAGTCCTTCTCCAGCTAAGCTGCTACCATGGATGGGGGAAGTACCTCTGTTCCTGTGTGTACATGATGTGCTCCTTTGCGGAGGTACTGGAAGAGGAGTTGCACACTGCCATGGCCTTGGTCTCTGTGCTTCTTTCCTGCCCTCTCAGCTGCACCCAGTGACTCCTGGCAGATGGGCACATGACAACGCACAGGGTGGCTGCAGGTGCTCTTACTGGCAGCTCTCACTGGGATGGGGAGGGACAGGGGCCATGGTGGGGTCAACAGTTTCCTTATGTGATGAGACACTGCTCCCCACCCCCCAGGGATAAACTCAATGACCCAGAACTCTACTGCAGCTCTAGGTAAGGAATCCTGGCACAATCAGAGATCATTGCTGGTTCCATGATAATGAATTCCCATCAAACAGCTGTGAAAATCAGCATGTTCAGTCAAAATCTCTTGCCCTGCAATTCAGGTTCATTCAAATTTGGTTCCATTCCTTTGTGGCCAAAGGTGAGTCTTGCCTCACTGTCCATGTGGTATTTGTTCAGGTACATGAAGATACAAGTGTGCACTGTCATTCCCTACTCGATAGTGCTTTTTCATGCCCATTACAATAGTATAATATTATTTTTTTTAAAAAATCATATTTCACGTATACTGTGTCAAGTTGTGCACTGCTCCGATATGAAGCACGATGAGACTCAAGTCTGAGCCAGTCCATCTGCCCACAGCTGGCCCAGTGAGGCACAAGGGAACAGTTGCTTCTGCTGGGACCTGCCAGGCCAGGTCTCTTCAGAGCTGCTTGGGTGGTGCCCAGTTCTGGGATCAACACAAGTGAATTTGCAGCTAGGTGTAGCCTCTTGGAGCCCCTTTACAGGAGCCCTTTCTTTGGTTTGTCCACCTATGTCTTTATTGAGGCACTGAGGGCTATATGATCTCTTTCCTGGGAGCAGCTACTTGCTCCAAAGGAATGCTGTTCCTTTTAGACCCCCAGGACAGCTTATGGTTTTCTGAGGTTTCTTACTGTTTGTTGATGAGTCACATAAATCCTTTAGCAGTTTACAACAGCACCATAAAACAATAAAAGAATCTGTGGAAAACAGAGTAATGCTAAATATAGAAAAGGAATTGAGAACAGTTTCGGGGTGGAGAAAAGCTAGATTGAAAATATAGGTGTTCAATAAACACCTAAAACTTGCCAGTATTGCGGCCTAATGTCCTGTAGATGGAGGGTCACTCCAGTGGTGGAGTAAGTGGCTCTGTCTTCCACTCCCAACACCTTACACACAACTCAGGAGCCAGACTGGCAGCCAGCAGAGATCCTTTTGCAAAGAGATGCAACATGTATGCAGTGTAAGATAATCCCATCAGCTTCCCATGAGTCCACTCAGAGTACTTAGTGGTAACCTGACCTGAGGGTTACCACGGTGTGACTGAGTAACCTTGTCCAAGAAGGAATGGGTTGGCAAACCAGCCCATGGCACTCAAGGCTAAACCTCAAAAGATAGCATGCAGCCAACACAACCACCTTAGATGCTTCTTCCACATGAATCTTAGGCTGCAAGAGTTTTTGCCCATCTCATACAAAATATCTGGACATGTTTTGATAGAAAAATTCCCTAGCACACAACTATTTGTATATATAGTTTTCTTAACACTTGGAATTTTCACATACTCTCTCCGACTCAACCTTTTTGTAAGCACATTTTAATTGTTGTGTTTGCATAAAATATGAAGAAGGAAGAAGCGGATTCTTCTTTCTGATGACCCTGTCCTCATCCCCCACATTCTCATTCTCCACAATGGGAAACGGAAGGATACATGGGAACATTGTTAATCACCTTGCATTCCACAAACTCCTTTTGAGAACATGGCAGTTAACTTAAGTGTTTTCTCCGTTTCTAGTTAGCGCTGATTTCTTTGAACATAATCTGCTTATGCTTCAGAGGCTTGGCCTGGCAGCCTATGTCCTCCCTTCCTTGCTGTGGGCGTTGAGACAGGCTGGTAGCACTTTGAAGCCTGCCCTGTCTGGATTTCCGGCCAGTCTTCTTCAGGGGTGGGTGGCAACCCATTTGCCTCACGACCGACAGTTACCTTCTCTACAGTCCACAACCTACAGTGCTGGGAAATGTGTTGTTCTTGCATCTTGGGCCAATGCTGTGGCTTTCTATTACTATCGCACAGCAAATCGCTTCTGCTCATCCCAGAAGAGTTTGTAGCAGGCTTCAGTAGCTGATTACTGGAGCTGCAGCTCTTCCTCTGGATTGCCAGGAGAGGCCCATCCCTCCTAGCAACCTATCGCCTGGGGGATCTGCCGGATTTTTTGTTTCAGTGGTCAGATGATACCAGCTTTATCTCCCAGCAGTGGTGTAGAGGGAGTGGTGGTGCCACAGAGAACTCCTCCTGGCTGGCTCACTGGCAAGAAATTTGCTGCAGAGAAGCAGCCCCCATATTTATGTATTGATTTTACCCCACCTTTCTCCTTGGAAAAGGAACCAAGGCGGCTTACAGTAATGAAGGATAATACACAGTCCAATACAATTAAGACATGTTCAAGTACTGAGAACAAGGAATTGAGGGACATCTTAAACATTAATAGAAAATATTACATTAAAGCTACAAGGTTACTAGTAGTTATAAACACAAAGTCTATGTGAACCTATAGATTCATATAAAAGACATGTAATGGTAGTCCATTATTCAGGGAAAGCTTGCCTAAAGAGAAAGGTCTGTGCCTGTTTCCAGAAGGACAACAGAGATGAGGCAGTCCTGGCCTCTAAGTGGGAGGGAGTTCCAGAGTCTGAGCGCAGCAGTCTAGAAGGCCCTTTTATGGGTTCCCACGAGACATACCTTCATAAGTTTGGGACCTGGACCCAGGACCTTGGACCTGTGCTTGGAGGGAGCACTGTTCTGGGGCACTCAGACTCTTAAAATCCTCGTGTCACGCAACTGCTGCTCTCAGTTCAGCCCAAGAAGGCAACGAGTTCATCCCATGGCACTTGCTAGCGACATGTGACGTTCTCCTCTGAGATACCCAAAGGTCAAAGCAGCTGGATCATGCCAGTTCCTTCACCAAACATGCTTCCTTGATTGTGGACAGGCCGTGGATCCAGAGGAGGCGATGGGAAGGGCCAAGACATTTTACTGCCTGGGGCAGAGCAGCTGACCCACATCTGATTCAGGGCGAATTGATAAAAAAATACAAGGAAATACTACCCCTCACCCCGGTAGTTCTTACATTTAAAAGAAACAAGAGCGAGAAAATACACAGTATAACTAGAGCTTGCTGCTTTTTTTGGACTGCTGTTTATTGACTTCCCCACCCCCAGATTGGTGGCAAAATAACTGCCCCCCCCCCCAAGTAAAATGCAGCTTGACTAGCAGAGGGAAGGTTAATGGCTGCTCTGCCTCAGGCAGCACAAAACCATGGGCTGGGAGTTCTACCACGAGTTGTTTCCAAGTCTTACTCTATCCTCCACTTGGCTTGACCTGCACTTCCTGGCAAGAGCTGACTCCCCCCCCCCCCGTGGAAAATCTGGAAAGATGGGGGATAATTCACTCCAGGGCAACAAGGTCTTGGTGAGCCTTGCTATCTGGGTGGGGTGGGTCTGCCTCTGCCTGTCAGAGGGCCTGGCTTGCCTTGGAAGGACGGCAGTGGCTGTTCCAGACCTTGTGCAATCTGGGCAGAGATCACGCCCAGCCTGGGGCCATGCAAACTCCCCATGGCTGAGGGAGCAATCCAACAACCACAGCAACAAGGGGGCAAGCCCAGCTATGAAAACTGAAGGAAAACAACCGGTGGCGGGGGGTGGGGGAGCTGAGTCGCTTTAAGATGGATGTGGGAGTTCCAGGATAAGTAAGTCTCTGTGACAAAGAGATGGGGCCTTGTGTACAGCAGAACGAGAGCATGTGGCAGCACCATTTAGAAGATGATGGGCGTCTCCATGGGCTTCTATGGGTATGAGGAAAATGAACAGCCAAACCTTCCAAACTCTAGTCCGTCTCCTCTTTGTCCCCACCTCCTTTAAAGCTCTTTTATAGTGATGGCACCCCTTTGTCAGCTTCCCTGTGGTGGGGCCTGTTTTCATGTCAGTGCCTCAGACTGTGCTCAGTCTGCTAGATACTGCTACCTCTGCTGAGAGGGGCTGAACTTAAACCCTTAAGGCTCCTTAAGCCAAGAAGAGCAACCAGCGGCCTGGGAGTTTGACGGCCCTGTGGTGGCAAGGTATCGGCCGGAACAGGCCCCAATGGAGCAACCAGAGCTGCTCAGGAGCTCTGTCCTGGGAAGCAACTTTTGTCTGACCTGGGATCTAAAGGCAGCCATGGTGGGGAAAAGAAGGCATCACTATAGTGGAGAAAGGGCTTGTGGCTGCTCCTCCCTGGGTTTGCCCTGCAGTGCCAGGGGGGAGGGGGGGAGGCACATCTTCCCCGGGCTGTTTGGGACTCGGCCATGGGGCAAGTGGGATGGGACGGAGGCAAGAATGCTGCTCTCAGGGCTCTGAGCCTTCTCCCCTTGCCACGGGATGGGAAGAGGCCAGGGGTGGATGGGCATCCATCTGCTCCCTGCCCCTCCATGCAGGAAACCAAGTGCCCTCAGTGGGAAGGACGCATGACCTCATGGGGCATGGGGAAATTTGTCACTCCCGACAGATAAACATTTCCAGCCGCCTCCCTGTGACCACGGCTGGCTTCTCCCGAGATGGTGGGCAGCACTGACCAAACACTGTCAGCTTCTGGACAAGGAGCTCTTTCATGACAGCCAAGCAGCCTCCTGTGCCAAGGGCGGTTTAGTCTCCGGTCCTTTGGCAGCCTCCTTTCCTGCTGCCCCCAGAGTGCCTAGTAGTAGGAGGATCATCGAAGCCAGTCGGGCTCAGGCTGGGGCCAGTGTGAGCCACAGGGCTTCCTGGCCTCTGGTTGCCAGGAGAGCCGACGGAATTCAAGGCTGCCCAAATAACCCCACTGAGTGCCCATGGGGCATCTGCAGGAAGCCTCTGTAACCCCCAGCCCGACTGGCCCGACTGTCCTTAGCCCCATAAGCAATCCTTGGTTCCCCATTCAGCGTGGAGGACTTTGCCTAGGTCGGGAAAAACCCCACTTCCCCACAAGCGGGTGTGCACAGGGAAGCCCGACAGGAGACACGGAAGAGCGCCCCGCATAAAGGCAGGGGCCCCGTGCGCAACGGTGTCTGTGTGTGTCTGGGGGGGGGAGGATACACTGCTCCCCCACCAAAGGAAAAAAAAAGGCAAGACCTCGGTGTTGCCTCTGCCCACGTGACCCCACCACTGCCACCCTTGTAACCGAAAGACAAGTGTGTATATCTGTGTGTGTGTCGGGGGGGGAGTGGTGGTGCCCGGCTATTCTGGGGAGGGGGGGGGTCCAGGGCGCGCGGCAGGGAGGTGGAGGGGGCCGAGTTGCAAGCCCCTCCGTCCCTTACCTGCCCCCTCCACCGGTCGAGTTCAGAAGCAAGGGTCGGCCTCCCTCCTCCTCCTCCTCCTCGGATTTACTGGGCGCGCGACGGTTCCAGGCGCAGGACCCTCCCCCCAACCCGCCGCCGCCCCCCATCCGAAGGGGCTCCTTCCCAGGCCACGCGGGCGTCGGAAGGAGCGGCCCTCGCCCCCCCCTTGCTCCCACCGACCGGCGCTGGCCGTCCCGCAGCCGCTTCCGCCGCGCCACCCTCGCCCGAGAACTGGGGGGGGGAGCCCGGTGGGGGGCGGGGCCAAGGGGGAGAGAGGCGCCCGCGCGGAGCCAGGAGTGGGCGTGGCCGCCGCCGCGGGGACCGTCGGGCGGGAAAGAACTCGGTGGCCTCCTTCCCCCCATTCCCCTTGGTGGGTGGGTGGGGCGAGGTGTGGTCACGTGGCGGGAGCCTATAAGAGGGCGGGCGGCGCGCGCAGCTCAGCCGGAGGGGAGCCCAGTGCGCATGTGCTGCGTCCGGCGTTGCCGCTGAGCCCAAGGAGGAGCGCGCGCTTCGCCTGGCGGACGGACAGACGGACGGACGGACGGACGGACGGAAGGACGGAGGGTTAGAGCAAGGCCTCCGCCGCCGCCGCCGCCGCCAGCAGGGGAGACCCGCCACGGCCCAAGCGGTGAGTGGAGGGCAGGCAGGCAGGGAGGGAGGGTGGTTGGCGGAGACCGGCGGCCGGCGGGCCCCTTGCGGGTCCCTCCGTCCGTCCCTGGCCTGGGCGGCGGCGGGGGGGGGGGGGGGGGGGGGGGGGGGGAAAGGCGGCCCCCCTGCCGGTCTCTCTCTCCCTGCCCCATCGCGCCCCTCCACCCCCCCTCCACGGACCCCTCTTAGCGGCGGCAGCGGCGGCGACCTTGGGGGGGGTCCCGGGCGCCTCTGGTGGGCCCGTCCCTCCGCCCGCTCCTCCGCCTGTCCGACGGTCTCCCGCCCCCTTCCTTCTTCCCGCGCCCTCCTTCCCTTCCCTTCGCGGCCTGCGGGCGGATCGTGTCCCCCCTGCCTGGGGAAGGAAAGGCTTGGGAGGAGGGTGGGGCGGGGGGCCCTTCCTTCCGGCCTCGAAGGGACGCGGGGCCATGGGGTGGGGGTGGGGGTGGGGGTGAAGAGGAGGAGGAGGGGGGCTGGGCCCCCGGAGGCCCGAGGGAGCGAGCGGGCGGAGAGAAGGCCGTCGGCCCGAGAGGCCTTTGGGGAGCCGAGGCCGCCGCCGGACCCGGTGGAGGGAAGGCCTCCCCCCCCCGCCCCCAGCGGTCCTGGAGCCCCCCCGCCCCAGCAGCGGCCCTTCCCTTCTCTCCTCCTCCTCCTCCTCCTCGCCCCGCGGGGCCCTCCGGGAGCGCTTGGCCCCCTCCCCGGGGCTGCCCTGCCTTCCCTCCTGGATCAGGCCAGCTCCGGGCGGACTGGGCTGGCCAGGGGCTGAGGGGGAAGGAGGTGGGGAGGGAAACACTCTCTCTCACACACACACACACTACTACTACTACTACTACTAGTTTGCCGCCGCCGCTTGGCTCAGGGCTTTGTCTGCCTTTTTGTCCCGCAGGATGAAGGACCTGCCTTGGCCTCTGCCTCCTCCTCGGGCATCATGGCGCTTGGGTCAGCCTCTCAGACGCTGCTGAGCCAAAGGAACTTGAGCAAAGAGACTGCCCTGCTGGTTGTATAGCAGTAACTTTTCAGGCTGTAAACGAAATAGCCTACCGCAGTATTTAAGTTTTGCAACACTATTTATTACAGTGTATTCATACCTCATATGTTTGTTTACATATCAAAGTAACAGTTTGTTATTTTGAAACCACCGGGAGTAGAACCATGGATGCCATTCTGGAGGATGTGTCAACTGTTTCCACCATCACCTCTGCCGTGGGGAGCGTAGCTTCTGGTCCCTTGGTGGCTTTCCTTTGGATGCTGATCTTGGGCTTCATCATTGCCTTCGTCCTGGCCTTCTCTGTGGGTGCCAATGACGTGGCAAACTCCTTTGGCACAGCGGTCGGCTCTGGGGTGGTGACCCTCCGGCAGGCCTGCATCTTGGCCTCGATTTTTGAGACGGTGGGCTCGGTTCTCCTGGGTGCCAAAGTGAGCGAAACGATCCGGAAGGGACTGATTGATGTGGAAATGTACAACTCCACCCAAGAGCTGCTTATGGCTGGCTCCATCAGTGCCATGTTTGGTGAGTCAGGTTCTAGTTTCTGCCTGTCGACTTAAGAGATTCCTTAAGAGTCCTTGGCAGCATTGAGAGTGCACTGCTGTGGGATAGTTCTTCTTAATGTTGGGTTAACTCTTACTCTGGCCATGGGCCCCTTGGTAATGGCTTGATCTTCCCCTAATAGCTTCACTTTCCTTGTTCAGGCTCGGCTGTGTGGCAACTGGTGGCCTCGTTTTTGAAGCTTCCCATTTCTGGCACACATTGTATTGTCGGGGCAACAATTGGTTTCTCATTGGTTGCCAAAGGACAAGAAGGAGTCAAGTGGTCTGAGCTGCTTAAAGTTGGTGAGAATTGTATTGCTCTGTTTTACAAAGAAAGTATTTTGCTTGTAAAGGGTTGGGAATGGATGCAGTGTTACAACCGTTGCAAAAGACAAAAGCTTCCCCCTGCTTCTCTCTCTTTAGTGTTGTCCTGGTTCATCTCTCCTCTCCTTTCTGGCATCATGTCTGCAGTTCTATTTTTCCTAGTCCGCATGTTCATTCTTTCCAAGGTAAGTGTTCCTCCTACCTTGATACCTATCTGGCATTAGCAGGACAGGCAGTATTAGCCAGGCATGCTGCTCTTGTACCTAAGCGTCAAGCCTCAAACATTTATTGCATGTTTCATTTTACCTGAGTGTTCTACAGGAATCTTTTCTAAATTGCTTGAATTGCTCGTACTTGTCAGAAAGAGTAGTCTAGGAGAGAGTTTCAGGCACTGTCCATAAAAGGCAAACAGCTCCAGAGAAAGGGAGAGCTAGGCACCTTTGGAGGATAAATCTAGTCATTGTGATTTTATGGCATAGGAGGAGAGAGGTGTCATATAGTCTGGAGCTGTCTGCTCCAAACACAAGCACAGGGCCCTTGACAGTTCAGGGTTGAGGACAGGATGACCTTCAGCCTTGGGCCATTGTGGGGATGAGCCATGGCGGTCAGGTACATGGTTGAGGCGCCAATACTGTGGGTTGATTGGGTTGTTGCTGGTTGTGCTTGAACAAGCAGTAATGTGGATTTTCTAGGAAATTTTTGATTGCATGATTTCAGAGTCTTTTTCCACTGCCCTAAATAGATGGGAGTCTGGTTTATTTGGGTTTAATTAATAGTAATGACCATATGTTATGTTAATGTTATGCCATGTTTATCTTTTTGAACATTCTCAGCCATGCAGGTGGGTTTATCTGGAAGTTGAGTCATGGCAAGTGGACTTCTTTTCTTGAGAGATTAAAACATTTTACTCCTCATCCAAAGACTGACGAATTTGTTTGGATGAGCAGTGAAACGTTTCAATCTGTCAAAAAAAGTCCAGTTGCCATGACTCAACTTCCAGATCTTGTGTATATATAAATCCTTCAGTTTTCTAGTAATCAGTAATAGTTCATTGAAAACATAAAGGAAAGTTCAAGAAGGAGTACTTAACATTCTTCAGATTTGTAAAGGTTAGCTTTGGAATTGGCATATCCTTCTGCCATGTAGTTTTTAAGGAAAGGGAACAAGACTGGAAAAGTTCTGGAGCCCCAGTTTTAACAGTGATGTTAACCTATGTGTATAAGAGGGCAACAGTTAGGGACAGTGTTTAGCCAAACTGAATTAATCAAAACTTTAATGTTAGTGTTCTTTTTCTATCTTTTCCGGTTTACTGATTTGACGTGGTCTTTTAATAAATCATGGCATTGTGTTTTGAAGGTGTGGGGTACTGAATTAAGAACATTTTTCTCTGTAAAGTGTTTGTAATGTTGTGCCACCTTAAAGGAGGGGGCTTGATCTCAATGTATGGCCTTGTACCTGTTGCTGTAGGCAGATCCTGTTCCCAATGGATTGCGTGCTTTGCCTCTGTTTTATGCCTGCACTATCGGCATCAATCTTTTCTCCATCCTGTACAGTGGTGCACCTAGTAAGTACCCCTAAAAAGACGCTTTGATTTTTATAATTCTTTATTCACTTCTCAATCAAACACAGAGTTTTACCCCTTTTGCTTTACAGGACTGAACTCTCCTAGAAGGCAGCTGGCCTGGGCCAGTTAGAGAAGGCTGCAGGCCAGCTTCCGCTGAGCTCCACCCTAGATAGTAACCCTTCCTCCTCACCCAAGGCTGTGTAAATGGTCAATGACTAGACATCTCTCTCCTTAGTCCTTGCAGGAGCTGCAGATTCTGGCAACTTGACCACTCCTCTGCAGCTCCTCACCCCCACCCATTTGTCTCTCTGCAGATACCGGTCTGAATTCTCCTTTTCTGCCTGTCTTCCATTCACTGTTAAGCCCCCCCCTCCTCCAGACATCACCTGCTGCTCCTAAGCCCGAGTTTCTCCATGGCTTGCTCATCAAATTCAGGCTGCTGGTAGATGTGGTGGGTGGGTTTCTTACTCCATCCTCTAGCATGTGGGTCGCTTTCTGTCCCTGAGGAGGTTTGAGCTTTCCTTCTGTTTCCCAAGAAGAGATAACAGCTGTGGCTTGAAGAGGAATTCTGTACTTCTGCATGGGAGCCTTCTGGAGTGACGTGTCACCGGGGGGAAATGAAAAAGGTTCACTGTTTTTAGGAAATATTAGGCTTAATATGTAAGTTAGGGCTGGGGGCTGCCAGACCCATTGAAGTGTGGCCTTCTGCAGAACGTTCCAAGTTGTAGGTTCCCGAAATGTGATTGTGTGTGTGTGTGTGTGTGTGTGTGTGTGCCAAGGTTCTCTTTAAACTGTGCAACTGCTTGAGTGTGTGTGCCTCTGGTTCCTTCCACACAATGCTCCTTCTTCATTCACCCACAGCATTTGCTTCCAGCCCTTTTAGTTCTGGTCACAGCGGATACCCCTGGGGATGGAGGACAGAGTTGTGTGTGGGGTTTTTCAAATGTTGTGTGCTCACTGTTGGCTGCCTACTTGAGCGTTTGAGAGTGTGTGGTGGTGATGGGGTGGAGGAGGGTGTTTGCAAGGTCCTCTAATCAGCAGTGTTTTTTGTGGTGAGCTCTTAATGTCCGTGGCTTGAGTTGCCTCGAGCATAGGAAGTGAAGCAGCCGTCCTGGGGCACTGAGTGGCACAGCCGGAAGGAGGAAGCACCGGGCCGGCTGTGGCACATGGTGCCTGGACTGCTGCCTTCAAGGGGCCTCCTTCTGCGGGGTGTTCAAGGTGCATTGTTTTGTTTCCTAGTGCTGGGCTTTGACAAGCTCCCCCTCTGGGGTATCTTCCTCATTTCGGTGGGGAGTGCGGTTGCCTGCGCTCTCATCGTCTGGTTCTTTGTCTGTCCGAGAATGAAGAAGAAAATTGAAAGTAAGTGTCCTCTTTAAGGTAGAGGGTTTTTTGCCTGTCTAGTTGCAGAGCAGGGCATGTAATGACAAAAGACCTTTCTTGAGGCTGAGCAACCGTGCTTCAAGGAGTTGTTTCAGCTGCCCTGGGTGATATCCTTTTGGGAAGGGGGCAGGTGCAGGGAGGGCATGGGTCTCCGGTCCCCGCTGCCTCCTTTGGCAACCAAATCACCTCTCGGCGGGGGTGGGGTGGGGTGGAATTGCTCCTCTGACATCTGGCTTTCAGAGCTGTGGGGTTGGGGGCAGATGCTGCTGTCTCTGTGGGCCCTGCGGAGCTTGCAGTTGGCTTCTGCAGAACGCAAGGGCCGCCGGAAGGAAGTGCTCCCAGAAAAGCTGGCTTGGCAGGAAGGCTCTTGTTTTCCTTTGTTGACTGGCTCCTTTCTGGCTGCATTTCAATGTGGAGTGGCCAGAGCATGGCCCAGTTCAGCCTCCACCGTTTCTGGGCACTTGGTGCAAGTCTTGTCATCTGAGGCAAATCCCGGTTGGTCCTGGCACAGAGCAAGGCACTGCACCAGATCTCCTCCCTGGGAATGTGGCGATGCACCCGGGAGGGGGTGGGGGTGGGGAGATAGGGATACATTGCCATGCTTCAAGAGGTCCTTTGTTGCCCTCTGCCTCCTAGCTGTAACCTCAGAGGGTGCTGGGGAGATGAAAAAGCTGTGGCTGCTAGCAGACTCCTTAGTGAAGCTTCTTTTTCTTCTGCAGAAGAGATCAAGTCAAGTCCTTCCGAGAGCCCCTTAATGAAGAAAAAAGAAAGTCTCAAGGAGGCAGATGAAATGAAGGCAGCAGCAGAGAGCCGGGTAGATGAGGAGGAGGAGGAGCGGTCTGGTGTGCCTCCCCAGAAGGTGCCCTCAGAGGAGAGGGGGGTCTCCTTCAACCTGGGGGACTTGGAAGAGATTCCTGAGCACGGCAGGCACGCGCGAGTGGAGGTGAAGGAAGCCAGCCTGGATAGTGGTGGTGAGTGAGTGGACCTTGACACCAACCAGGCAGGGAGGCTGCTGGTGGGCGGGCGGGTGGGTGGGCCTGCTGCTGAGGGCCTGGGTCCACCTCCGTGTCTTTGTCCCTCCAGGGGGGGGCATGCCACTTCCCAACGGCAGCCTGGTTCATCAGCCGGCCTCCACTGGGCACTACCACACTGTCCACAAGGATTCGGGCCTCTATAAGGAGCTGCTTCACAAGCTGCACCTGGCCAAGGTGGGCGACTGCATGGGCGACTCTGGAGACAAGCCCCTGCGGCGCAACAACAGCTATACCTCGTACACCATGGCCATCTGCGGGATGCCCTTGGATGCTTTCCGCCCACGGGAAGCCGAGCTGCGGGGAGCTGGCGGGGAGGAGACGGAGAAGCTGACCTGCCCGGGCGTCGAGTCCAAGAAGAGGGTCCGGATGGACAGCTACACCAGCTACTGCAACGCTGTGGCAGATGCCCACCCAGCCGAGGTGGACCTGCGGAAGGTGGAGATGGGCGTTGGTGACCGGAAGGGCAGCAGTGGCTCCCTGGAGGAGTGGCACGACCAGGACAAGCCGGAGGTCTCCCTCCTCTTCCAGTTCCTGCAGATTCTGACGGCCTGCTTTGGATCCTTTGCTCACGGGGGGAACGATGTCAGGTCAGTGGCCTTGGGGAACAGGAGGTGGTAGGTTCCCTGGGAGCTGGTGGGTCTCCTCATGCTTCACAGAGGAAATGGGCAGGACCAGGCCTTGGATGAATGATTTCCATCCAATTGCAAGTAATGCAGGCTGCCCGGAACCCTCTGTGATTCTGCAGAGGCTGTTTCATCCCCCCTGCTCTCGGCTGATGGCCCCTTTCTTCTTGGCAGCAACGCCATTGGCCCCTTGGTCGCTCTCTACCTGGTCTACCAGACGGGCGATGTGTCCTCAAAGGTGGCGACTCCCATCTGGCTGCTGCTGTACGGCGGGTTTGGCATCTGCACTGGCCTGTGGGTCTGGGGGAGGAGAGTCATTCAGACCATGGGGAAAGACCTGACCCCCATCACCCCATCGAGGTAAGGGGTGAGCTCCCTCACTGGCACACGTGGAGGCGACCCAGGGTTGCCATGGTCTCACGGAGGGCTTGGCCTGCTGCTGTGTTGCTCTCCTTGTGCTGGAAAGCTGAAGAACACCCTCTGTGCGTGTGTTCCCGGAGATGTTTGGAGTTGAGAAGGGTCTGGTGGGCTGTTGTCAGTGGCCTGGCAGCCCCAGTGCTGTGGAGCTGGAGAGAACGGCCCTGAAGCTGCTGCCTCTCCTCCCCCCCCCTTGGCCATCATCCCATGGCAGCAAGGAGGGAAGCCTGGGGCTCCTCACAGGACCAACGGGCAGAAACGCATTGGTCTGGTTAGTGGCCTTACAAAGCAGTGCCATTCTGGTCTCTGCCCACGTGTGCAGCTGCCTGACATGAGCAGGTGGCTAGCTGAGTGGGTGAGTGGGTGGTTGGACTCCTCCTCGCTCCGTTTGCCGGCCAGCTCTCTGGTTCCATGGACTTGGATGGGCCCTTGCTGGCCTTCCTCCCCACCCCACCCCCCGTGCCCACTTGGTATTGGGAGTGGGTGTGGGGCCCTTCCTCCTAGAAGGCCTTGCAGAGAGCACCAGGTTGGGGTCTCGGCTTAATCCTGCCTCGTCCACAGTGGCTTCAGCATTGAGCTTGCATCCGCCTTGACCGTGGTCATCGCTTCCAACGTGGGACTGCCCATTAGCACAACTCATTGCAAAGTAAGTGGAGGGGATTTCCCTGTGGAGAACCCACATGGGTGTTCTTGGCAGGGACAGTCGAGGGAATCAGGGTGGGGGGCTTGGTTTCTTGAAGAGCTCCCTGTGACATCCATGGGCTCATTGCAGTCTTACTCCCAGTGCAGCTCAGAGGTGGCCCTTCTCAGCTGCCTGGCAGAAGAGGATTTTCATCTTGGCCCAAAAGCTCCCAGCCCCCCATTGGCCTACCAAGGGTTTTTAATGCCAGAGAGAGGGTTTTGAGCTGTGCCCTGGTTTGTGGTGTTACTGGGAGCCAGCAGAGGACTTGGGGGTGGGGGGGTGGGAGGCCTCACGTCCCAGGTGGTGCTTCACTTTTGCCCCCTGCAAATTCTGGTGCGGGGCAGAGTGGGAAGAGTCTGGGATGTGAGTGGCATGTGGGGTTGCATGCCACGGGAAGACTGAGACACATCCTGAGCCTTCTGCTTTGTCCCTTGTGCCAGGTGGGTTCGGTGGTCTCCGTGGGCTGGCTGCGCTCAAAGAAGTCCGTGGACTGGCGCCTCTTCCGCAACATCTTCATGGCTTGGTTTGTCACGGTCCCCATATCAGGCCTCATCAGTGCCGCTATCATGGCCCTGTTCAAGTACCCTATCCTGGGGGTGTGAAGCAGTTGGGTGGCTTCCCCACTGCTTCGCTGTGCCTGCGCCAGGCTGCATATCCTAGCAAGCGGCTGCAACAACAACAACAAGCGTGTGATAGCGGCTCCACCAGGTGTTGCAGGAGGTGGGGCGGAGGAGTGTGTGCGCGCGTGTGTGTGTCTTTGTCTCCTTTGTGCTGTGCCTGCTTCTCAGCGTGATCTTCTGAGTTCTCCTCGGAACTAGAAGCACCTCCTTCACCTGCGCTTTGAATTCTTGTGTCTTCTACATTTCTATTCTTGTTTTTGTACTGAGCTTTAATTTCATAATGTTCTCAAACATATCATTTGTGTTTTCTGAGCTGAAGCTCAAACCTGGCAAGCACAATGAGGAAGGGATGTGGCAGGAACTTGTGTGTTGAGGGGCCACTTTTATAAATAAATCCTTTTTAAATAAACTCAAAAAGGCTGGGTGTGTTTTTGGCACTGGGAATGAAAAGCTAACTTGAGGGCAACGGTTGGGCTTTCTTTGCTGCTGCCCCCCTGCCCCCCCCCCAATGTAGGCAGGTATTATTAGAAGCCATAATCATGCAGCATGGGGTGCCACTTCCGGGGAGAGACCGCAGGAAGGAGCCACAGAAAGGGGGAGTGGGTTGCAGGATGGTCTTGGCACAGGCTGCTGTCTCGGGGGGGGGGGATCAGGCAAGATGTTCTGGGAGCAACCCAGCAAGCAAACCTGTGGAAGAAGCAGCTTCCACACTCCAAGGCCTTCTGGCTTTTGATATCCCCTTGCACTGGATAACTAGAAGCTCCCTTTGGAAAGCCAGTCGTCAGCATTAGTTGTTGGAGGTAGTAGACATTTCTTGTGCTATCCATTTGGAACCGACCTAAGGGTCACCACAGGTAAGGGTCCATGACTACCCGTCCTGTTGAACACTGGCAGTGGCAGCTGCAACCTGTGGTTTGCGGATTGGCCCCATGGAAAAGGGCTTAAAGTGGGGGGCAGTGGGGGTGTTTGTTGCTCTCCCAACAGTCTGGGTTGCATTTCAGAAACGGTGTGGTCTGGAACGTGGATGTCCTCCCCATTGTAGCAGCTCGTTAGGTGCTCTGCCACTCGGGGGACGCGAGGTGCTCTGATCTTGGGCCGGTGTGTTTGAAGCCAGCTTCGCCCGCACCCCTTTCAGAGCAGCTGCAATCGGTTTAACTTTTGAGCAGCTGCCCTTTGATGCCTTCACTACCTCTTGGGAGGACTGCAAGGAGAAAGGCCTGTGGGGCACTGTGGCGTCACCAGCACAGGAGCAGAACAGAACCATTGTGGGTGCCTGCCAGCGCTGGTTGGGGCGGTGCAGCCTGAAGGTTGGGTCCTGCTGCAAGAGCCTGGTGACGCAGGAACTTCTTTTGGCTTGGCTCCTTTCCAGGTTGCCTTGCATTGCTTTCAAAGACCTTCCAAGGTCACAGGAAGCTGCTGTTTCCTCGGCCAGTGATGCTGCTGTCTTTGTTTTAATGTGCCAGAACTATCCACTTAATCACTAGCACTGCAGTGCCGTCAGGCAGGCCAGGCTCTGCAATTTGGGCTGGGTACTGTACTAAGAGGCAAGTATGGTCAAGGTGATTTTTATTTAGAGAGTGTTATTATCGTTTAATTTGCTGACATCTGTCCTGGGCTTGAGAGGGATATTGGGGTGAGGACTATTTTCAGCGTTTATCTTGGCAACGCCTACCTCTCCAGAACATTGTGGCAGGACTTGGCTCTGGAGCTTTCCAGCGCAATCTGACAGCAGGGCAGTATTTAGGCTCTGGATTCCAGAGAAGCGAGGGCTGAACTTGGAGGAGCTGGCTCTTGGCCTGAAGTGGCTCTGGTTGAATGTCCAAGAGGGGCAGGCCGGTTGGTTCCAACAAGGGGCAGGTCTGGAAGCAGCTGTCTGTCCTTCTGGCTCCTCCTGGCTGCTCCAGTTGGCCTGGGGAGAGCACTAGGGCCATCCTCCCCTGATTCCTCCGCCAGCAGGGCTTCTTGTCCTCCTTGTGTGTAATGGCAGGACGGGAATGAGTCTGAGCCTGGATGTTCCTGTGTCTAGTTTGGGAACAGTGTTCTGCAGTTTGGCTGGGTGCTCTCGGGAGTGCTTGGTACCTTGCCAGCACCACAGGCTTGGAGCGAGAGAAAAAGTCTGGCGGAGACTTTGAGGTGCTGGGCCTGTCCTCAAAGTGGCCAGGATGGAGCCTTATCACTGAGGGCCACGTTCCTCCACATGGGGACCTCAGTTCCCCAAAGCACCCTCTCACCTGGAGCTGGCTGCAATATGCCTTGACCCAGGCATAGATCTTACCCCCATGACGGCTGACTTGTCACTTGTTTCTGCCTGTGTCCTGGTCAATGGGTCCAGCCCCCTGTGTGGTGGGAGGTGGGTTGCTGCTGCTTGGATGGTGGCCTTCAGAAGAACAAGTTCCACCTCGGGACCCATCTTGGGTAGAGGCCAAGGCTCTGCTTTCTCAGAGAGATTTCTCAGCCTCTGCAAGGGCTATAGTATTAAGCTGCTTTGGCAGTGGGGAACATGGCTGCAAAAGCTGTTGGGAGCTGACCCAGAGGGATGGGTGGGTGTGTTCTGGAGGGCAGTCAGTTGGAGGCCCTGGGGGGAGGGGGGCACTGCAGGAAGAGTCAAGCCTTTCATTTCCCATGCACTGAGCTAGTCATTCTCCAGGTCTCCCCTTCCCAAATCCGGGTTTACAGGTGTCTGTGAAGATTCTCACTCATCCAAGTGAGTTTATCTGGAAGTTGAGAAATTGAAACGTTTCATTGCTCACCCAAACAGCTTCACTAGGTAATGAAACACCATCCTAGGCCCAGAAAAAACAACAATGCTCTAATTCGCAACTTGGGATCACACTCCTCCTCCTCCTCCTTCTGGAAGAATAGAAGGGATTTGTCCTAAAAGACGGGCAGCAGTAAATATGTAAGTTAAAAGGTGCTGGAATATCTCCGAAGGGGAGAATCAAAGGAGCAACGGGGCTGTATAACAGGGTCTGTGTTTCACTTCTTAGGTGGAACAGGTGGGTGGCAGAAGGTGAGTAGTCTTGGGCCGCTGGGGAAGCGGTGGAAGGGGAGAGCTGCCTGCATCCATCAGAGGCCAAGGGAGGAACTTGGGGTTGTGCTTCTTTCCGATTTGCTTTCAAAATTTCACTCAGTTCTGTTGTTCTAGTGTGTTAATCTGCTTAATTAAGTTTAATATTGCAGATACTTAATGTCACTTGAGTTGTGTATATTTGTTAATTAAGCTGCCTTAAATCCTACCCTTAGGAAGGGGACAGGAAATAAAGAAGCCCAACCGTATTGGCAGCCATAAGGGACCGTGCCTGGTGTACTAGAGAGAATCAACCTGGGGCTTTGCAAGAATGGGGTCTTTTAGTGAGCTCCTACCGTCAAAGGCTGTGGGTGACACCCCCATCCCCACCTATGTGCTGCGGGTTTCCAGGTATGAGGCAGGCTTCCTTCTCCGAGGACATTTACCTCCCTTTCCCTGGGAGGCGGAGGTCCCATGCCTTCCTCCTCTTGGTGGCCTGTTAGAACGGGCTCTTCTCTGATAATAAACACGACAGTGAGCCCAAGGGAGCAACAGGAAGAGGGCTGACCCATTTGCTGATTCTGGTGGAGGAATGGCAGGTGCCGCGTGGGGGGCTTTGGCATCCGAGCTCATCCCCAGAGCACTGAGCCTCTGAGGAGTGTGCGCGCACGTGTATGTATGTGTGAGGGTGTTTGTTCCTCCCCTTGCCAGAGTCCTTGAGCAGCCCTTGGGTTCAGTTGGGAGCAATCTCCAGAAAAGAAAAGAAGAGCCACTGGAGCTGCTGGACTACTCGGTTAATCTCTTGGCTCCCATCTGTGGCTCGGACTGCCAGGGGAAAGGAGAGGCCGAGGCGAGGCCTCACTTTATCAGGGGGAAGCAGCTGAATGGTGGTGGCTCACGTGCGTGGCGCGCTGGGGCGTCTTTGGAGAGCCTCTCTGCCTCAGCCTCAGAGCTGCTGCTGCTGCTGCTGCTGGTGGTGGCGGCGGCGGCGGCGGCAGCAGGAAGGAAGCCTGGTGGGCTGCTCCCGGCGAGGGTCTCCCTGTCCCCAAGAGCCCCGGATGCCTTCTGCCCCCACCCCACAAGTTCCTTTCAAGAACGTGTCCAGGCAGTGGCCCAATAGTTGACCCTCTTGGGGGATCTTCCTGGCCCTCGCAGGCTGTGGTTAGGAGCCAGGGCCTGATGTCCCTTTGTGGGTTACTGGGCAGGGGGGCAGGGGAGAATGGGAGGGGGGTCGTCTGCAGGACTTAACTAACCTCAGTGTGCAAGGGACAAGATGGCTCCCTGCCACTTGGATTTTGGGAGGTGGATTTCAGCTGCCTCTAAATGCTCCAGGAAGAGTCTCCCTTCTCCCCTTGCCTCCCTCCACCAAAGGGTCAATAACCCAGTTGCCTTCCCACCCTTAAATGTGGAGGAGGAACACTGAGCGGCCCCCACCCCATCACCAGCGCCATGTGAGCAGATTCCCATTCTGGAAGTCACACCTGCCTGGGCATCTCGGTCTTCTTCGCTGTGGCTGCCTAGGTGGGTTGTCTGCTTCTCCCCGCCTCTAATGACACAAGTGCCTGGGGCAGGAGACCTTGATTTCCTTGCTTCTGGGCCATGGGGCAGGGAGAGGCCCATCCCACTGGAAAGGGTGCCAACACATGGCATGCATGATTGTATGAGGCTCTGCCAGCCTCTTTCCCTAAGCCTTTGGAGACAACCCCACCACCACCACCACCACCACCTTGCAATAACCGAGCAAGGTTGCAGCAAGCAGGGCACTTGTGCAAGAGGCAGGGGGCATGGACATGGCGGTGGGGATGTCTTCCTTGCGTAAGGGTGAATGCTGAGGCAATGGGGTGCGCAGCTGCTGCCCGTGGCCGAGGGCGTCGAGAGCTAGCCTTGAGGATGTGGGTCAGCTGACCTGTGTGCTTCCCTCCCCATGGCCTCACTGGGTGCCCTGCTTGGCCAGCTGGACTCTGCCATTTTTCCAGGGCTGGCTGGGCTCCCAGCGTGGCTTGCTTGGGCCAACCTGAAGGGTTCAAGGCCTGCCAGGCCAGAAGGGGAAGGGGGTGGGGGGGGGTGGTTGTGTCCGGAGGGATTGCCTGCCTGTTGCAATAGACCCAGAGAGTTGCAGGGAAGGGCTGCCCACTTAGAGCTGACATGGCAGATATTCTCTCTCTCTCTCTGCATGGGTGGGTGTGGGGGAATGGCATCTCCACAAGGCCAGGTGGTTGCAGATTCTACCAGAGGAGGCGTGTTTGGGCAGAAGCTCTTGGAAACAAACACACTGAATCTCCCTTGCCGTTCTTCCTGGGGTAGCTGCTGGCACCAGATGGTGACATATGTGCTGTGTGTGTGTGTGTGTGTGTGTGTGTGTGTGTGTGTGGTGCAGTTGGGAGCCTCTGCTTTGTTCCCAGTTTTGTGTGTGTGGTTTTCTTTCATATTTTTCTCTTTTGGGGTTGAGGTGTGGTTTGTTGACACACCCATTTGTAAAGTTTGTGTGCGGGTTGCTCAGTGTTTGATGATGTGTGATTTTTTTTTTACTTGTGTGTGTGTGTGTGTGTGTGTGTGTGTGTGTGTGTGTGTGTGTGTGTGTGTGTGTGTGTGTGTGTGTGTGTGTGTATGTGGTGTAGTTTTTGAGCACCACCCCTTGGTCTTTTGTGAAATGTGCATTTGTTGGGTTTGGCAGCAGGAGGGATCAGCTTGGCTCTTGCGTTTCAGGTTGCAGGCTGTTTCTTGGAAAGGTCACTACCTCTGAGAGTCATTACAGCAGAAACTTCCCTTCTGTGAAATGGGTCCAGGAGCCAAAAGTGAGGGTGGAGAGCGGGGGGGGGCGTTTTGTGCCTGAGGGCAGATTGACCTCCCATCTCCTCTGGCTTCGGCTTGGGTTCTGCAGTTTGCCTTCTGGGAAAACGTTCCCACTGGCCACCATGGCTGTTTGTTTGGAGGGCTGACCCCCCCCCCCAGCAGCTTCAACACAGATGCCAACATGTGGTCACCCTGCTGAGATGTCCTTTCCCTGTATGAGCTCAGAGTGTCGGAACAGGCCCCAGACTCTCCTCCTCCTCCTTGTCTCCAGGCTGGCTTGGCAGCAGCTGCCAGCCTCTGGGTGGTGGTGGTGGTTTGTGCATCTGTGTGCATGCGGAAGCCGCTGCAACCCATGAGTCTTCCTGAAGTGGGCTGCACGAGGAGCTCGGACCTTTGGAGGCTAAAGGCTGAAGCTGGACAGCCCCACGCACCTCGGGGGGGGGGAGTCACTTCCACTTCCCACAGCAACTGCCTTGGAACCTTGAGGTGCCTTGAAGGGGGAGCTGCCTCTCAGCCCTTCCTATCCGCTCCCCGGTTGGTCCCCTGGGCTTTGGATTTCATTCAGAGGGCCCCCTTTCTATGGGGTCCTGGGGGTGGGTGGGCTGTGCGCCCTGTTGTTTGAATTTGCTGTTGCATAAATCAATTAAATCTTTAATCTCTGTCAAATCTTCTTAAGAGTCTTAATTAGGATCCAGCCTGAATAACTTCACAAAGCAAGACCTTTGATTGGGGGATTTGGTTTCTGCACGCAATTACGCCGCTTGTTTTCTGCATTTGTAACCAGCTCCGCTCCAGTCAAGCCCAGGCAGAGGCACTCTGGATTCCAGGTTTCCGAGGCCAGTGCAATGCAAAGCTTGGGGGTGGGGGTGGGGAGGAGCCCTCAGGAGAAAGATGCACCTGGGACATCAGCACCTTGGAATCTCCCCCCCCCACGGGTTACTGGAGGCGAACTCCTGGCCAAGAGCAAGGAGGAGCTCTTTTGGGGAGAGGGGTGCCGGGGGGACTCCTTCCCTTCCCTTCCCTAGCTGCCTCCCAGGACCGTCCTTTGCTTACTTTTCAGGGCCAGGTGGTGGGAGCCTCTCCTTTCTTCTGGGCTTCAGAACTTGAGTTATTCCACTCTGGGATTTCTAATTGCTCAATATTTTGGTTTTCTCCATTTTAAAAAAACCATGAGTTAGCATATCTCTGCCTCAACATAGTTTTCCAAAATGTTACTCCAGAGGGTGGGAAATTCTCTTGGATCACAGAGCCCATTCGGTAACGTTCTTATGAAGGCAAAGGTGCCAGACAAGGGTGTATTTTAACTCCCAATCTGTTCAGTTTTTAAGCCTAACATATAGGGAAAACTGGATTTGATTCTTGTGAAGGGGGAATGAAAATTGGTGGAAGAAATGGCAATGATTTCAGTGTGCTGATGGCATAATTTAGTGCCAGAAAACAGCAGTGACTTCCAATAACTCCTGAGGAACATGAAAGAAAAAAGTCCAAAAGCAGGACTGCAGTTGAATATTAAGAGGACAACACTTGTGACTTCAGATGAACCACACTATTGTGATGTTGACAATGAAGAGACACATGGTTTAAGTTTTTCTAGATTTTGGTTCTATCATAAATCGAAGTGGAAGCCGCAGCCAAGAAATCTGGAGAGGGCTGTGGTTCAGAAGGGCAGCAATGAAGCAACTAGAAAAGTGAAAGGAGGTGTTATAGTGGGCGCCAAGAGCAAGCCAAGGCTGCCAGGGAGATGAGCCCTTGGGTCAGGTGCCAAAGCTCCCTGTACAGGCGCAAGTGAGGATGCCCAGGCCATCCGTCCTAAGTGGGAACATCGTGAGAAGAGGAAGACTCGCTGGGGATAAGGGAAGAAGGCAGGGGACCAAAAAAGAGGACGGCTTCACGGGAGGTGGTCTGGATCCGTCGGGGAGCCTTGCCTCTCTCTGCAAGACCGGAGCCCAGCGCTTCACCCCCGGGGTCTTGGAGCAAGGCGGGATTCGCCACCTTGGCTCCTCGCTAGTAGCCAAGAAGAACCCACGCCCCGCTTCTAGCGGTGTTGACTCCGGTGTGAACGCCCACCATGTGCCGCGGCCGGGCCGCTACTCCCTGCTGGCGTGGACTCTCCACGGCGCGGGGGCTGCCCATGCAAGGAGGTCCCTCCCTCCGGCCGCCGGCGGCCAGCAGGGCCGCGTCCGACAGGCGTGGGCCAAGGGCGCCTCCTGATGGGCCATCTTAACCGAGGGGGCGCTTCTCTTCCGCGCCCTCGTCGCTCGGGCCGGCGTGGTGGTGGTGGTCTCGGCCGCTCCGTGGCCTTGCGCCCCCCCACCCCCCGCCCATGCAGGCTCAAGGGGAGGCTGTCAGTAGTCGGCGATGCTGGCATCTGGAGGCCGAAAAGGAGAGAAGTCCTGGCCAAGGGCAGTCGGGGGAGGGGGTCAGCTCCGAGGGGCGGGTGGACGCCTCCGCCCCACTTCGCTTGCCTGGCTAGCAGCTCCTCCGGGAGCCCAGCCACGGTTCGCCTGCTGACACCTCAAGCCCCGGGTGGGCAGGTGCCCCTTTAGGATCTGGGCTCGGAACGCCTCTGCTTGGGCAACTCTACTTGGGGTGAGGGCAAGCGTGGCCCCCGGGCTGCTTGGGGAGCGGCGGAGATCCTCCTGGGGTGTGAGCGCACAACAAGGTTACTTATGTGTTGCGGTTTACGGTGGGGAGGAGTTCGCTAATTTTAAAAAAAACCACTCAAAAGATAATTGAGCTGGGGGAGGAGTCCTCCCCCCCGCAATTCAACCAATCAGGGAGATGGTGTTAAAGGTGGGAGGGAGGCCGACCTCTGCTGCCCAAAACCCCCTCTCTAATCCCTTCCCCCTCCCTCCCTGCGACCTTTGGACCCACCGGCGCCCCCCTTCCTCTCTTTGATGTGCCTGGCTCAATATTTGCTCATTTCAATAGCTGGGTTAAACAAAAGAGTCTATGTGGGGTTGGGCGGGTGGGGTGGCGGTCGAGGAGGGAATGGGGACCCTTAGGGATCTCTCTTTCTCTCCCCCACACCCTCCCAGAATTCTGAGAAAGGGGGTGGCTCTCTTTTAAAAGGCTAAGAACAAAATCAGCAACTACCTACAGGGAGTATTTATCTCGACCTCCTCGACCGAGGTCAGTCTATTGACCAAATAAATGATTAATTGCCGCACAGGAGCTGATGCGATGGTGAAGCTTCCCCCCCCCCCTTTTTTTCTTTTTTCTTTTCTTTTTTCTTTGTTTTTTTTTAACGTTAGTCTCCGTCCAGGCGAACGAGGGCGGCAGCTGGGCCCTTCATCACAGCGACCAATAAGCGGGGAAGGGGTTTGGCCGGAGGTCTCCGTGGTGGATGTGGTGGTGGGGCGTCCATGCCCGATCCGCTGCTTGGACGCTCCCGGAACTCGCAGCCGGGCAGAAGGGCTGCAGGGGCGCCTCCGGCTGGTCAGTGCATCTAAGGGAAAGCCAAAGGCAGGCAGGCAGGCAGGCAGGCGAGGTGCAGCTGCTGCTGCTGCTGCTGCTGGGGTTCTCCCCATGGCTGTCCCCGTGTGTAGCCTGAGGGTGGGGCCAGGATCCTCAGAGGAGGGGCGAGGGGGAGGGAACGCCACTCGTGGGCTCGGCCCTTGCCCGCCCTGCCTTGCCCCACCAGCGGGATCGGCCGCTTTCACGCGTGGTGCTGTTTCTCTAGGCTCTGGGACGCCCTCCTTTGTTCGGGCGGCTCTTCCTCCGCTCAGCCAAAGGCTGCGGCTGCGGCTGAGGAGGAGGACTCTGTCCAGCTGAGAAGAGCAGAGCCCCGTATGCTGTGTGTCTCCACATCCTCCCAATCCCCCCCCCCAAGCCTCTCATGCCCCCCTCACGTAAGACTGGCAGGTGCAGCTGTTGTAAGCTTGCCCTTGGCGAGGAAGAGGAGGTTGGAAGAGGAGCGAGGGGGTGGGTGGGGTCCTTTGCTGGCTGTCAGACCAGCCCCCCCCCCTCCACTCCCGCCAGAAGCGCCTGCGTCCTCCCCCACTGAGCTGGGAACAGGGGCTGTGGTGTTGTGGCACAGAGTGTGCAAATCATGTGCAAGAGAGACTCCGTGGTCTCTTATTTATTACCCCCTCACACACTGCTCACCCCTCACACCACACCAGCTCCACAAACGAGAGAGAGAGAGAGAGAGAGAGAGAGAGTAGGGAATAGCAGCTTAAAATATGCTGGGCAAAGGGAGCAAAGTCCAGGAACGGAGGCTTGTGTGTGTGTTGGTTTGGGAAAGCTGACCAGAGGCTGCTGCCTAAGCCCCTGCCCAGGAAGTTGGGCTGGCCCAGGTTAGGCAATGGGTTGGCTGCTGCAGGAGGAAGAGGAGGAGAAGGAGGAGGCAGCCACCACAGGGGCTCCTGCACCCCCACCTCCAGGGAGGGGCCCTGTCATCATCAGCTGGGCAGGGCTCTCTCTCCCCAGTAAAAGGGGAGCCTGCCGTCTCCTCCTCCACACGTCCAGCCAGGACACGGCCGACCCCTGTGGAAAGATGGGCAGCATCGTCAAAGAGCCCCTAGAGGCCTCGGGCGGGCTTGGCCTGTCACAGGGGCCCAAAGAATTGGCCCCCTTGGAACACCGGGCACCCATCAAGCGGGACTACCATCACCGGTAAGGGGTCAATGCCCCCCCAGTGGAAGGGGAGGGAACCATCCCAGGCCCTGTGTGTGCCTGTGTGCCAGCTTGCGGGGGGGGGGGACTCCCAAAAGCTGAGGGCCAAAGCATTTCCTGATGATCTGGATGGGAAGCTGTAGCCTGCCCCCCAGACCCCTTTGGACTCTTGAGATATGCTGGGGGGGAAATCCACCCACCCACCCCACTGTGGGAGAAAAGAGGACTAGAGCAGCAGGTGCAGAGGGAGGGGGACAGGCATGCTGCTTCAGGGTCGTCAGCCCTGGGATTTTTGATCCCACACTCAGTGGGGGTGGGGGGGAGAAGGGGGTCGGGGGGTGGGATTATCTGCAGCTAAGGAGGTGTTGAGGGAGAGCCTACTTGCCCTTTGCCCTCTCTCACTAGCCCTGTGGCCCAATGAGTGCACCCCTGGGGCTTGGCTAAACCCTTTGCCTCAACAAATGTTCCCGGGGCAGAGTTCACTATTGATTTTTTTTAAATGCAAACTGAATTTGTGTGTTTTATAGTAAAACGGTGGTGGTGGGGAGGGCAGGGTGCCCATGTAGGGAGGGGCCCTTCTGCAGGGGCCCAAAGGGAATTTGTCGCACTGAATTAGGCTTTTGCTTTGGAGGGATTCCTCTCCCCCCCCCCCAACTTTCCATGGGCAGACTGGTCAGATCAGCCTGTGCCCCCTCGTTGGCATACTTGTGGTTGGTTGGTTGGTTGGTTGGGGGGTAATTAGCTCTGCAAGCTCTCCTGGTGCTTGAGGCCACCGTGGGAGTTCCATGCCCACAGCTGAACTTGCTGAGGGTGGTGAATCCTCAAGGCAGAGGCGCGAGTGTGGCCCTGGGCAGTTGGCATACCATTCCAAGCCCCCAGCTTCCCTGGGATGGAGTTGACCAAAGGGGTGAAGGGACAGGCCGGGGTTGCCTGTAAAGCCAACCAGCCAGCCAGCCTTCTCACAATGGGGGTGTGCAAAATGGCAGTCGCAGCAGGAGGCCCCCTCCCTCTGCAAGGGCAGGGCCAGGGGGCAGCTGCTCCCTACCCGTGCCCCCCCTCTCCTTTTCAGGATCTTTGTGAACCGCGTCCTGGAGCTGGAGAAAATCAAGTGCTTTGGCTTTGATATGGACTATACCCTGGCAAGTAGGTGCATCGGGCACTGCCCCCCTCCCCCGGTGCCCGTGAGGGCAGTTTTTAAGCAGAGGCTGGATGGCCATCTGTCAGAGATATTGTGATGAAGTTTCCTGCATGGCAGGGGGTTGGACTTGGATGGCCCTTGAGGTCTCTTCCAACTCTACGATTCTATGATTCTCCAGTGTACAAGTCCCCGGACTACGAGGAGCTGGCGTTCGAACTCCTGCTGGAGCGGCTGGTCTCCATTGGGTACCCCCACGAGATCCTGGCCTATAAATATGACCCCGCTTTCCCTACCAGGTAAGGAAGGAACTGACCCAGCCAGCCAGCCAGCCAGCCAGCCAGCCAGCCGGGACCTCTTTTAGCCTCTGGGAGCCAAGGCAAAACATGGAGCCCCTTGGCTAGTGTGATGGCAGTGGACATGAATTTGGGGGTGGGGGGGTTGCAGGAGAGTAATCATGGGAACCCTAGTCACCCCCCACTGCCACCCCCCTCTCTGGTCTCTCTCTCTCTCTCTCTCCTCAGGGGCCTGGTCTTTGATGCCCTCTACGGGAATCTGCTGAAGGTGGACTCCCATGGGAACCTTCTGGTGTGTGCCCATGGCTTCCGCTTCCTCAAGGGGTAGGTGGGGACAGGGAGCAGATGTTCCCCACCTTTCCCTTCCATGCTGACACCGTGTGTATGTGTGTGGGGGTTTCCTCCTCCTCTCAGAAACAACACAACAGCCACCCCCCACCCCCGACAGCAGCCGTGGCCCTACTGCTCTAACAGCCAGGATGCTTTCCATGAGCTCCAGCCTAAATCTGTAACTGGAGCCCACTGATGCCTGTCCTGTACCCAGGGATGGTGGAGAACAGACCCTCCCCCTCCCCTTGTAGCAAAACAAGATCAGGAGGGGCCACGTCGCCATCGCAAACATTAAATACAAAATAGACCAGGTGATACCTTCCAGGCTACCAGTGAAATTACAGAAGAGTTGCTAATATTTCAAGGGTGACACCCTCTTCCTCAGAGCTGTGCCCGAGTTCAAACATGACAAAAGATGGAAATGTCAGGAGTTAGTTCTTAGATTTAAAATTCTTGGCAAGGTGAGAAAAAAAGGCTCAGTATTCCTCTGTAAGATGACCCTTCAAGTCTTTGGGGAGGATTCTCCTCTCTCCCCTCTGCCTCCTTTGCGCCAGGCTAAGCATGCCCAGTTCTTCCACCCGTCCCCCACAGGGCTTGGGTTCCAGCCCCCTCGTCATCCTGGCTGCCATCCTCTGGCCTTTGGCGTGCAATTTGTCAGCAAAGAGGCTGCAGCATTTGGGGGCTGGGGAGAGGGCGCCAGGAGTCTGTCTCTCCCCCCACCACCCCGAGGGTGAGATGCCTAAAGGTGAGTAAGGCTGCTGCCACCGCTGGCTGCTGTGGTGTGTGTGTGAGTGTCGGAAAGGGTTCTGTGGGTACGCCAGGACTGAGCCAGGGCCAGAAGCAAGACAGAGGCCGAGAGGGGAACACAGCTGCCTCTTGATACTCAAGCCTCCCCCCTTAAAAAAACACCCCCTCTCTCTTACAGGGCTGAAATCTGGAATTATTACCCAAACAAGTTCATCCAGAGGGATGACACAAAGAGATTCCATATTCTCAACACTTTATTTAACTTGACAGGTATGGTCCAGGGGAGCAGTGGTGCAGTGGAGGTGGGGAAGGGCAAGGGCTTTTCAGCTGCTACTCTTCCCTTTGTTATTTGTTCATTTGTGTCGTTCCCCCCCCATCCTTTTTTTTCAAAATATGCACAAACTTAAGATAAATGAAAGTTCAACATGCAAAACCAACTGCAACTAAGACACAAAGCAATTTTAAGAAAGAAGCAGCATATGGAATAAGTAACTCAGATGTTACTGAGCTGAGTGGGGCTTGGGTATGGAGGGGGCTCTTCCTACCCTGAGGACCCTTCTCTCTCTCTCTCTCTCTCTCTCTCTGTGTGTGTGTGTGTGTGTGTGTGTGCTCTGACCACTGCTCTTCTCTCTTCTTCTGGTCTGCAGAGACCTACCTCTTTGCCTGCCTGGTGGACTTCTTCACCAACTGTTCCAGATATGTGAAGTGAGTCATTCAGGAGGGGCCTTCTGGGGGTGGGGGTGGGGGTGGGGGTGGGAATGGCAGGCAGGAGGATGGGGAGGCAAGTGGGGGGGCAATGCTCCTCTTGGAGCCTGGCTACCTCAACCCCACCCCACCCCACACACAGCTCAGCTGACTTGGCTCTCTCTTCCCTCCCCCTCCCCCCCCAGCTGTGACACAGGCTACAAGCACGGCAACCTCTTCATGTCCTTCCGCAGCATGTTCCAGGATGTCCGGGAGGCCATGGACCATGTGCACCTTTCGGTGAGGGAGGGGCAGTGGTTTGGGTGGGGTGACGTACCCAGGAGGCTTAGTGGCCCCTTTGAGAGAGGTGTGGATTTGCCACGCTCTCGCCATGTAGGGTAAGGAGCCCCAGTGGGTCACCCAACTGTTTTTGCTCTTATGGTCCCACATGATAGCCCCCCCCCTCACCTGCTGCCAGGGTGCCCCCCAGTCTGCCTGCATGAAGCAGGCCATGTGGCCCCCACTGAACCCCTGGGTGGAGTAGCGCACATATGACCTAGCCATGTCAGGCGTGAGCTCAGAGCCCATTGACACGGGTGGTTCCGGTGGCACTTCACCATGGCCCTCCAGCATCCCCTGGGACGTGAGTGGTGGCAGATGCGTTTTGGCCAGGGAGGATTCATCCTTTGCTTTGCCCTCTTTCAGGGCAGCCTCAAGGAGAAGACGCTTGAGAACCTGGAGAAGTATGTGGTGAAAGACGTGAGTGTCCTCCCACCTGGCTGGAGGACTGCTGGGAGGGTGGAGGTGGGGTGGCTTTCCCCGTGGCCAGTGGCCTGAGAAGGTGGCAAAGGTGGGACCTGAGAACTGTAGAAAGCATTCCGGAACTGATATGCTCTGGGACAGAGAAGGCCCAAGGCCTGCTGAGGGAGAATCCACAGGGCTTCCCAAGGATCCAAGAGTCACCTGAGATGGGAGGCAGGGCTGACCAGGGAGATGCTGCACACCTGGACTGCTGTAAAGTCTTTGACCAAGTCCCTCACTTGAGACTCCTCCCTAAATGGAGAAGGGAACTCCCCTGTGGACCAGTGGCTTTTTAGAGAACAGGCATAAAAGGAAACTTCCCACAGGGGTAGGGTGTAAAGAGGCAAGGCCAATGCCTTTTACCTTGCTCATTAATACACAGCTAGCGGCCAGTGCTAGCATTTGGCAACCCTGCTCAGGGTTTTCGGGGTGGAGAGTACTCAGAGATGGCTTACCCTCCCCTCCTCTCGGAGCCCCCCTGAGACCTCCCAGCTTTGCCAAGGCCACACAGGCTGGCTCTTCTCCCTGGAGGCACGGGGGAGGGGGGCAGAACAGACCACCACCCCCGCCTGCCCTAGCTCTGCAGCCAGAGATGGAAACCACTGGGCAATCCAGCCAATGATGTGTCAGAACAGGGCATGCTAATTGTTCAGGATGGCTGAAGCAAGCTGCCTGGCCAGCAGGCTTTCTGGGGGAGCTTCTCTGTGCTCCCTGTGAGGACGCTGGAGTGCCTCAGTCCAGTCAGGCCCAAGGGTTCCCCTCTTGGACCTCTGCCCACTTCTTTTGCACAGCCGCGGATTCCTCTCCTGCTGAGCCGCATGAAAGATGCTGGGAAGGTCTTTCTGGCCACCAACAGTGACTACAACTACACCAATGTAAGTTTGCTGCCAGGCATGTATGTGGGTGGGTGGGTGTGGGGTCCTGCCCTGCCAGTGCAGTGGGGAGACACGGTGGGCACCCTGGCACGTGGCCTTAGAGGAATGGCCTATCCACCCTCCTCTGGCTGGCCCTGCCTCTGAGGGCCACCACCCTGCATGCCCTTCCAGGGGGACACTCCTGGCAAGTGGGCCACTGGGGATCCTCACCATGGCTGCGATCGGGCCCCAGAGTGGCAAGGACTGGTCGCCCGCTTTCTTGCCACTCCCCTGGCAGGGCACAGTGGCCGGCATTGCTGGTGTCCCAGCCTGTCCCTCTGTCCTTCTAGGCAATTATGACCTACTTGTTTGACTTCAGGGAAGGTGATGGGGTGAGTTTCTGGACATGTGGTGTGTTTGGGGGAAGGGGGGGATGTTCCCTGCAGTGGGAGACCTTCCCAGGACCTGCTGGCTCTCAGCTGGGTTGGCCACACTGAGCAGTCCAGGCACCCACAAAGGAGCCGCAGCGCTGGCAGGACATGAACAGGGAATGACTGGGCAGGGACTTATTCAGGGTTGATGCTCTGTGGTGCTCAGGGCCAAGGGTCCCCTCCCACCGCCGTCCTCCTGGGCTGGTCCTCTGCCAGAGTCGGGGACGGGGCTGGGGGCTGGTGGGGCTGTGGTGCAGAGCAAGATTGAGGGAGCACAGCCTCCCAGCTCCTCCCAGGGGCGCTTATCCTGGGGTCGCCAGCAGGTGGGGGAGGTGAGCTCCGGACCTAACCCTAACCCCACCACCACCCACGCCCCTCCCGTGCGCTCTCTTGGCAGGAGGGCCCCCCGCCACCTCCCTGGCGCTCCTTTTTCGACCTGATCGTGGTCGACACCCGTAAGCCGCTCTTCTTTGCCGAGGGGACGGTCCTGCGGCAGGTCAACACCGTAAGTGCCCTCCGGGCGGGGCGGCGGCGGCGGCGGCGGCGAGGAAACCCCCTTCTCGGGCAACGCCAGGAGGAGCGAGAGCGCCCCCCCCCCCCACGGCAAGGGAGAGGGGCAGCGGGAGATGTGCCCTCCTTGAGGGAGGCAGGAGGGTGGGGCGGCTTCCCACCGCCGCCGCCGCCTCCAAGCCTTTCTCGCCCGTGCTGATCAAGCCGGCCAAGACTGCTATGGCGATACCGGCGGAGGGTTCTGCGGAGCTGGGGTGGCTCCCCAATCTTTCCTGAGACACCCCCCTCCTCCTCCTGGTCGACGCCTAACCCAGCCCTGAGAGGACGCTGCCCTCGTTGCCCGGGCCCTTCTGAGACCCCCACCCCCACCCCACCCCGACTCCCCTTGCCTTTGGCTGCAGGACACCGGGAAGCTGCGGATCGGCACTTACACCGGCCCTCTGCAGCACTGCGCGGTCTACTCTGGAGGTAAAACCGTGGCGACCCCTCCCCTCCCTTCTCCCCATGCTGCCCACCTACCCACCCCCGCCCCCTCGCTGGCTGCTGCCATTGGCACAAGCGGCCTGCCCACTCCCCCTTCCCTTTGTGGGGCAGCCCTTCTCAAGCCTCTGAGGAGGAGGAGGAAGAGGAGGAGGAGGAGGAGGAGGAGGAGGTGGGAGGAGAGGGCGGCGAAGGCGCGGGGCGCTATTGCTGCTGCTGCTGCTGCTGATCCTCACCTGGGCGTCCAGGCTCCTCAGACCTGGTGTGTGACCTCCTGGGCGTGAAGGGCAAGGACATCCTCTACATTGGCGACCACATCTTTGGAGACATCCTCAAGTCCAAGAAGAGGCAAGGCTGGCGCACTTTCCTGGTGGTGCCCGAATTGGCCAAGGAGCTGCACGTCTGGACAGAGAAGAGCGGTGAGGAGGAGCAGGCAGGCAGGCAGGCTCCGCGGACAAGCCAGGTGCCCGGTCGCCAAGCAGGGCACTCGCTTCCCGCGCGCGCGTGCCTGTGTGTGCGCACGCATGCCTATGCTGGAGGGTCTCCCCCTGCCTCTCCCCCCCCCCCCCCAGCGCTGGCTCCTTTCCTCCCTTGCGGGCCAAATTCCGGCAGTTCCGCTCCCCCCACCCCGCCCCTCTTTGCCCTAGGAGGGGCTGAATCCTCTGCCGCCCCTCCGGACCGCCTTCCTCTCTCCTCCCCACAGAGCTCTTTGAGGAGCTGCGGCGCCTCGACGTGTTCCTGGCGGAGCTGTACCAGTGAGTGACGCTGCTCCTGTGCCTCTCAGGGTCGCGGTGGGGATGGGGGGGCGTGGGCACCAGCTGTCCCCGCAGACAGTGCCCCTGACCAAAGACACCCCAGCACTCCAAGGCCCATCCTTCTAACCTCCTAGGGACCAGCCAGGGACTTCTCCCGGCCTCCCTTGAGAGGAGGGGGCCCTTGTGGCCACAGCCACCCCCAACTCCCCTTTTGCAGCTGACTTGGGCTTCTGCAGGGGTCATTGAAGCAGATCCTTGACCCCACGGCCTGGACGCGGGCTGGCATCAGCCGGGCCACATCAGATGGGGGTGGGGGGGAGGGAGCCTGAGAGGGGGCTGCCTGCAAGGGGTCCTGAATGGGCTGACCGACTGTGGAGGTTCCCTTGCCTTTTCCAGAGACTTGGACAGCGGGAGCAGTGAGCGCCCTGATATCAGCTCCATCAAGAAGCGGATCCAGGTTTTGCCCCGCCCCCCAATTTCCTTTCCCCATCCCTCCATCTGTCCTGACAGGGAACCCTTGGGGGTCTTGTCCAAGCAGGCTGGAGGGGCAGAATAGGGACACCTGGCAGCCAGCTGGCGATGCATCACCTGTGCAAGTGTCTCCTTCTTGCAATGATGCTCTCTCTTCAGGCTCCAACGTTCTGTCCGTCAGTGAAGGGCAGCAGGGAAGACAGTATTCCCCCCCACCACCAGTCAAGCTCCCTCCCCTCCACCCCCCACCCCCCGCTCCCTGCAGGCTGACTGAGCTGGGACAGCATTGCCTCTCTCTGGCAGGTGGTCACTCACGAGATGGACATGTGCTATGGGAAGATGGGCAGCCTCTTCCGCTGTGGGTCCCGCCAGACCCTCTTTGCTAATCAGCTCATGCGCTACGCTGACCTCTACGCCGCTTCCTTCATCAACTTCCTGTATTACCCGTTCAGCTACCTTTTCCGGGCACCACCCACCCTGGTATGTGGGTCCAAGGGGCGGGGGGGGGGGAGAAATGTGTTGGGTGGATCTGCTCCTGCAGAGGGCGGGCACATAGGCCTCTCCTGGGCTCACTGGGCAACAATAGCCTCCTTCTCTGGAGGGTGTTTATTCTTTCTTCCTTTCTTTCTGAGTATTTTTACCCCGCCTTACACCTTGGAAAAGAATCCAAGGTGCCTTACTGTAATGAGGGACAATATACAGTCCAGGACAATTAAGACATACTCAAGTTTAAGAACAGGAATTGAGGGGTATCTTACAACATTAAAGCTCCAAGAGGTATGGTAGACTATTTAAATGTTATGAAGGATAGGAAAGGAACTAACAATTGCTAACATAACGTCAATGTAATCCCACAAGTGTTTGAGACCCAGAGTCAGAGAGCCGCTGACTCTGCTTTGCTGTTGCTACTCTCGGGCAAAAGGCATTGCCTCCCTTCCGGAAGATGCTCTCGCTCAGTGTTTTGCCCTATCCCCCTCCCCTCCCCACCCCACCGCCAGATGCCTCATGAGTCAACGGTGGAACACACACCACAGCTAGAGCTCAGTGTGGAAGGGTCTCTCCCAGGACGCCAGCTCCAGAAGAAGGTGAGCAGCTGGGCCTCCTGCCTTGCCCTCAGCGGGCAACCTACCCTACCCTCCATCTCCCCACCCTGCCCCCCCTCTGGGCTCTCCTGCTGACCCCTGACCACATCCATGCAGGACAAAGCAGGCCTAAATGGCAGAAGACAAAGCCCCCACCCCCACCCCGGCCCAAGATGCAGTACTGACTGCTGGACTGCAGTTTAAGCCTAGATGCTCAGGAGCCACTCTGGGAAACCCCAGACTAAGGCGCCACCCCCTCCAAGGAAAAGGCGGCCTGGGAGCATGTGGGAAGAGTGGGTAGCACAGTCCTTTATGGGGAAAGCATGCAGGATCGGAGCCATGCTGCCTCAAGAGGGCCAAGGAGGGCTCCCGTCTTCTCCCCTCTGGGCCTGCCCACCCTTTGCTCCACCCCTCCTGCCCCAGGAATCGCTGCAACCCAAGCATCCTGTTCAGGAACTTTATTGACATGCCGATCAACCTCATGGCTTTGCAGAGAGGTTCATTTGGTCCCACCTTCCAATGAAGGTGGTTCAGAAGAAGGGCAGTCAAAAATGTTCAATAACTTACCATGTTAGAAGGGGAAACAAATGTATGACCTTTCAGAATAATTAGAAAACCAATTACGGGAGAGGTGCAGCGGGATCCACTGTTTTGCCCTACTTTTAAAGCATTTTAATTCTCACTTAAGAGACCCCACTGGCTGGGCCCCCTGTGGCTGTCTCTGTGTGACCCCCGTGGCCAGCCATGAGGGGCAGGGGAAGCTGGGACACCACGGCCGGTCTTGAACCTTTTTCTTCTCTTTTGCAGATGCCTTCCAGCCTTTGCCAAGAAACCAACCACACAGCAGAAGAGAACCACCACTAACTCATCCCCCCCACTCCCCGAAAGGGGGTCCACCAGGAGGCTCACAGAAGGACCCCAGCCAGCCCTGTGCCCCAGCCCGGCCTCTGGCTGTCGACCAAAGCAGGTGCTCCCCACCCCCTGCTCCTCCAGTTGCTCCTGGCCCATCACAATGCCTTCCCTTCCACACGATGCTGTCACAGGAGCGACAGGTGCCTAAGGTCTTCAGGGGCCAAAAGGGGACGGGCCCTTCCCCAGGCAGCAGCTGCGGCAGGACAAGGAAGCTGAGTGGTGAGGGCTCCAGTCTGGGGCAGGGCCAGCTACACGTGTGTCTCCGTGTTCTTTTCCACGCCGCTCCTCAGCTTGGCAGCAAGTGGGGAGTTCCCAGGAGGTGGTTCTGCCCGAGAGGGGGGAGCCCAGCCCTGAGCCCAGTCGGGCCCACCCCCTCCGGCAAAGCCTCGTTATTACGGAAGAGAAAGTGGCTCTCCAGGTCACTGGCGGGGATCTCATCCAGGGAAGACACGACCAGGCGGTGCTCCTTCAGCATCGGTGGGTAGCCGGCAGCCGCCTCCTCAATCCGCAGGGAGCGCCGCACGGGGGTCAAGAGCTGCATGTCTAGCTTGGCACCACGTTCGTTGGCTCTGGAAGGAAGTCCGGGATCGGGAAGGCCACCACCATCAGGGAACCTGCCCGGTTTGTGCCAGGCCTGCCCGTCCCACCGGGCCCTGCCAGGAAGGCCTGCCAGGTTCCTTGCCCAGGAAACAGCAAAGACCGTTGGAGTCAACCATGGCTGCCCTTGTCTGTTTGGCTTGGGGTGGCGGGGGGTGGTCTGCCTCCCCCCAGGCTGAGTGTCAGACCAAGCACCAAGGTTAGGCCCTTGGGGATGAGGCCCTTACCTGAACAGGGGGACAACCTGGATCTTGACTGCCGAGGCGGGCTTGCCAGCGGGCCCTGGCTTCCGGCCTTGGGGACTAGAGTCGACCTGTGTCTCGCCAGGGAGGAGGCGGGCCTGAGTGGGTGCAGCTGAAGAGAAGAGAGGGCAGGTGAACCGGGAAGGTAAGGAGGAGCCCCCAGCCACCTCCACACCGGAACAGCTCTAGCCTGGGCCTGCTTGCCTCCAAACAGGGAAACTCTCTCCTCCCCAAAGAAATGGCCAAGATGGAGGTTGCTTTCATGCTTCACTGCTGAATGCGGGGTGGGGGGGTTGTTGTGATTGGCCAATGAAACAGAACGTCACCCTCCCCTCCATCTTGCTGATGGCCCCAAATGGCCTTTCCTGTAAAAATAAGCCAGGGCCTGAAAAGGTGCTTGGGGGCTGCTCTGTGCCCACAAGACAGGCAAGGGCAAGGCGGGGGTGGGGTGTCCCTGGCCAAAGCAAGAGAAGGGAAGGTGGAAGAGGCCAGGGGAGGCTTGGGAAGGTTTCAAGGGGGGTGGGGCTGGGCGGGCTGATTATCTGAAGCTTCTGATTGCCCCCCCCCTCCAGTGGTGTGCTGCTTACCATGTGGAGTCTGATTTGAGTCCTTCAAAATATCTGCCACGGCATCCTGTAATTCCCGTAGTGGCTGTAATAAAGAGGAAGACAAAAGCTGATGCAAAATGTTAGTTGCACACCCAGAGAAAACCTTGCAGGGTCTCTTTAACATGCTTTTTCTGCATGGCTTGGTCTGAGGCAGAAATAATTCCACCCAGAGCATTGCCAATGTGCCAGAGAGGGACCTCTCTCCAGGGTACACTGGCTTCCATGGATCATGGGCTATCCTGGCTGTACATGGGTATGAAGTGGAAGCGCTGGGGGGGGGGGCACACATGGCTTACTTAAATGAGCAACTGACACCAGTGAGAAGCTGTTTAAGCAGGTAAAAATGAACATTTCTATGCCCAGGCCAGAGCTGGGGCGGGGCGCACACCTTTAAACTACTGACCCAATCAGACTGAACAGAGTTAGTCCGATGCCCCCACCCTGGGAGAAATGGGGCTTTTTGTGGCTGCCCCCCCTCCTTCCTTCCTGGCAGGGCTCCCCCTCCGGCCATGCCAGGAGGGACAAGGGACGGAGCCAATGGCCTCCCGGGTGCCCTTGCAGGGAGATGGGCAAAAACGCATTGGGGGGGGGCTTTTGAGGAAAGAAACCTGCTGAGGAGGCGTCTTGCTCTGCCCCTCCCTCACGTCCAGCCCCATGGAAGGGCACCTCCACCCCCCCTGGCTGAGCCTGCTCTGCATCCGAGGGGCAAGAGAAGGCGCCCAGCCCGTCTTCTGAACCTCCCGGTGGTGTGTGGGCCCCAAAGGACCCGGGCCAGGCGTGGCTGCGTGGCTGAGCCTCAGTCTCGGGCCACCTGGACTCACCGCAGCCCCACTGCGAAGCGCCGCCTCGTAGAGTCTGGCCGCATCAAAGGGGCCTCCTTGTGCCAAGCATCGTGCCTTGCAGATCCAGAACTGGGCAAACCTCTCTACCCCCGGGATGCGGGAAATGGAGGCAAGGAGCTGTTCCGGAAGAGCACCCTGAGGAAAAAGAGCAATGGGTGTTCGGAGAAAGCAAGGACAACTAGTTGAAGTCCGTGGTTGCACCTGGCCCTCCCTCCCAGGGATGCCCCCCCTCCCCAAACAGCAGGTGGGCCACAAAGGAGCCCCCAAGCCTGGCCACACAGTGCCCCCCCCCCGAGACCCAGGCCCACCTCCTCAGCCAGTTTCAGGCACTCGGCCAAGGTGCTGGAGATGTCGCTGGCCAGGCTGCGCTGGGCGTGGACCTCCTCCTCCTCCTCCCCTTCCTCCTCCTCCATGCGATGCCAGAAAGAGAGGTTCAGGCTGGCCTTTTCCTCGGGTGAACTTTTGGTCTTTTTGGCCAGGAGGACCATGGGGGGCCGCTTGTAGATCTTTCCCCGGGAGGCCAACCACTCTTCCAGCAGCTTCCTGGGTGGGTTGGGGGGGGGAGGAGGAAGAGAGCTCACTAGGCGGGGACCATGTCCTCCCCACAGCACAAAGCCTGGGGCACTGGGTGGGCAGAAGGAGGAGGGCCACGGATCAGCCCTACACGCTCTTCCTGCCGAAGTGCCCCCGCCCCCGCAAGGGGCCAGGGAGGCTTCCTGGAGGCCACAGAGAAGGCAGCCTGGAGAGACCTTCAGAAGTAGCAGCCTATGGCTGTTCTTTCCCTTGGCACCCCCCACACCTCTATGAAAGCCCCAGGTAAGAGGGGAGGGGGGGAGCAATGGCCACTTGCCTCCGGTCTTGAGGGGAGGGGCTCCGAGGCCCTCTGGGTCTCCTGGTGTTCGAATAGAGCAAGCGTCTTTCACAGCCGGTGGGGGCCCCTGTGGGAACTGCGGCAGGGTGGTCAGCGGCTGGCGGCCCAGGTCTTGCTCTCGGGGTCCTTGGTGCCCGTGGGCCCCTCTTCTCGCTTCTGCCTGGGCTCCTTTTCTGGCCGATGCCACCCCGTGCAGCTGAAGAGGCCTTGGGCAACCTCTGTGGGGGCAAGCGGTGCCCGTGGGGCCTTCCATCGGCCAGCACCGCTGGGCCGCCCTTTGCCTGCTGCTGCTGTGGCCGGCCCTGGAGAGCGCGGGGGGCCAGGTGGTCCACTCCAGCGAGGGGGCCCCCTTTCACAGGGACAGGGGCAGGCCCCAAAGGCTTTGCAGCCCTGGGGCCTCTGCTGCCAGCTGCTGCTTTACAAACACCGGGGGTCCTTCCAGACCGAAGGGAAGGCCGTGCCGCTGGAGCCTGGGGGGCCGCCCTCTGAGAGATTGCTGGCCAGTCTCTGGGCCTCCCTCGGGCCAGCTCTTTTGCAGGACGGCCGAGCGGGACTTGGCTGCTTGTGTGGGGGACGTGTCCAGCAGCCTGGCAGTCCTTCTCCCTGGCCTCCTTGGAGGTGGCTTGGGAGGGGCCCCAGAGGCTGCCCCAGGAAACTGCCCTCTTTTTCTCTGGTGGCGGCGGCGGTGCATCTGTGACCCCTCGGTTCTCCTTATCGCCTTCTCTCTTTGCCCGGTGGTTCCCCAAACACAGCTGGCCTCCCTGACTGCCGGTGCCCGGGGGGCCTGTGGCCACTTCCCTCCTTTCAGGCTTTGTCGCCTGGCCCAAGGGGCGCTGGCTGGGTGGGCTGCTGCCCCTCGGCTGTGGGGCCTTCCCTGGGCGGAGTGAGGGGGCAGCCTTGGCACGGGAGGACCCGGTCGGCGGGACCTGCCCAGTCGGCAATTTCCTCTGGTCCTTGGTGCTCAGAGTCTTCCTGGGTTTGGCCCAGACCCCATTTTTCTGACCCCTGGCAGCCTGGGAACAAAGCATTGCAGGCCTTTAGGGGCTTCCTGGGCCAGAGAAGGGGAAAGGCCCCTCTTCCATGGGCCTCCCTGCCCCTCTCCTTCTGGCCTGCCCACCCCCACCACCCAATTCCCCCACCGCTACCCCCACCCCCACCCCACCCCCACCAGGAAGGTTGCAGCCCCCCCACCCCACGGAGAGCCAGAGCCTGCGGCGCTACTGACCGGGTCTGCTTGGGAGGGAGCCGGACTCTGGCGAGGGGGCCAGTCCTTCCAGGAGGGCCTGCGGGGGAACAAAAAGGGAGGCGATTCGGGAAAGAAGCCCCAACCCACCCCGGGCGGGAGGAAGAGCGGGAGGAAGGCGGGCGGCCCGGCCCGGAGACGAAGGGCCCCGGACCCACCCGGGACTCGCCGCCCCTTTCCCTCCTGGGCCCATGGGAGGCCGCGCGGGGGGGGGGTCCTCGGGCGGGGGGGGGGGGGGGGGCTGGGTCTGGGGGCCCCGGGATCGTCCTCTCGGAAGCAGCTGCCCTTGGAATGGCCGGCCAGCCTTCGGGCGGCGGGGAAGTGTGTGTGTGGGGGGGTAGGATTTCCCGGCGAGAAGCCGCGTCCCCCCCCCCACGGTCCGCCCGCCCAAAGGGGTCTCCCCTGGCGCGGAGGGGCCTCGACCCCCTCCACCCCCGCCCGCTCCCGCCGAAGACTCACTTGGCGGCGGCGCCTCCTCCTCCTCCTCCGCCTCGGCGCTGCCCGAGCTTCCCCTTGGCGGCCAGGAAGGCCTGCAGCTGCCGCCGCCGCTCCTCCTGTTCCTCCTCCTCTGCAAGGAAGGCGGGGGCCGGGGGGGAAAAGTGGGGGGGGGGGAGACGCGTGTGCGCGGTGTCACTGCCGGCCGTCCCGCAAAGACGTCCCCGCTGAGCCGCCGCCGCCCCCCCCGTCTCCCTCCCGCCTCCCCCCTCCCTGCACGGGCTCCGGGGCGCCCTGGGACGGGGCCCGCGCCGCGATCTCTCACCGGCGGCAGCGGCGGCCGAGCGCTTCCTTCCTCCTCCTCCTCCTCCTCCTCCACGTCCTCCTGGGGCTCCCGGTGCAGCGTCGGGGCGCCCGTCGGGCTCCATGTCGGCGGCCAGGAAGGAGGAGGAAGCCCTCCGGTTCCGATCCCGGCGGGGCCCGTTGGGCGCGGCCCCGTTCAAAGCGGCCAATCGGGGATGAGGGGCGGAGCGGACGGAGCCCCGGGTGGAACGCGATTGGCCGGCCGGCGGGGCGGTGGGAGGAGCGCGAGAGCCCCGGGAGACGGACGGGGGTGGAAGCCGGGTGTGTGTGGGGGGCGTCTTCTTGCTCCCCCGTCCCTCGGCGAGGGTGGGTTGGGGGGGGCACGTGGAGGGTCTCCTCTCTCTCTCTCTCTCTCTCTCTCTCTCTCTCTGGGCGCTGCACAATAAGCGGAGGGGGGAGGCAGGCAGGCGAGGGCGGCCGTTGCCGGTTGGCCCTTCTCCGATCCGGACGGGCCGGCGAGAAGGGAGTGGTGGTGGGTGTTTCGGCGTCGCCGTGGCTGGGGCTTCTCTCCCCCCCCCTCCGAGTCACAAAACACGACAGCTTCCACCCCTCCTCATATTTGCAATAATTTATTCTGAATAATTCATTCAAATATAGCCGCGACCTTCTTGCAACATAGTTATTAAATAAATAAATAAATAAATAAATAAAAATACTTTCACGAAATACAAGCCCCCGTTTGAAGTCAAGTGTCGGTAGTTAGGAAGGCCTAACAGTGCGAGGAGAGGACGCGAGGGCTCCGCCCTGGAGCACCGCAGGCAGGCCGACGGTCGGGTGGCTCCTTCCTTGGCCCCTTCTCCCTCTCCCTCCCGGATGGTGGCCTTGGTCCTTTTAACGCCGGGGCTCAGAGCAAAGCTTCCCTCTAAGGCCGTGGTCCCCGATGCCAGAGGCAGAGAAGGCCACCCTCCCAGCTCCTGGTGCACAGGGGAGCGAGGTGCCCAATAAATAGATAAATAAGGAAGCAAAGGCTGCTGCTGGTGGTGGTACTGGTGGTGGTGGTGGGATCCATCCAAGATCTCCTCCGGAAGAGGTCCCCCTGGCCGCCCGCCCAAGGACTGTGCCGCAGCCCCTGCCGGGTCTCTAACCGGTAATGTCATAATCCACGATCAAAGCTCCGCCCGTCTGGTTGGTGATGCCCACCGCCCCCTCCGACCGCGAGGAGGTGCAGATGAACCAGCCGGGGAAGGCCGCCGACTCAAACCGGGTGTGGGTCTCGGTGGTGGTGACTCTGTAGAAGAGGAAGCGGCCCAGCGTGGATCCGTCCAGGTCTCCCTGGAGGCTGGCTTCCTGCAGGTTTGGAAGAAGGAGGGCGGTCAGGCGGTGAGTGGCCCGGCCGGCCCCACCAGGAAGAAACACCCCCCCCCCCGCCGCACTGGGACGACGAGGCGGCACACTGGCTCGTAGCAGCAGCGGCCTTTCCGCCCCTGCCCTCCCACCCCCCTCAGTGTTCGGAAGCAGCAGCAGAGGGAAGAGCTAATAGGAGGATTCCTGGTAGGACGAGGAGAAGGAGACCCCCCTGCCCCCGCCCCCGCCCCGCCCGCCTCCCACGGAGCCGGGGGGGGGCAAGGAAGAGAAGAGGCTCGCCTCCAGCTGCAGCACTGGCTTCCCGTCTTTCGGCACACAAGACAAGTAGAGTCTGCTCCCTTTGATGTTCAAGGCGGTGGGGGTTTTTTCACCACTCGTGTCAGGTTTGGGCCGATACAGAGACATTTTTAGCTTCACTGCAAATTTTAAAAAAGAAAATAGGAAGGAACTGTGAAAAGGATGTGAGAGGGCCCTGCCTGCCTGTCTGCCTGCCTGCCCAGAGGTGGGTCAGGGAGGGGAGGGGAGGGGGGCGTACCTGCGTGCTTTGTGTTTGGGCCTTGCAAGAACATGGCCAGCAGCTGCGCGGGAGGCTCCTGCAGGACCAAGGACTTCTGGGCAATGTCCTGGATGCCGCAGCAAACCACCTCGGAGAGCTGGTAGACGGAGTTTGCTGCGGCGTAGGTGAATCCACACGTGTCAAGCTCCACTGGTTCTGGAAAGGAAAAATGTGCCCCCAATTGAAAGACACGTTGGTCCCCACAGTACCGCTGGCCACTTCTCCCTGGGCCAGGTTGCCTCTCGCCCAAGACACGCTGGGCCAAACAGAAAGAGGTGGCAACCGGTGCCATCCCAGCGCTGCTGGTGCTGGTGGTGGTGGTGGTGGTGGTGGTGGTGGTGGTGGTGCTGTGGCGGGAGCCACTCTTCTGTTCCGAGCAACCCTTTCCGACTGGCTCCCCTCAAGAGCGCCAGGGAGGGAGGCCGCCGGCTGCCAGGGACCTTTCCCTCCTTGACCTGGTCGAGTGCCCAGGGAGCAGCTGGATCCTCTCAGGTGAGAGGAAGGGAGGGCACCCAGGCTTCGCAGGTTTCCCTCCTGTTTGGGGAAGAGCGATCAGAGGAGGTGGTGGTGGCGGCCAGGGGGGGGCAGCGGCAAATACGCTCCATTGGGAGCTGGGTTCTCTTTCCTTGCCTTGGAGGGAACGTCCCCTCTTTTACTGACACCGGAGCAGCAGGGCTTCCTCCCCAGGCAGCTTGCCATTCTGATGAAAACACGCAGGTTGCATTTCAAGCCGCGGAAGAGAAACTTCCATTCCAGCTCAGTGTGCTTTGACAAACAGAAAACTCGCCCTCAGGAGGCAGCTGGCTTCCTTACGGTGCCTAGGATTGGTCTTGGGGGGGGGGAGTGACTGCTCTTTGGAGAGCGCGTGTGACCCACACACCAGGCCTCCGTCTAGAAGGAAGGGGACCAGGGGGTGGGCTGTAGCCTGCTTTGCTTGGGCCTGCCTGGCCAGTGGCGTGGCAGAAGCTTCTCTCGCTGACGGAAGAACCACAAACGGCCTCCTCCCTGGGATCTCCCATGGCTGGTCCCACGCCCAAGGCGGCACCTCCCCGGTGGGTGCTCCATACCATACCTAGCACAGCGTCCAATATGTCCATCAGGTCCTTGTCTGTGAAGAGACTGGCTGGGGGCACCACCACCTTCTTCATCTTCTCAATGGCCACCACGATGATGGCGGCCTTCCGGAAGGCCCCGGCTGAGCCATCCTGGGGGATCCTCCTCACCTGCACGCCCAGCGCGCCGACCCAGTGGGGGCTGGCATCCTCTTGGGTCAGCCCTGGGAAGGCTGCCTGTGGGGAAGTGGGCTCCAGCTGAAGGCTCCTGATAAGGCTCGGCTTCTGGAGGGGCGGGCTGTAGAGCCTGTCACTCACCAGCCACTCAGCCCCCCCCCCCCCAGCGCTCTTGGTCTCAGGCAAGGTGAGAGGCTCCAGGGGGGCTTCCTCTCAACTGCAGGGCAGACCCCCAGGAGTATTTGGGGACCCCCTGCTGCAGAGGGCTAACATCCCCCCCCCGAAGCTGATCAAACATTATATTTTTCCCTTTTCTTTCCCTTTCCTTTTTCTAGTCCTTTAAACTGAAGCACCCTCCCCTATGTCTATCTTCCCTTAGGATATATCAAAATATTGTGCTCCTCTTTTGATGGCGGACCTGAACAAGGGCTGGTGGTATTTAACACAAGGGGGCCTGATGCAGATGCAATGAAAGGCCAGGTGAGTGCGGGTGTCTGTGTCTGGGGGGGGGGCAGCTAACAGGAGATGGCCCATCGCTCAGTTGGGCAGGAGTTTCCCAAAGGAAGCCCTGAGTCACTGCTGGAGCAGAAAGAGCCATGACACGCCGACCTGACTCCAGATGCCTGACAGACCAGGAGTCTCATTGGAAGCCCTCCCCCCCCCCAGAGGAGACCCCCCCCCAGAGCTGCTGGATGAAGTGTCCTTCAATCTGAGCCAGGCCTCCACCTGGGGCTTCCACTCTGATATACTTGGTCCCAGCTCGAGAACACTAGCCTGTCGCTGAGTGCACTAGTAGCTGGTGGTGGCGGGGGGGGGGCACTCTGTGCTGGTGAGTTGGAGGAGAGGGAGGAGAAGGGTCTGTTCTGAGCCCAAAGAGCAAGGTGAGGGGGGCTTACCTTAGTCAAGCAAGGGTGTTCTGCTTCATAGAATTGGATCTCATTCTCGCTGCAAATGAGGAGGAGACAAAGCAAATCAGGGAAAGTGTGGGATGATGCTCTTTCTGCCGGGTCACCCTCACGGACCTTCTTCCAGCTCAGAGGCAGCTGGCACAGCCTGGCAACCACCTGGGTTTTCCCAAGGTCCTGGGCAGAGCACATTCTCTGCCACATCCAATGGTACTGGCAGGGCCTGAACCCGGCAGCAGTGGCGGGGGGTGGGTGGGTGTCTTTTCCTGGGTATGGCCACCCCCTCCCCTGGAAGCGAGTTGTTGTGGGTCTGGGTGGAATTACAGGAGGTTTTCAGAAATGAGTGTCCTGTAGCAGGACATCTCCTGCCCACGACCCCTCCCTTTGCAGGCCAGCAAGAGCACTGACAGCCCCCCCCCCCAAGAGGCCCCATGAGCACCAGTGTTGCTGGGAGGCCTGCAAGGAGTGGCACCCAGAAGCCCAGCAGGGGCCCTGCTCCAGCCGCTCCAGTCCACAGGTGGGCATTGGCTTACCTGCAGAGGTCCATCACCTCCTCTTGCCATTCAGGGACTCGGGCCATGGAGCTCCTTAGTTATGAGGCTGCGGGAGAGGGAAGGGGAGTCCGTCTGTCAGGCTTGCAGCCCATTTTGCCCCAGAAGGGGAACCGACTGGGTGGCCCAATGGCCAGGCTGGCTCCTGGTCCCTTGTCCCAGTGGGGGACCCTGCACGAAGCGTCTGCCAGTCGAGCAACCCTGTGCCAGCCTTGGCCAAGTCAAAGGAAAGCCAGCCACAAGTCTCTGAGGACTGCCTGGGAATCCTGACAGGGACTCTTTTAAAGAAAGGAGGGGCGGTCGCTAGTCCTCACTGTGGTTACAGAGGAAGCAAAACCCTGCTCTCCTCCTGCCCTGCCCCACCTCACACAGCAGACCCCTGCAGAAGGCGTACCTGTACTTCCAGCAAAGAGGGACGGTCCGTCTCCGACTGGCCTGGCCATGTGTGGATGGTCCCCAGGGCTTTTGTGCTGCTCCTTATATACTCTGCCACCGCCAGAGCGTCAGGGATCAGACTTCCTTTTTCAGCAGGAGGGTTTCACAAGCCGTGAAAAGGGACATTTCACCCCCCCCCCCTTTCAGGAATAGGATGTGGTCATGCCACTGAAGGTGCTGATTGTGAAAAGACAGAATTTCTGGCTGAGCGTCACATGGCGTAGAAGTCAATGCGCCCCTTGGGGACAGGCACCTGGCATTCTGGGCTTTTGCTGGGTGATGCTGGCTGGGGCTGCTTTCAGATAGCAAGCTTTTCAAGCCGGGAAAGGGGGGGAGCTGTGCTGGAGAGGCTAGGCATTGGGGTTGGGGTGTGACCTTGGAGCCCTCTGCCCCCAGTAGCCCAGCGAGAGGGAGAGCTGTCTCTCACGCGTTCCTTTCTGTGGTGATCTGGAAGTTGAGTCATGGCTACTGGACTTCTTTTTCTTGAGAGACAGAAATGTTTTGCTGTTCATCCAAACAGCTTCATCAGTCTGAATACAGCTATTGCGAGTCCTCTATCTTATAGTCAGCTTTGACCTCTTGTCCCCCTGGTCTGAATTAGGCTCATAGGATGAACAATGGCCTGAACAGGCTCATTAGGGAGACAATAGTATCCAGAGCCTTAAGGTGAACTATGCCCTAAGATGCTGAAACCTATAAAGTATAGGTCATTAGCCATGGCCTTGGTGGTGGAGGCTTTTTGATTTGTCTGGGTATTGTTGAAAGCACACCCTGATAAGTAGCAGATAGACTATGCCTGAGGCCACCACCTCTGTTGAGGGTGGGGGTTTCAATGCTCACATGAATGGCTTCCCTGACTCCTCTCTCAACCCACCTATTTCAGTGGCGGCGAACCTTTGGTACTCCAGATGTTTTGGACCACAAGCCCCAGAATTCCAGGCCTGTACTGCAAATGACAAAGGACTGTGGGAGTTGTGGTCTAAAACATCCGGAGTACCGAAGGTTCGCCATCACTGACCTATCTTCTCTGTGATGATGTGGGGTATTCTCCAGCCATGGTGCGGCTCCACTGCACCTCACCCGCCCCTGCAGCTTTTGCTCTCGGCTATTTCTCGGAAATCTGGTTTCAGGTTCCCTCAAATCTGTAACAGTGGACCATTTCCCACTGTACCATCCCTGTCTCTGCACCGGACCCTTTACCTTTAAAATGGAAGGGCCAAGGGAGACTTCTACTGGTTTATTTAACTTAAAACATTTCACATTGCCTTTCTCCTTAAAAAGGACCCAAGGTGGCTTCCTTCATTAAAAGACAATCTTTAAAAGATAAAAGCAGTACAGTATCTTGCAAGTATCTTGCAAATAACTCCTGAAAAGTACAGTATCTTGCAAATAACTCCTGAAAAATGGTGAACAAAATCAACACCCAACTCCAGCTCCAATCAGAAGGGCACAACAATCAAACCGCTCTCTGACAACCAGTCCCCAATGGAAAGCTGACCGAAGGGCAGCAAAGGTGGGACCAGACTAGCCTCCCATGGGAGGGAGTCCCAGGGTTGGGGAGCAGCAACCAAACACCCCTATTGGGAGTGGGAGGGACCAAGAGGAAAACCCATAATGGGTGGTGCAGTTTTTGAGTTAGCTTGGGCTCAAGCCATTTAGGGCTTTATAGGTTGAAACCAGTCCTTTGAACTCTGCCTGGAAACAGCAGGACAGCCAGTGGAGCTGTTGCAGCAGGGCATTCTGTGACCCCTCTGCCTGTTCTGCTCCCTCGGGGAGCCTCCGTGACCCAGCAGGGATTCAAACCCTCTTCTCCAGAGACCTAGTCCATCCCCGTGTCCCCTGCACCACTCGGGGTGCTGGTGGCAGCAGCGGCGGTGGCTTCTCTTGAGGTTGATCTCATAAGAGTGCTGTTCTGTATGGATTTTGGAATGAGTTATGCTCCCACAGCTCTCCCTGCTCATCTGTGCTGTACAGGAGCAGCTTGTAAGGATGGCTTTCCCGTGTGAAAAAAATAATATGCCTTTCACTTTGATGGTTTGGCTGACCACGGTGTGGCCTGAATTCCCAGAGCTGAAAGCAGCCAGAGGCAAGGCAGGAAGTTAGAAGGGGGCAAAACTCTGACTGAACAGACCACAAAAGACTCCTGGGAGAGGGGGGGGCAGGGAGCTGTCACTTAGCCTCTGTTGTGACGGCAAGAGGATTTCCTGTACTCTCTTTGAGGTCACCACTTCCGCCCCCCTCCCGCCCTCGGCCCTTCTGCCTTCCTTTGCACAGAGTTCTGCGTCTCCTGACAGGGGTCCTTAATTTACATAAGTGCACACTTGAGAATTGGGGACTCCCCCCTCCAGGGCGAGGGCTGGCCAGCCATGACTCAAAGAGAGTTCCCCAGGAAAACCCAGTCCTGGGGCAGCCACCGAAAATGGGGGGGGGGGGCTCCTGCCTGTGGGAGAGCTGAGCAGAAGGGGCTGTTTCAGCAGGTGTCGCTTGCCTTAGAACCATTTAGCCACACGGCAGGTGGGCTTGGGCTGTACTTGGAAGGCAGGTTTGCTTTCTCTACGGAGATCTAGAGGGTGCATCATCCGCTTTGGCTAGGGCCAGGCAGATCTGAAGGGGCTTAATGTTGCTCTTGCAGAGGCCCTGCCCTGCCCAGTGCCCGCTGCCTCACAGCTGGAGAAGGAAGCGCTGCCCGGGGGAGGGGGGATTCTGGAGAAGAATTTGCATGCATGCATGCATTGATAGATAGATAGATAGATAGATAGATAGATAGATAGATAGATAGAT
>JAHTLZ010000245.1:113517-125478 GCA_023846285.1 Phrynocephalus versicolor
ATAGATAGATAGATAGATAGATAGATAGATAGATAGATAGATAGATATGGCCTGAGGGTGAGAAGGAAGGAGGGTGGCCATATCCAAGTATCAGTGAGGAAAAGCAGCTGAGGATGGGCATTTAGCCAAGGTCTTAACAGTGAGCCTTGAGAAGGTGCATTAAAGAGCAGCGCCATTGCTCCTCTGCTCTGCTGCAAGGCATGGAACTGTGGCTTTTAGCACAGACAACTGTAATATAAAACAGAAACATTTGGCAGACGGAAGCTAAGGGTTGCTTGCACCGGAAAGGAGATCAACAAAGAAGGGCTGAAACCAACCACTGAAGGCTGGAAAACCCAGAAAGGAACTAGAGAGGCCACCCAGGAAAGGGGATTCAAAGCATGCACAAGGGGGAAAGATACAAGATGCAGAAAGCTGGGGTGCTTTGCTCACATCCTGAGAAGAAAGGAAAAGGGCAGGTGGTCCAATCCTTCCAAAGTGACATAAGTGGGAAAAGAAGAGCAGGGAGGGAACGCCCCTTGGCGGAGGACCCTGGGAGAGTCGGAGTGGCCGGTGGCCCACTCAGGTCTGAGGAGGAGCCCCCAAGGACCACCAGGAGTAACCACGGCCGCCACTACGAGAGTGGCCCTGGCGGCGGCAGCAGCAGGAGGGGGGGATTTATGGCCTGGCTGGAATGTTGGTCTCTCCCTTTCATGGCAAGTCCCCTTTCAGGCAATTTTGCCATCCCCACCTGCTTTCAAAGCAGCTAAACAAATGTTGCACCATTCTTTTGCTGATTGCATCTCTAGATACAACTTTATCTAGATACTTTATTTACTAATACTAGATACAACTTTATCTAGATACTTTATTTACTAGATACTAGATACAACTTTATCTAGATACTTTATTTACTAGATACTAGATACAACTTTATCTAGATACAACTTTAAATGGTTGCTGTTGCAACTCTTACTGTCTTCTTGCCTTCCAAACACTATAAATTTTACCTTAAACGGACCAAACTGCCTTAACAGGCAATCGGAAGAGATAGCCATCTGTTCTGGCCCTGGTTCATGTGTGCATGGCAGTCTCGCTCGAGGACTGGCTGTTGGTGTGTCTGATCTGCCCAGAGAGAATCTGGGAGGAAGGGACATCCTGGTTCCCCAACACTGAGTCCAGGCAGCTCCTGCAGACGGGGTGCCCCTTCTCTCTCTCTCTTTGTGTGTGTGTTTTAGATGTAATGGTGTTCTGTAACTCGCCAGAGTGACGCTCACAGACAGCTAAACAAACACGGAAGGCGTTACGATCGCTTTATTGATCAGGCATTCTCTCTAGTCTAAATAATGACTCACACAGATAGCTGATTTGAGATTATTCTGACAGGAAGCAACCATCCTTCAGGTGCACCTTGTTGAAATCAAGCAGCCCCCCCCCCAGGCTGGCCCCTTCCTCGCCGTGCCTGTGGGCGAAGGGGCAGCGAGAGTGGCGGCGCCCCTTCCCAGCCCCCTGGACAGAAGAGCAGCTCACCCTGGCCTTCCTGCCTGCCTGGGGGACGTGGGGACCCCTCTGTCCCCCAGGCCTCTTCCTGGCCGTGCCCACTCCGGTTGGATGGCTTCACCCGTGGAACCGCCGGGCAGGAACTTGGCAGAAGGCCCTTTGAACATGCCGCCTTCCACAGCCTTGGCAGCGGGGGCCCGACCGCTGCTCCACGCCCCCCCCGCCTTCGCAGCTGCACAAACTGCCGCCCGGGCCTCCAGGCGAGGAGGAGGAGGAGGAGGAGGAGGAGGAGGAGGCCGCCGGAGGCTGATGCGCGTGCCTCAGTCAGGGAGCCCATGGAGACACGTGCGGATCCCCGTCTGTGAAGATTCTCAGTCATCCAGGAGGTGAGTTTATCTGGACGTTGAGTCATGGTTACTGGACTTCTTTTTCTTGAGAGACAGAAACATTTCGCTGCTCATCCAAACAGCTTCATCAGTCTGAATACAGCTAGTGCGAGTCCTCCATCTTATAGTCAGTCAGCTTTGACCTCTTGTCACCCTGGTCTGAATTAGGCTCATAAGATGAACAATGGCCTGAATAGGCTCGTTAGGGAGACAATAGCATCCATAGCCTTAAGCTGAACAATGCCCTAAGGTGCTGAAACCTATCAAGAATGGGTCATTAGCTATGGCCTTGGTGGTGGAGACTTTTTGATTTGTCTGGGTATTGTTGAGAGCACACCCTGATAAGTAGCAGACAGACTATGCCTGAGGCCGCCACCTCTGTTGAGGGAGGGGTTTCAATGCTCACATGAATGGCTTCCCTTACTCCTCTCTCAAACCACCTCTTTGTCTAATATGTGTACATCCTCATCTTTGAAAGAGTGCCCTTTGTCCTTCAAATGGAGGTGTACTGCTGATTCTGGTCCTGAGCTGTTACCCCTCCTATGTTGGACCATCCTTCTGTTTAATGGCTGTTTAGTTTCTCCAATGTAGAGGTCTGAACACTCCTCACTGCATTGGACCACATATTCCTTATTGCTCCTTTTATGTTTTGGTATTGGATCCTTTGGATGGACAAGTCTCTGCCTTAGTGTGTTTGTGGGTTTGAAATAAACAGGGATGTGGTGTTTGCCAAAAGCCCTTTTAAGCTTCTCAGACACTCCAGCCATGTAAGGAATGACCACGTTCTTCCGTCGGGTCTGGGTCTCAGGGAAGTCAGAGCCCCTCTCTCTTGGCTAGTGAGGTTGGATGGTGGTGGTTGAGCACTGGAGAGTGCGGCAGAGACTTTTATCCTGAGTAGTTCTGCTTCTGCTGCTGGCAGATTGTTGCTGTGAATGGCCGATTATGTAGCTGTGATGAAATCCACAACAGGAACCTGCTTGGGTGTGATCGCTGGTCTCCGCCACGAGATGGCAGCAGCCGGCTGTGGAAGGAGGGTGCCCCCCCCCCGCCCCGTCCCCCCACCGCTGGCACTGGCGCTGGCGGGGAAGGAGCCAGGCCCAGGGCCTCCTCCTGCTCCCCGGCTGCATCCTCATCCTCCCTCCCCACCCCTGACAATACCTGTACACTCCCCCCCTTCTCGAACAGCACAGAACCCCAAACCTTGCTTTCTGCTGACATATCCGTCCGGGTCTAAAATCAAGAAGGGGGGGGGGCTGGCTGTTGTGATGTTCTCTGTGCTCCCCACCCCCACCCAGGGCAGCCATGACTGGTTTCTGACACTGCCAGGGGAGGGCATCTTGGCACCTCCTCCTGAGCGAACTTATTCTTCCATCCCTTCACAGAGAGCTTGCCAACTGAGATTCCTGCCCTGGTGGCTCTAATACAAGGGAGAGATGTCCTGACCTAGGTTGGCACTAGCTTATTTTCAGAAGTGCACACAGGCACAAACTTATGCCTACACACACTCCCAGGCTCACCTATTATCCAGCTCTCAGGAGGGAGAGAAAGGCCGGCCTGGGTCCTTCTAAGGGAGGAGCCTTCCGGTCCGAGTGTGGCCTCCTGGCAGCCTTGGCAGGGGTGGCCCTCTTCACACCCGGGGCCTTTCATTCTTTATTTTTTTAAAAATATATTTGATTCATTTTCTACAACAACAACAACAACAAGTGTATGTGACATTAGTTACAAATTGTTACATGACTTTCAGTCATTATTATGTTACAACCAACTTATTCTTGTTTTTTGTTTCTCTTTTCTAGCCATTGTTAAAACAGATTCCATACTTGGGAAAACGGTGATTCCTCATTTTCCTTGATTCTCATTGTCAGTCTGTCCATCTCTGCACAATCCAAAATGGTCTTAACAATCATTTCATCTGTTTGTGTTTCTTCATTTTTCCAGTGTTGTGCCAAAACTATCTTCGCCATTGTCAGAATGTGCAGTACTAGATAAACATTTTTTGACCAAATTTTCTGGTAATATCCCTAGAAAAACGGTTCTGGACCAAAGTCTACATGCATTTTTATCATTCTGATAAACCAAGTATGTATCCCCCCCCTTTTTTTTTTTGCTTTCTCACACGTCCACCATGCATGATAATAAGTCTCCATTTCTTGCACACATTTCCAGCATTTGCTACATAAGTTTGGGAACATTTTAGCTAACTTAGCAGGTGGAAAATGCCATCTATTAAACAATTTTATAGCTTTTCTTTATATGATGTCACCATTGTTAAGTCAGCGTTTCTATTCCAAAGTTTTTGCTAGCTCTCCAGCTCTACATTGTAAGAAAAATTTTTGGTGGGACCTTTCATTCTTGAAAGCCAGGCCCTTGCCTTGTTCTTCTCACAGGGCCATGCTCAGGGTATTTCTGCGGTCATGCAACAGAGTGTGGCTGTGGGACCCAGGCATTGCGGGAGCCACCCCCGCCAAGATCAGGGAGAGAGGCACCCGTGCATGCAGCAGCAGCAGCCTTGCATGGGGCAAAGGGGCGGGGCTTGGACCGGGCAGCCGTGCAGGCCCCTTCCAGCTCCACTCTTCTGCACCTCAACTGTTGTGCCCATGTGCTGAAGGCAGCGCTTCACTCTTGGGGGAGTGTCTTGGAGGTGGGGTGAGCTTCAAGTGGGAGGGAGGGAGGGAGGGAGGCATGCATTGCAGGGGACTTGGCCCACTGGGTGGCTGGTTCCTCCTTTGTTTCTTGGGCAGCAGAAACATTCCTTGTGCAGAAATTGCAGGCGGGGTGGGGGGAGGGGGGCAGAATTGTTCCAGACCTGTGACACTATTTGGCAGCACTTGGCGGTCCCAATTCATCTTGTTTATCTGTTTCTGCTAATCTTAGGAACCACATTAGCTTGTTCTGTGCTCAGCAGGGACTTACCATTGAGCCGAAGTAAATGGTCTCCTTAATAACTACAAATCAATTATCAGCTGGCTTCCTCAGGGAATGCTGTTCTCTACCTTTAGACAGCAAACAACCCTAAGCTCAAATCCCACTTCCCCCATGAAGGCAAAGGACAGGATGCTGACAGGAAGCCAAAAGGCACTCCTCATAGTGAGAAACCGAGCTACGCATAATAGATTAATTAATTGTATTCCTTGGGTAGTAGCGGGATGGGTGATGCCAGATGGATCTAGAAAAAGCAGAAGCATTTGCAGCTGGGACCTCTGATTTACCTAGCTTCTCTGCTCAGAATGGTTTTCTGGATCTCACTGGGCAGGAACCCACAGTATGGATTCATGCTACAACTCCTGGTTCTGGTTCCTGGTTATTGAATTCATATCTGTGTGAAATAACAGAAAGGAGCAGGGTTGAACCAGGTCCATTTCCCTCTGGGTGGATAAGACCGTAGGTAGAGGCTGTTATGTTTTGGGAACGTAGCAAAGACCAGATCCCTAGAGGGTACAGAGTGCTGCTTACAGGGGTGGCAGCTCCACCATGAACCTTTTCTGGCAAGATGTGGGATTCTGCACCGCCAACTGCCAAAAAGGCACAGTTATGAGCAAAACCTCTGGTTAAAAATCTCCCAATCCTTTAGTGGACCCTCGGTTCCTTGCCTGTGTGCTCTGCTGGAAATACAGTGGAGCAGCGACTGGCTGTGTGCACAAAGCTGGCTTCTAAAGCCCTCCCTCTTCCTGAACCAGGCGAGTTGCCCTATTCCCGGCCCTCCCCTTCTTCCTCCTCCTCCTCTCTTTGCCACTCTCACTAAATGCATAAATAAATAAACATCATAAAATTTTTAAAGTAAACCTGTTCTTTGGTTAATGTGGAGAGCTTATGGGCAGCTGCTGTGATTTAATGGCTGTATAGCCATTCAGTTGTTAACAAATCAATATTTTCCTAAGAAACCATATGGACTTGCCATAAATATCCCTGTAGTTGTAGGAAGCTCAGCCACATAATTCATGCACTGGAGCAGCCATAATGAGTTACATGATGGCTCTGTCATGAGGAATATTTATTAGGGGATAATGAAAGTTGGATGAACTGGGTAGAAAAAGCTAACCCACAAACCTGTACATAATTCTCCACTTTCTTAGTGGGTCTGTCTTCAAAAGACACCTGTTTATTGTGACAAGGCTGGTTACAAAGTAATGGGTAGCTCACATTATTCATTTGGGCTTGTGGCAGATGAGGTATATAATGTGTACAAATTTGCAGCTCGTTGCCTGCAGACTGAGTGGGAGGCGGGGAGGGAGGGACCACCTGGGTCAGAGGATTGGGTGGGGAGGTGTGTCCAGTTTTGCAGGAGCCCTGCTTTTGATGGAGAGGGCAAGAGGTGAGTCTTCCATCAGGAGCATGAAGCCGGGCCAATCATTAAGACTGCCCCCCCTCTCTCCCCCAGCTACCCCCCCCACCAAATGCATGAGACCAAACTCATTGCACAGGGAGGCTGCAGCGCTGTGGGGGGCCCGTGTCTCTCCACTTGCTTTGTGTGACCTTCATAGCGAGCAGGGCAGCCTGGAGGCAGCCATGTGAACGGGAGGTCATATATGATTTATTTAATAAACTAGTAATGGCAGGGTGGCTCACTTGGGGCTCAGCAGAATCTCTTGCTTAAATATTAATGCAAGAGGCCGCATTGTGTGGCTGGACTCCTGCTGGCGGAAAACCTCTGGCTCCCTAGGCTCAGTTTACGCAGTAGAATCCTCCTTACGATACATTTGTGGGTTATTATTGTCCTCTCTTGGACTCTACCTGCAAAAGACAACAACGGCTCCTGTGCAGGAGGAAAGGCTGATGTGTTTGGTTACCTTCTCAGGGAGCCAACCAGTCCAATTTGTGACACCCCCCCCCCCCACACACAGTGGCTTTGGCCTCCGTCCCTTTCCTGGCCTTTGCAGATTCTGAGGCAACAGGAGTTGGCTGTAGCTCTTTAGGTTTGCTTTTTTCCCTTTTAAATGAACCCTGATTATTTCCCATCTTTGCTCAACCAAGTCATGATTGAGCTACCTGTTAGAATCCCTGTATCCCTCCTTCCTGCACCACTTCTGAATGTCCCACCAGGGCAGCTGCTGAGGACTGAGCAAGACTACCTGTAAGAGTGCATAAGCCTCCTCCTCCTCCTCCTCCTCGGATCCAAGCAGCCCAGCCACAGCCGGCTTAAGTACAGGAAAAACTAAAATAAATAAAATTAAAAAAAGTACAAGAAAAACTGAGCATGCTTTGAGGGTGTTGCTGAGCCTGACATGTCACTTGGTTTGCACAGGTAGGAATTAATTTCCACCTAAGGCTGATTGGGACTCGCAGATTCAGGGAAATGGAAGATGGCAGCCCTAATGTGAGATGATGTGTCAGGTTTTTGGAGGGCTGGGGCACATCCCTGGGTCCCCACAAAAGGTGTGGGGCTCCAGTTCTCCCTTCTGGCTGAACTCTTCTGCCAAGGCGAAATGCCACTGGCGGCTGCTTTGGTCTGCAGGATGGGCAGACTTCACAGGGTGACTGTCACCCACGTCCCCTTTGATCTTGTCCCCAACATCCACTTTAGGGCAGTTTATTAATGATCCCTCTGATAAGGATTAAGAGCAAACATACGTGCATTGTCATTTGAAGATTTATTGCCATATTAATAATTTATGGGAAGTCATTTATTTCTCCAGCAATCTAGTTATTAACAGTGTTCAGGCCTGCAATTTGGCGAGGAAATTCTGTTCATTAAGAAATATTAAAATATTGATCCAGCCACTTGTAATTAACTGTCCCTATGAATTATTACTCACTTGCACAAAAGGAAGAAGACGTGTGGCTGATTAGCATCACAAGGAGGGGGGGGGAACCTGCGTCTCCTTCCATGCTGAGGACTGACGTTGAACCAAGGGGACAGTGCTGTTGCTGCTGCTGCGTGGGGAGCAGGCCAGCCACAGGGCCCCCTTTGGCCCCACCCCACACCCCACAGGAAGGGGATACAACATCTTGATGGGAAAGGCCCCTCTCTGCCCACGGAGGCCACCAACTTGCACCTGAGCCTGGTTTTATTTATTTAAGAGTCTCTAAGAACTAATTACTTCCAAGCATTTTAAAGCAGCAGTGCAGCAATCTTAACGATGACATCTAAACGAAGGTCATCACAACTTCCAAACCACATTCAATCTGCCATTCGGCTTTTTGTCTCCTCCACCTTAAATAGGGATTGAGACCTCTCGTCCCACTGCACGTGGTCAGCAGGGAATCTGCGTGGGAAGGTTTCTCTTGGACCACCCGAAGGGAGCATGTCTCCAGAGCCACTTGGGCATCTGAACTTTTTTCTTTTTCTGCCTCCCTCCTTTTTTTTCAGGGGCCTTCCGGCTCTATGTTTTAGCTTGTTACAAACACATTAGAGCTGCCTCTACTGATCGGGGGGCCAACACCCAGAGAGACAAACCTGTCAATCAATCCAGCCCCCTGGCTCCAGTGCAAAAGCCTGTCCTGCTCTCTGGGTGCCTAAAGGGGCCTTTTGGGGGGCTCATAGAGTGGGGGGGGCTCTCTCTTCTGAGTAGGTTTGCCTCCATGAGAACTTTGGGGTCTGAAGCTTACCGGTCTCCCATCCTGAGTCTTCTGCAGCAGAAGCAAAGCTGATGTGCACCGACTAACTCAATGCTCCAAATCGGACTGCCAGTTCTGGAACGTGTGTGAGGCTTGCTATGCCTAATTGTACATAAGATATCTGTCTCCTGATACCACTCCCAATTGTGGCTGATGGAGGAGGAGTCCGGGTGCACCTCTGGTGCGTCTGCCTGGCCACAGCTCCACTGGGCAACCAAGAGCCCACCCAGACGCTTGTGCCAGATTGCACGAAGCTTCCTTGAGTTCTGCCAGGATCTGGCCCACTTCTCCCTTTCTGCAGTCTTTAGCTGAGGGCTGCCAGCCAGGCAGACAACTCAGCCAGTGAGGCCCCTGACAGTGGAGCCAGAGGCTGGGAGTCCCACCTGCCCCCTGCCCCCACACGGGGCCTCCTGGGAGAAAGAGCCAGCCTGTACAGCCCTGGGCAGAAGTTGCACCGTAATCCCAGGGCAACCCCAGAAAAAGGGAAGGGAAAACCATCGCTGAGCCTTGGCAAAAGCCTGAAAAGAGTCACCATAAGTCAAGAGTGACTTGTTGGCACACGATTATTATTGGCAATGGCAAACTTGTGGGCTACGTAACAACATAAACAACATAAATTGGTTTGCTACCAGTGTGCCTCACTGTTCATATCACATGTTAGATAGGTTCTTAACCCCCCCATCTTGTAATTTACTTACTAATGTTTTGTATAATAAAAACAAACTGTTTACGTTTATACTGGCTGGTTTCCAGTGTTTCCTTAGATCACAACAATTTTTCAGTTAATGTGGGATTATGGGGGATTCTAAGTTTTAATTTGTAAACTGCCTAGAGCAGTGTTTACACTGAAGGGGTGATATATAAGCCCATCAACCAATAATTCAAATAAGCAGACTTACTACACATTCCATTCCTGTTGCATAGGTTATCAATAACTTGAATGTTTCAAATTTTCCATGCATGTGGTATTTCTTCCACCTCTCACTGCTTCTGCAGCAGCATAAACTGCACTCAGTTCAACAATAGGTAGTTAAATCGTCATGTTTCAATGGTAAGATTACTGAAATTTCTCATTTGGGGGGGGGGTGGAACTTTAGAAAATAATTTAGAAAACATCAGAAAATGATTTCTAAGGAGCTGCAAGAGTGAAATGAGCCAAGCTTTTCTTAACCTCCCGGAAGCCAACATTTGATTCCACCCCCCCCCCCCGGCACTCCAAACTGTGGCCGTCGCTGCTGGTGCTGCCAGGGGCTGTAGGTGGGTGTGGGGAGAAACCTATACAGACATACAGCAGCACCTTGCAAGTATATTTAATGGCCAGGAGCAGGGGAAGCAGATGCTACGGATGAAGGAGAACTAAGGCCAGCCACTGGCTGGTCACCTGAAGGAGGACCCTGGGTTCCAAATTATTGCGTAGACAAATCTGAATGTGAGATGCAAAATTAGGTGGGGGCTGATCCCTAGGAAGCTACTGCTGAATTTGCCAGCTGGGACCATGATGGGCACCTTCAGTGTCTTGAACTCTCCCTTTCCCTCTGTCCCTTCCACCTCCCTCCTCCTCCTCCTCCTCCTTGTTCTTCCTCTTTAAAGTAGCCTCGGACTGCTCAGCCCTTTGGAGTGGGAGCTCTCCTCCTCCCCATAAGAGGACAAGTGCCCTCAAGGTTCTTTTCTGACAGGGAGGTGAGCGCCCCCTCCTCTTTGCCAGCCTGCCTGTCTCCCCCACCCCCACCCCCGCATCGCATCGGCTGGTTGCCCTTTTCCTGCACAGCCTGCCTGAGAGCTTCCCTTTCAATGTTCAGCTCAGACCAGGGTGAAATTACCAACAAATTGAAGGAAATGGCCCTACACAGGCCCATTTTGTTAGCAAGCACCAAAGCTGAAGAGCAGTGATGGATTGGGAAGCCTCAGGCTCACAGGAAGCAAGGGGAGATCTTCCGCTCCCACCCCCCGCTCCTCATTACACCCCCCCCCCAGCTGCCGTGGGGTCTCTCTCCCCTCCTTGCTAACTGTAGCTGGGTAGTCCCAGAGCACTCCAGCCTACCTGTTTCCTGGGGGAGGGGGCTTGAAAAGTCTGATGGTGCTGCTCAGGCAGAGACTGTGGGTGTGTACCTGGGTCTATGCCTGTGTGAGTGTTCTCTGACCCCAGATGGTCTCCCACCAAGGAAGTAAGTGCCAGTTTTAGACTGGCCTAGGAAGAAGGCAAACCCAAAGGCTGGAGCGGACTGGCTTTTCTGTGGGGCACGGCAGGGTGGCGGCGGCCCCTTGTGCCCCTCTGTCTTGGCGTGGTATCTTGCCCGAGAAGAGCAGGCGGTGGGGGCGGCCCTGGTGCGTCGGGGCCATATTAGCCCTGCCCCTGGACTTCCCTTCCCAGCCGTCCCAATCAGGCCCCCTCAGTGGCTCAGCTCTGCCTGAGCCTGGCTGGCCCCTCCGGACCCTCTCCTTCCTCTCCGTCCCTCTGGCTGCCCCAGAGGAGCTTCCCTGCCCCCGAAGGCCCTTTGCATTCCCACCCACAAGGCAGTGGAAGCCAAAGGTGGAGGGAAATATCACACTCTTCATTAAACTAGAGAGATTTGTAGAGCTTGACTTGCACATTCAGAATGAGATGCTAATTAATGAACAGAGAGATCAGGTGAGTGAAATTCAATTTGCATAAATGTGCATTGTCAAATGGTTAGGTAATCAGTGGCCTCGTAGCAGCAGAATGTTTTTGTCGCTGATGTCCTGGGTAAAAAGACAGCAACCACAATCAGAAGAAGGTGGCAAAAGATCACAAATATGGGCATTCTGGGTTGGCCCTGGGATTTTTGTGGCATGGTTTGTAGACTGAGCCTGTTGTTCCAAGCGCAACATCTCATCAAGGTGATCCCTCTTGCACTTACTGGGAGGAAACCACTTGGTTGCACTCAACAGAATTTTCCTCTATGGGGCTGGCTGGAGGGCTCCAGTTGTTGGAACACAAGATAGAGAAGTTGTGTGTTCCTGAGCATGTGCACAGAAGCAGAAGCAGCTCTCTCAATTCTAGAAGAGGGAGTGACCCTCCGGCAGAAGAGATGGGGCTAAGCAGAGAAACACCTGCACAGGATCAGCTGAGAAATGTGCAAAACACATCACAGGAGATACGTAGAGCTAACCAGCCTGTTTGTACTTGAAGCTGGTCTAGAACCCTTCAGCACATGATGCCGAGCATCCTGGAGGATCTGTGGGCAACGAGGAGGCTCTAATAATTGCAGAGCATGCAGTCTCATGTACTGCATACCCAACCACTGGTTTATTTGCAAGATCTAATTGGTTTGGAGGGTTCACCATGCCCCTGCGTCATGGCAGCTTAGCTTACAAATATGGACACAGTCATACATCAACGTGTTAACTGCCTCCTCTCAGCAGCCTTCTGTTTGGGTAGGTCTGGGCGACCTGCCAAGAAAAACGACTCGTTTCCCTGCAGGATTCTCCACAATTGTCTAGGGAGCCAGTCAAGTGTTGTAAAAATCAGATATGAGAGAGAGAGAGAGAGAGAGAGAGAGAGAGAGAGAGAGAGAGAGAG
>JAHTLZ010000245.1:129259-177156 GCA_023846285.1 Phrynocephalus versicolor
CTTCTTCTTCTTCTTCTTCTTCTTCTTCTTCTTCTTCTTCTTCTTCTCCTTCTCGTCCTCGTCCTCGTCCTCCTCGTCCTCCTCCTTCTGCTTTTGCTTCTGCTGCTTCTGCTGCTGCTCCTTCTTCCCCTCTTAAAAGGCAGGTGTTTTTCCACACACAGCAGAAGTGGCTAAAATTCAAGGACAGGCTTTTTGCAAGGAAATCTTCTGGTGACAATCTCCCGGGCCTTTGTTTAGGCCTGTCACGAGAAGTGGCTCCGGGGGGCTCAACCCTCCTTTCCTGGTGCTTTGACTTGGTGTGGAAGAGAAGAGCCAAGTCACCTCCACCTCCTTGAAGGACCCCTTCCTGCCCTTGAGTCCTGTCCCCCCAGGGTCTTAGGCTTGTGTGCAGTTATTTAGTGGGTGGCACAGACCTTCTCCTGGGGACTTTGCCTTTGAGGGAGGCAGCTTGGCAGTGGGAGCTGTGGCAGCTCTGGAGGAGGAGGAGGAGGAGGAGGAGGAGGAGGAGGAGGAGGATTTCCCCTGCCTTTAATCGATGGGTCCCTGAGGACACCAAGCCAGCAGCTGCTACTCAGAGGCTGTCAAAAGTGAGGGCTGAAGATCAAACGGTGGCTCTGAAAGGCTGGGAATCTTCAGCTTCTCATTGCATGTGAGACAGCTAATCTGAAATGAGCATCTCAGAGGAAACGTATGTCCTTTTCAAAAGGATGTCTTGAGGATGCAAGGCAGGGGGAAGGAAGAATGAAGAGGCTTTCCCTTTGGCCCTTAGAGGTGTAACCAAGGGGCAATCTTTTCAGTGGCAGCATTTATCCCCAGCTGCCATCAGCTTAAATGTGGCCTATTATCGTCACTTGCTTCTGCCCATTAAGGGGCTTGGCTGCTTCCAACATGCCAGTAATTGCTTGCCTTTTTCAAAGGGAAACAAGACAAGCTGAAAGCAGCTGATGCCAGACTTCTTTGCCCACTTGGCTAACATGAGAGAGGCAGGCAAGGTGGAAGCAGCCTTGCTGCACTGGACCAAGGGTCTCCTGGCTGACTTCCCAACGTCTGGATGCTGTGGGATGCATCCTGGCCCAGAGCCATTGGTCAGCCTGACCTTGCTTGTCCAGAGAGATGGATCACCACTGACATGCCCACAGCTGCCTGGAACCCAATCCGGTGTGTCCAAAAGACCTTTCCAAGCACTGGCAGCTGAGGACCAGAGGAAGAGCTTGGGCAGGGGCAGCAAAGTGTTGGTCTCCAGTCGGAAAGAGCATGCACGGCTCCTCCTGGGGGACCGGAGGTCAGGCACAAGAGCCGCAGTCGCAGCAGCAGCAACCATTGTGGGCCTTCAGGCTCAACATGGGGAGAGGACGAGCTTCTTCCAAGCCCTTGGGGAGATTTGTGGATCACAACAGACCTCTTCCACTAACAAAGCCGCCATTGGGTGAAGAGGTTTCACAGGTTCCAAAAACACCAGGAGCATGTGTGCTTCAACCTTTTCCCCCTTCGGCTTTCTGTGGTGCTCAGAGAAGAGAAACCAGGCAAGTGGTTCGTGGTGGTGTTGGCCATTGCCAAGGGGACCAGAAGCTGCTCCCACGGGATAGCCTGCCTGGGGTGTACAGCACAGCATGGTGCGCACGCACGCACGCACGCACGCACGCACACACACACACACACACACACACACACACACACACACACACTGCTGTTGCCCTTTATTCCTGCCCTTGCAGAACAAGACAAGGGTGGCTTGTGAGAAGCAAATCATGGGTCCAGGAAATCAGGGCAGCAGGCCGGTGACCACCACCCCTCATTGTACAACATTATCAAGCAGATCTGTTAGGCCCCCAGGACGCATCTCCTCCCAGATGCAGCCCATGGGAACATGATACAAATGGCTACCACCTCCATCCACCTTAGTGGCACCCCTTCCCTCTTTGGACGGGTGATGAGCTTTTAGTCAATAGCTGCATATTTCAGTAGATTTGTAATCAATTTTTAAAGGCTGACAGAAAAAGCAACTATCTCACAATGTCTATAATGGCTTCAAGCCAGCTTTGGGTTCGCAGCGTTGATGTGATCACAAAATGGGGGTGGGTGTTGTTTTCCTTCCCCCAGACATGACTGATCGGTGATCTGTTCTCCTCTGTGATTTGTTAAATATTTTTGATTGAGCTACTGAAAAAATCACTTTGCATTACTATTCCCACATAAACTTTAAACTTTTCGTGCTAGACTGCAGGTGAAATGACCTGAGTGGATGTTTTGCTCCTTTATTTAAGGGATCTTTCTGTATAAAAACCTTGCGGGAAGAACCAGGGAGGCCGTGTTGAATGAAGCCATCGCTGGAGTTTAGGAGAGCAGAAGGGAGCACCAGGTGCCTGAAAGAGACTATCAGAAGTACAAGAGTCTGCTCTCCTCCTTGTCTCGTGTCCACAACCGCAACAACAACTGTCTCTGAACTTCATATATGTATATCCCCTGATATATAACTTAATAAAACTTTATGGGCCTGGCATAAGAAACCTGCATTGAACAGATACTCGCAGGCTGAAATATGGTCCAATTAAATCTGCAAGAGGGCTGACTTTACTTTCAACACCCTCTAGGTAAAATGTAGCTTTGGCTGAGCAGCTCCATCAGCCAGCTGGGAATCCAGCCTGGGGAGAGCATGGCTGGGTAATGAGCCCAGAGGCAGAGGCAACGCCGTCTCCAGGAATACAAGATGCAAGGCCCTTGAGGAAGGAGGGGTGGGTGGGTGAGTCCATGGTGGGCAAAGCAGTGAATCCACTCTGGGTTTGCATCTGAACTAAAGCCCAGAGGATGAACCCGTTTGGAGGGCAGGTTCAGCAGCCTGGAAAGCTTGCGATGGCCTGCAAGGTCCAATCTAAAAGCCCCATGCAGATCCACCACCCCACGAGAGGAAAGACCCCCAGGGGGAACAAGGGGGCCCTGTCCACCAGGCCCCGGTGAAGAGTTTCCTCTTTTCCCGGGTCAGGGCCTGTAAGTGCCTGCGAGGGAGCAATTTCTGAGACGGTCACAGAAGGAGTCACGGGGAAGAAGACCCGGGCTTCTCAGGCTGCCTTGCCAAGCCCAAAGCACCCTCAGATAGACGGCGTGAGCCACTTCTGGGTCCACCAAGCTGCTCTGGAAGCTCCAAAGGCCTTGCTAGGACACCCACGCCCATACCCCAACCACGCCTCCCTGCCCATGGCTGAATGTCGTTCTCCTCTTTGGGCCCGATCCGTTTCTCCTCGGGAGCCCTGCCCTCCTCCTCCTCCTCCTCCTCCTCCTCCTCCTCCTCTGCAGCTTCTCTTTATTCCAGGAGGCCCTTTCCTCTGCTCCCCACCCCAGCCCACTCCACCAAAGCCCAGCCATGTTGGCTGGCACCTGTGGCTACCCAAGGGCCTTCCCATGGCTGCTGGCATTTCCAAAGGTCCCTCTTCTCACTCCATTGCTCCTCGGCTTGCCAGGCACATGGGGCTGCTGCAGCTGTAGGCCAAGAGGAGAGTGTGTGCCTGGAAGTGTGCAAATGATCCCTGAGGAACAAAAAGGAGGCGCTTAAGATGAAGAGGAAATGGCTCCCCTCCACCGCCACCCTTCCGCACCTGCCAGAGGTGGAGCTTCCCTCCCTCCTATCTCCAGGGTCCTATCTGTGCCTGTTTCCAGGATGATAAGCTCTCTTTGCAGCCTCTCCTGCGGAGCCACCGACTGCCTCTTGCCTGGAAGCCTCCCGTGTGAGGGAAACATGGAAAAACCCATTTACAATGGGCACAAACCCGTTGGCTGAGAATTCCTGGTGAGGTTCCTCTTCCACTTCCTTTGAAGAAGGGTGAGAGGGCCGACCCCCCCCCCCGGAAACTAAATGCCTCAGAGGCAGTGAGCGAGCAGCACCAGCTTGGGATGGTGTCCATACCCTTTGCAGAGTCAGGCCATTTGGGGCCAGTCCTGGTGCTTGGTCCTTGGGCTCCCCTTTGCCCCACAGTTAAGAAGCTCAAGTTGGGGGGGGGCTGTCAGATCTATTTTGGGGGGGGCACCAAACTGTAGAAAGGACCCTCTGCTGGGAAGATAAGGGCACTGCCACCTCACATTGCTGGATACTGGCAGCTGAACCTCCAGATCAGGAATGGAGGTAAGACGACACCCACCCCACCCAGAAGGTGGGTCTTGCAGGTTCGGGGGGCAATTGTCCCACAGGGTGTCTTCCACTATTTCTCCCCAGGGGGAGGCTTGATCTTCCATCTCACACCCTCTAAGGCTCCAGCTCTCTTTGGACCTGCTCTGGCTTGATGCATCCATGCTCCTGGCCACAGTTCCTGCTAGGCCCTGCTGTGGCTGCTGGCTCCCCCAACCCACAGGCTCAGGTTTCCCTGGGCTGGTGCCCATTGGACAGGCAGCAAGAACCATTGTGGCCCCTCCACAGAGGCTGCTGTGTAGCATCCCAAACCTGGGGTTCCCTCCAATACTCATCACATGATGCTGGATGAGGGCAATACGCCTACTAAATGTGGTGAGTAAATGTCCTGCCCCCCTTCCCCCCGAAATACAGCATGATGTTTCTTCCATGCTCATTAACAGCTCTGGGAAAGAAACAAATTCCGGTTGAAAAGAAAAAGAAGAGAGGGAGGGAGGAGGCACTTTGAACATAAAAATTCTTTTTTAAAAAATATAAAATATCAAGAGTGGGGCCAAACATTATGTGACGGGAACAGTCATATTGGTTAATTCATTGGCCTCACATATTAAACGGGCTGGACAGGAAGTGGCGACATCTAATTTTAGAATCCAAAAGGGCCCCATCGCTGGAGAGGCGATGACAGGACCATCTCTTCCTCTCCCAAATGTGAGGAAGGTTTTTGTCCTGGCCCTTCTCTTCTCCAGGGTCTTTTAGCAACTACTGGACCTCTCTCTCTCTCTCTCTGTGTGTGTGTATGTGTGTGTGTGTGTGAGAGAGAGAGAGACAGAGACAGAGAGACAGAGAGAGAGAGAGTCTGGCAGCTGCTCTAAGTGGCCCTGCCCTGCCCTGCATGAAGGTTAGATTCAGAACTGAACTGGGCCAGTCAGCTCCAGGAGGCACCTCTACCACCTCTGGATTGCTGTAAATCAGGCCCAATCCAACTCTCAGCAGCACCTCTTCCTGGAGCTGGACAGACAGTGGGATGCAGCCAGTCCACCTTCCGGAGGAAACCATCAGAACAGGGAGATGGAGAAAGAGGTCTCAGGGTGTGTGGCTTTTTACGACTGGCAACCCTGGCTTCCACTCCCTGGGGCTCCTCTGGGCATTTCCTTCGCTTGGTACACCTGGGCCACACATACACCTCCCTTGTCCACCTCCCCCCCGCCCCCAATACCACCATGGTCTTCTTAGATTCCAAACCTTCCCGCGGGCACACCTGGCCACAGTGCCAGGGAAAGATGCTTCAGAAGCTCCTTTCAAGTTCATGCATCACCCAAACAATTATGTTGTAGTAAAAAGAAAATGGAGGGGATTAATTGGTAGGTTGGAAATGACTCTAGGTCACATAATGACAATGGTGTTCTCCCTGTTCTGAAGTGCCTTAATTAGGTTGGTGTGGATTCAACAGTAGAATCCAGAGCCTTCAAGGAGGTCCGCTTCTTTTTCCAGCCTGTGGCGCTGAATGCTGTGCTGGGACACAAAGGCTCCATTTTCTCAAAACAAGAGAGGAGGGTAAATGGCCCGTCTCGCCCAGAAATGGTACTCGAGAAATCGGAAAGCACAGCAAAATGAAACACTAAACTGCCCTGTAAAGTGTTAGTGCTCCATCACCATCACTAATGAAAATATACGACTGCCTAATAAAGAAACCACTTGGAATGGGCCATGTGTTTTATTAGATCTTATTAAATGACAGTAATTGATGGAAATGGCAACCATCCTGCACAAGGGCTATTTCCAAAGCTCCCGCCAAGGCGTGTGTGCATGAACACATTTGTGCACACATACACACACACGTGTGTGTGTGTGTGTGTGTGTGTGTGTGTAAGTAAGTAAGTAAGTAAGTAAATAAGTAAGTAAGTAAATAAGTAAGTAAGTAACAAGAGGAGCTTGGAGGGTATGTGTGCAGCATATCTACAACCCGGGGGGGGGGGGAGGCTGTAACTTTAGTGTAAACCCAAAAGATCACAAACAAGCAAGGGTTTGAATCCTGCCATGCTCTTGGTCAGCCTGGACTGCAGACCTTGTAGTGTGTGTGTGGTGGGAAGGGGTGAGTAGGAAGAAAAGCTATCCTGTCCAGACCCTGAAGGTGCAGTCAAGGCCGGTACCTGGGGCAAAGCTGAAGTCTGAAAACTTAAAGCACCAGCTTAGTGCCTGTGGGTTGTATCATACATGCTGTGCTCTGGGCATCTCTGCTCCCAGCCTGAGAAAGGGCTTCGTGCTTCAACACGGACGCAACGGAAGCATCCCTGGGAGACTGGAGTTCTTTTGCACACATGGATGGATGAAAAGGGAACTGATCTACATCCCTGAAGATGAGTATTCACACATTGCTCCAGTCCATGTCTTTGCTGGCAGTCAAACAACATTTGCAGAAGCCAAGCTGATTATTTTTGGTAGGCCTTGTCTAGCACTTTGGTAAGACTGACAACTGTAGGCCTAATCATGCTTTTCACACACACACACACACACACACACACACACACACACACACACACATAAACACACACACACACACACACACACACACACACAGCATATTTCAGTTACAAAATAATGTTCCCTTTGATTTTTTTTTTTGTGGAGAATTCTGCAATAGGTACCACCTGGACCCAGTTACAAGTGCTTACAATTTGTCAGTGAGTTCTACAACAACCTCTCTTTACTCCTTACCCCCAGAGGGGGCACGGGGGAGGGGGGCTTCCCCCCCCCCTTACAGCTTCAGCAACAAAGCCAGATGAAAAAGATGCACCCAGGTTCAAAGCCCCCACCTCCTCCTCCTCCTCCTCCTCCAGAACGCCTTTCATTTTGCTACCACTCTGAAGTCAGGCTGCTTCCGTGGTGGCCTTGGACTGCACCCAACCTGGTGGGCTTGAAGCCTCCTCTGTTGCTGCCCCTCAGATTCCTGCTGGCCTTGGCTGTCTGCTTGCCTTTCGTATGTGCAAAATTGCTTCTCTTCAGGCTCACCACTTTGGAGCAAGACCTCCTCCATGGAAAGGAGCTTTCTCGGCCCACACAGCTGCTGCCTTCTCCTTGCTGGCGAGCAGCCCTCCCTCCCCTTGAGCTTGGATTCCTTTCTTGACCTTGTTTCCTGACCTTCCAGCTGAGCATCTCTTAATGGGAATTTGAGCAGCCCTGGAGCCTCTCTTGGAGAGTCATGTGACCTGGTTGACCTCCCCCTTCATCTTCCACTTTACGAGGGCACTTGTCCTGTCTGGGAGGGCTTTCCTTTTTTGCAGGAAAGCAGGCCTGTGATGGAATTCTCTTGCACTCTCCTGATCGCGCCTTCTCTGTGGTGGGCCCCAGCCTCTGGAACCATCTCCCCAGTGAGCTGCGTCGAGTAGAGTCCCTGCCCGCCTTTAAAAAGGCCCTAAAGACCCACTTGTTTAGGGAGGCGTTTGGCGACCTTTTCATTTAATTTTCATTTAATTTTTTCCCCTCCCCTTTTCTGCCCGTCACCATCCTTGCTTGTGCCACCTCTGTGTTGTTGTTTTTTTCTTTTCTTTACTGTCCTGTTCTGTTATTTTGGTTTATGCTTTTACTGTAAGCCGCTCAGAGTTCCCTCCTGGGAAGATGGGCGGGATACAAGTCAAACAAATAAATAAATAATTACACACACATTTTTCACAAGAAACTTCAGTCTGCTTGTATCTATACTTTCTTGCTCACTCCACAAGTCCTATGTGGTCACTCCCAGTTCAACCAAGGAGGTCTAGATATTGACCAAGCAGATAAGAACAGAACCCTGGATATTTGAAATAAGGCCAGCGTGGGGGGAGTGCAGAATTGTACTGAAGATACATCCTAAAAAAAGCCTACCTCCCCACATCCTCTCCACACCCGACCAACCTTCAGTTGAAATAGAAGGGATGGCTTTGGAACTTGATTATGGACATGTTTGCCCAACAGTCCTCATTGCATCTTCTGGTGCAAATGATAAACCTGAAGAAAGTCTGTCTGTCCTGACTGCTGCAAGCAACAAAATGATATCTCAAAATGAAATATTTATCTCAAAATCCCTGGCGCATACCCACTCTACATTAAAGTCAAAAGCAAGCGATCCATTTCTCTTAGGGTGAACAGCACGAATCTTTCAATGATTAGAATGTGCATAAACAAATTTTATGTGGGGGTGGCAAGGGGGCCACAGCATGCATAATTGACAGGACAAGGAGGCAGCCTCTGGTGGTGGTGGCGGTGGCTGTTGCTCAGCAGCTGATGAATCCTCCTCGTGCTCCACCTGGATGTGGATCAGCCCCCTGCTGCCGTCTGTCGGTTGAGCGGGGATCCTCCTTCTCCACAACCCTTTTCCCTCCCTCCCTCCCTCCCGCTCTCTCTGTCCCATGGTCTTCAGCACACCCTCCCCGAAATTCTGGGGGAAAGAAAAATCCTACAAGGGAGATAAAATGGAAATGACCCAAGAAGGATCCTTGAGAAGGGGGAGGACACAGCAAGAAAGCCCCCCCTTTTTTTTCAGGTATTCCTGGGAAGAGGAGAGTGAACAAAGCCAGGAAGGACCTCAGTGGGAGTTGGAGGGATGTTGTCCAAAGTCTTTTGGGTGTTTTTGCTGCTCGCTTGTTCCTGTGGGACATGACCCCCCCCCTCCGCCTCAACCCACCGCTACACTCCTGTGAGGCATGAACCATAATTGTCCCTGGGGATCTGGGTCAGAGCCACCCCTGCTATCATGGCCTGCAAGCAAGGAGAAGGGCAGCGGATGAATTATTAAGTGCAGGCAGCTCAGCAAAGCTAAGGGGACTCGGTTCTCATTTGTGATAGATGGAACCTAATTGCCTTCGTAAACACCTTCATTATAAAGTAATCATTTTGTGCAGTTCTGACTTGATGGGCATGCAGAGCGCCTTCTGTTTCCTTGGCAGCCCCAAGCAAAGAGCCAGGAGCAGCGCCTGGGCAGAAGGCAGAGCGCCCCCCCCCCCAAGACAAAAGGCCCCAGTAATGGGGAGGGGAGGGTGGCCCCTGAAACAGCACAGCCCCCCAGGCAGAAAAGTGACCCCCCAGTTAGTTTCCAGTCAGTTCTCTGTTCTCTGCCCCCTGCCTGGTGCCCAGTGTTGCTCTTCCTTATTCACTGATCCAGTTTTAATGGCATCAGCCCTTCAGATGACATTCTTGGCATCCATTTTGGTGTCACACATACCAAAACATTTTTGTCATATATAGCAAAAATATTGTTGTTGGTGAGAGTTTTTTAAATTATCTGTTTTGTGAGACACCTGGTTAGTCAATTGTTTTTAAAATAGGACTCACTGCATTAAAGTCAGACGTCTTTGGATTTGGGGTGGTGGTGGTGGCCGCAGCCAGCATAGTGTAGGATAGTGCTTTTACAGGGTCATGTAGGGTGTGTGTGTGTGTGTGGGGGAACTCTGGTGGAGCTGGGAGCCCCCTGTTCCCCTGAAGCACGCTTTTAGTAGACTGAGCCAGGCCCAGAAATGGCCCCAAACCGGAAGGAATAAAAATAAAAAACAGAAGCCAGGTGTCTCATGAGCAGCAGCAAACCCCTCCTCTCCCCCCCCCCCCCCCCCCAGTCAAAGGGCCTTCCTGAGTTCCTGCGCGGTTCCTGCCTGCAGCCTTCGACCTGGGCAAAACAGGCTCTCCATCCCGGAGGGAAGGACGGGGCCGTGTTGAGAGCGATCTTCAGGGCGGAAGCCGCTCTTGGTTTGCAGGACAAGAACGCCCAGGTGCGCCTGTGGGGCACCGGCTGAGGTCGGCGAGAAGAAGGGGTTCCTGGAAGGCCCTGGACGTAGGGCATGGGCGCCCGTGGGGGGTGGGGGTGGGGCGACCGGTCGAGGCTTCCCGCCGCGAGGCTCGGGGGAGGGACGCACGGGCCCCGGGCAGCGGGAGCCAGCCGGATGATCAGACGCCGCCGCCGCCGCCGCTGCGAGGGAGGCGCAGGTTCCCTTTCGTGCGTGCCCGGAGGCCGCCTTCGCGGAAATCTTTCCTTGGGTGACTCCTAAGCGGCTGTCAGATCTCGTAGCAGGGCGTCGCTTTCCTGCCCGCGCCTTCGCTTTTCCCCGCCGCTCCCGGCTGGACAGGCAGGCGCTTGGAGGGGCCAGGAGGGCGGCCGTCTTGCGCGGGGCAGCCGGTGCTGTCTCAACCAGGCGGCCGCTCCTTTGCGACCTGCCAAGGCGAGGGAAGGGAGCTGCCTTTCAGGGGCGGGCGGGCGGGCGCGGGGTGGGGGTCGAGGGCACCGCGGCAGCGGCGGAGACGCCCACGCCGAAGAGCAGGGTCCCGAGAGGCGCTCAGGCAGGGGGCTTCGCCTTGGGCCAGGGCCCGTGAAATGCCCCCCCCCCTTCGCCGAGAGGGCAGGGCTCCCCCGAATTACACGCGGGCTCGCAGGGTCAGCCTTCCCACGGATGGGCACCGCGAGGCTGAAGGAGCCGCGACGCGTAAGAAGAGAACACGGCGGAATAGCTCAACTACCAGCAACAAGAGATCAGCAGCAGCAGATATAATTTTCGCCCTTTGCTTGGAAGGTGGATGGCCCCGCCGATGCTGGTGGGGCTTAGGAGACGTCCGAGTCCCTCCCATGTCCCTGAAGGGCACCGGGGCGCCCGCTGAGCGCTCCTTTCTTAGAATCAACGAGGCGTGGGGCCCCAAAGGAGGCCCGGGGGGGGCTTGGCCCGATGCCCGCGGCCTGCCCTTCATCCACGTCCGTTGCAAAGGAACTCTGAAGGCGTGTAAGGGGGGGGGGCATTGTTGCTCCTAGGCGTATTCCACTCACGCAGGTCTGCATTTGCTCATCCTGGCGTTCTACAGGGCCGTACCCTCCCTCGCTTCCCTCACCGGCACCATGGCGGGCGCTCGGGTTCTTCCTCCGCAGGAACCACTTGGGCGACGGCGGGACTTGCGCGCCTGCGGCTCGGCGGGCCTCTCCTGGCCAGGATGCTGGGCAAGGACGGGCGCCTGTGCACCACCATAAGGCAGCCCCAGCCAGCCGCAGCTGCTCTCCCCGACTCCCAGTCAGGAGATCCACCCACCCACCCTTCGCCGCCAGCATCGGTTACGCAGCGCGGGGAGGAGGGGGCCCCGTGTTTGCTCATAGGGACCAAAGGGGCTCTGGCCCCCCTCTGGACCTACGAGGAGTCCTTCAGGAAAAGACCCGGGCCTCTGGCTGCCGTTTGGGGCACGGGAGCTGGAGCGGGCGGGGCCTTCCTTCCCGCGAGGTTTCCTTGGCTTTCCTTTCTGCCTGGAGGTTGTGGAAGTCATCCTGCCCCCCCCCCCCCCCCCCCCGCCTATGAGTGCATCCTCCTCCTCCTCCTCCTCCTCCTCCTCCTCACCACCACCACCACCTCTGGATCAGGATCCGCATGGAATCCAAACCGTTATCTTGGTTGTTTGAGCCCCTGCCCCCCCTACTCTCCCCGTTTATTTCGGGGAGGGGGCCCAGCTGGGACAATGGCCTCTCTCCCCTCCCATCTCTGAGGCTGACATGAATCCACTACTGAACCCAGGAGGGCTGGGCGGGTGACTGTCCTCTCTGGCTGGGAGGATGGGGAGGGAGGGCGGGAAAGGCAAAAAGGGCAGATTCGCCTGTGCAATGGGGTGTCTGTGTGTGTGTGTGTGTCTGAGGGAGAGAGATGAAAGCCTGGCAGAAAAGCAGGGGCAAGGATTTCCTCGCCCCTCCCAGACCACAGCCAGGGAAGGGCAACAGGTGTGAGCAGGGCGGTAGAAGTGGGCTTCAGGATTAACACAAGTGAGTGGCCAATTGCAGCACATTCTGACAGTGCCACATTTGGGGGTTGTGTGCGCATGCACATAGTCTTATCATCGCCATTGAACCCCATGTTTTTGCACCCTGCCTGCTCCCCCCTCCCCCGACATGCACGAGGGAGGGGAGATGCAACAGTGACCACCTCATTCCATTTCATCAAGTTGCCATGAGGATTTGTCAGCAGGCCACTCAGGCTACAGGGCTGTTCTCTGGGCCAGCGGAGTTCCTCCTGGGCTGTGTGTAGCCCCACTGCTCCTTGTGGGGTCAGTGAGTCCCCAGGGTGCTCCTAGGAGGGCTGAGGGAAGCCTCAGGGCTCCATCACTCCCTCTGTCTCTCTCTCTCTCTCTCTCTCTCTCTCTCTCTCTCCCCCACAATCCCCGCTCTCCACCCAGGATGCGAAAGAGCTTGGACTTGGCCAGAGCCATGAGGGCATCTGGCTTCCCCCTGTTCCCACTGGGCAGGGTCCCTCCCTTGGTCCCTGGCATGGCTCCGGGACAGGACTGGCTCACAGCCCCAACAGGCACGAGAGGGCTGGAAGACTGGGCAGTGACCAGTTGTGTTGCCCCCGCAATGTCCTGCTGCTTTTTCTACAGAGGCCCACCATCACAAGCACACACAGAAGAAGTGCTGGACGCTGACAAAGGGGGCTGGGACAGATCCAGGCGGAGATGCTCGTCTTCTCCATGTGCACCCTACATTTTGCTCAGAGGTGTAGTCCCTCTGTTAAAGCCCCAGTGGTGGCCCCATCCTAGGGGGGTCCCTTGCTCTGCGATCTTGGGTTGACGCCTTCGCTCTGTGCATACTTTTTAGGGTATGTTTGACTGTACATGTACAATGTCCTTTATTCCACCCTGAATACCCTGATCCATAACTGATATGGATGGATTTAATTATTTTTAAATTAAACAACAGTGATTGTTTTTTTTTTAAAAGAGGATATATAACAGCCTTGGTCTCTTCTGTTTTCAACTCCATTGTACGACATAATCAAAAGTCCTGTCTTTAAAAGATTGCCAACCTGGCACCTGCCATCCATTGTCAGGATGCCAGGGCTGTAGGCTGCAAGAGAGTTTGCCACCTTCTGACCTTTGAGTCTTATTTCCTTCCTGAAGGATATTAGGATTCCTTGCCAGCATGCTTAGGGGGTGCCAGCTGTGACCAGAGGGATGGCAACTGCTAGCTGGGGGAGCTTCTTGGCATGAAAGGCCCTGTTCAAATCATCACGGCAGCTCTCCCTCCTGTCCCCCCCCCCCCAGGTGTGTGCAAGGAAGGCAAGATTTGGCCCATGTCCTTCCTGTCAAGCCCCTGGCAAAGGTCGGCCACCTGCCGGGCGCTGCCTCTGGCCTGGCCTGTGATTGCAGGCAAGCCACCGAGGAAGGGTGGCCAGGTGCAGCTCCAGGCTAGCTGGAAGAGATGAAACCTCTCTCAGGAAATTAGGGACACCTTCCTAATTGCTCAACAATTAGAAAATGGCAGCAATTACGCTCGGGCAATTGAAATGGAGAATTGCTGGGCCTTTGCCTAAGGGGAACTGGATGGGATCCCATGTCTGTTGTGATCCTTGTGTGCCATGAAGAGGCTGCTGTCTGTGCCCACGGTTACAATGAAGACACAGTACCTGCCACTGCTGCTGTGGCCACCTGTGCTACACTTAACTGCCACTTAACCATCTGCCTGCTGGTTTCTACTGGTAGGAACAGGAACACCCACACGGTCGGTGTGGCTCCGCTGCGCAGGATAGACTTAGAGGACATCAGCCAGCCGTGGAGGTGATCAAGCAGAAGGGTTGCGCTAGTTGGTGGGAGCGAAGAGGATGCTGCCGGTTGTTCAGCTCCAGCCACGCCCGCCTGCAACATTGCAAATCTTGTTTCCTCCTGCCAGGGTTGGTTAGAGGGCAGCCTAGAAGGTGGCAGGAAAGGGAAAGGGTAGTTTATTTTATTTTTATTTATTTATATAGCTCGTATGCCGCCCTCTACCCAAAGGTTTCTGGGTGGCTCACAATCAAAGTAAACACTTTAGACAATTAAAACATCAAATTGCAATAAAATTAAAACAATAAAACATTTAAATACAATAAATACAATATATTAGTTCAGCTCTGGAGCCAAGCGCATCTGTGGTGGGACACTTTCTGGAATCTTGAATGCCATTCCAGGGGCCACCCTTAAAAGAGGTATTGTGGTCATGGAAAAAGGTGGGAAAGAGGACCCCCCCCCCCGCCTTGATCAAGTGACTGTAAAGGAAATGTCAGCTCAACAAAAGTGGGCATTTCTTTTCTAACCAATGGAGGCACAGATCTCATACTGTGTCACATTTCCTGCCCTCCTCCCTAAACTCCACTGCAGGAAAAAAAGAAGGGGGGGCAGGTTTTAAGGGACACTGAATGCCCGCATTCCAGTTCCAACACCGGTCACAGCTGTTTCTGCTTTATTTTTCTCACACGGATTGCCACCCCAGCTCCTCCCAAGCCAAACTGCAACAGACTGGGTAGAAGAAGGACCTCATTTCTGGGCTCTTCACAGCCTGAAAGGCTAGAAAAGAAACGGTCCTGCCATGGAAGGATGTTTTGAAAACAAAGCTTGAAGGCTGTTCCTCACTGCTTTTTTGATATTGGGTAATTTTTTCAAGTTGTTTCTCAGTGACTTTACTATCTCCTGGTATAGCAACATCAAGGGAAGGCAGTGGTGTGGGTTTTGCTAACTGTTTATAGAAAGAAAATCTAACTGGAAGGATTGCAAAGTCAGCACTTTATTGTGTGTGTGTGTGTGTGTGTGTGAGAGAGAGAGAGAGAGAGAGAGAGAGAGTTTGCCTGGTATCAGCGAGGGGTGTTCCTGAGTCCCCCTGAGTTTGTGACTGCAAAGCAAGTGAGGGCCACTGTGTCTTTCCTGCGCTCGTTCCTCCGTCTTCTCCTGCCTCTGGAGCCTCCCTGGTGGGAGAAAGGCCCACGGGAGGAGAATTGAGCTCTTCGCGGGCTCTTCTTCTCCTGGGCATCTGCTGAAGCACAGCCAGCCAGCAGGAGAGCGTTGGAGGATGGAAGCAGAAGCATTCCCGCTCCCTCACACACCCAATAATACACACACCCCTCGGCTTGCCTTGGCGCTCAAGGAAGTGTCTCCCTCCTAGCTCTTCACCCCCATTCTCTTCCTCTCCAGGACTGGCTTAATGCAATTTCCATTCCGTCAGAAAGAATGAGGCAGCTAAGCAAGAAGGGCAAAATTTTCAGCACAGCGCCAACATTGCTTTGCCTGATTTTATGGTGCTCTGGTTGCTTCCTTCCCCCACAAAGCTGACCTGTCTGCGTGCAGGGTTTGCTAACGAGAGCAAGGGGCTTCCTGCTCCCACAATTTTGCCTTAAGTGTTCAACAGCCCTGCAGTGTGGGCCATCCTCCCCTCCTTCTCCTTTTACCACTGTCCCCATATTCTCTCTCTCTCTGTGTGTGTGTGTGGGGGGGGGGTGGCAGCGAATGAAATGTCCAAGGGCGGCCTGCCTGTGCTCTTTCACGTCTCTCCAGCCCGAGCTGTGCTATTGTCCTGTTTCTTCTTTGAGGGAACTCATGGTCTCAGCTGCTGTCCAGTGGGCCCCTGTGCAGGGCCCACCACCTTTCAGAAGGGCCCCACTTCTCCTTGGCGTGGGGGCCGAGGGCTGTGCAGTCTGGCCCTTCCACTGGCCCCTCGTAGGGGTGCAGCAGGGCTTGTTTCTTTCCTGACATGCTCTCTCTCTGTATGTGTCAGGAAAGGAGGAGGGCAGCCCCCCCCGCCTCCTGGCCAAGAGCTTCTGGAGAAAAAGCTGTACTCTGACCTCAGTCACTTTGTTTAGAGTCAGGCGGTGAGTCACTGGCCTTCACAGGAGTCTTTGTCAGAGTGTTTCTACAAAACATGCGGCAGACATCCCCCCCCACAACACACATGGATAAACCCACCATCCTGGGAGGAATTGGGTTTTTTCTTTTAATGAAGGCATGGTGGCTCAGCAGACTAAGCCTTCCAAAAACTGTCGGCCGCAAAGTCGACAGCTGCACAGTTCAAATCCCGGGTGCCACACAACGGAGCAAGGTCCTGCTGTTAACCCCAGCTCCTGCCAACCTAGCAGTTTGAAAGCATGGAAGTGCAAGTAGATAAATAGGTACCACCGTAAAAAGCGGGAAGGTAAAACAGTGTTTCCTTGCAGCCATGCTGGCCACGTGGCAATGGACTTGCACAACACTGGCTCTTTGGCTTGAATACAGAGATGAGCACCACCTCTAGAGCTGGACACAACTAGCATGCATGTGCGACAGGGGGAGGGGGGAGACCTTTACCTTTTTACCTTTACCTTTTAATGAAGTGGTGTTTTTACTGCCTGCTGAGGGCATTCCCAAAATTCTTTGCAGTGTTTGTGGTTAATCATTTGCTCTCCTCTCTGGCTGGGACCCATCTTTGCCCAGTTCAGGTCTGTGTGTTGGAGGAGAGAAAGGGCCCCCCTTCTCTCTCTCTCTCTCTCTCTCTCTCTTTTTTGCTAATCATTCCCCAACAGCAAGTTGGCATCAGGAAATCACATCCAGGATGGAAGCGGGACAGGGAGAGGGAGGGGAAATAAACCCAAGCGGACTGTGATAATCTGCTGGAGTTAATAGCCTTGCCAAGCCTCAAATCACTATCTCTTCTGCTTGAAATAAACTGTGTCCCTGATCAGAATGAAATCAGGTATTTAGCAGCATTAAGGACTTCTAAATACCCCATTTATTATGCGGTGGAGTGGTATTTGTCACCAGGCTGTCTCAGCCCTAAGATGTTTTTAAAGCAGAGATTTGCTTCGCTTTAATTTTATTTTTTATTTTTTGCTGGGGGGAGGGACTTCAGGGAGGCTGTAGTACTTAAAACTGTGTTGTATTAGAAGTTAGGGTAATCATATAAGTTAAGTGTGCCTGCGCTGCTAAGGATGCTGCTTTACGATAATAGCTGAGGATGCTTCCGGCTGGCACAGGAGTCATTGTCTCACCTGCATCATCTCTCCCACCTCCTCAAGGCACACATATTCCTCCTCTTAGCAGCAGAAAACATTTTAGTGAACCCCCAAGGACCTGAGTGCCTCCTCAGCACTGGGGGGAGGGGGGGGCAACAGCCAGCAATATTTGTCCCCAGGTGGCAGGTCCAGTTGTGAGTCTTGTGCCAAGAATCGGGTCCTCTCACCTCACACTTGCTGGACGCCTCCTTGAAGCTCTTACCATCACCCCAGCTCTTTCCTGTTGGGAATCTGACCTGTTGGGGCAGCTGGTGGAGGTGGCAGGTGGGAGGGGGGAGAGCAATGGCAGCAGTAAGGGGGGCTTGCTTCTCTATTTTAATTTCCTTAGAGACTTGGCCTCCTGAAAGGATCTCTCTGACTTTCTGGATGTGCTTTGCTTGCTGGTCCAGACAGCTGCCTCTAGGATAGTTCTACATGGCCTGAAGTACAGCCTTTAATACAATATTTTGGTCAGGTATTTTTCAGAAGCAGCAAGAGCATAATGATGACATTCATGCCGCCGTCCAGAGTACATTGAGGCCCATAATTGTATATTTCTTATATGTCAGCTTTTTTACCAAGACAACTTGTCCTTTGACTCCACCTCTGTGGCTCCTGCCCTCTGGAGCTACCATTGGTGCCATGGAAGTTTCTCAGGGGCTGGTAGGATGGAGCATTCAGCAGCTGGAGGTGGGGGTGGGGGTCAGGCAAAGCCAAGGGGAAAAAATCCCAATGGTCCTGAGCTTTGCGGTACTGCACCTATTTTGTGTCTATTTTCTGAGCCAGTCTGAATCGGGGAGGGGGGGATGACTATAAATTAAATAAATAAGTAACCCTGAAACCTATGCCTGGAAATCATAGAAGGAACTGAGACAAAAGAGAGGATAGAAATAAAAATCAACACGAATGAAATCAATCACTAATGTGTGATAATTTTTTTAAAACTGCCGTTATGTTTTAATGAGTGGAGGGGATACGTTGGGCCCACACAGAAGCCTCTAACCAAAGCAAACAACTGTAGAAGAAAGAAATGGAATGTTAAGATGATCTGAGGGATAAATTCATACATCTCAGATGGTGCCCATGCAAAATAATGTACATTTTTAGCAGCACACCTTACATCTGCCTTGTGGAGCTGCTTGACAAAAAGGCGGGTGATTTCAGGGGTGATTTCTGGGGTCCGTTTTCTGGGGGCTTTTGGTGTTGATGTCATTCAGAGAGGGAACTGCTTAGCTCATAGCCATGATTGCTAACCCCGGACACACATCTTTGCATGATTGAACGGGCAGAATCGGCACCTCAGCACTTGTCGCCAGTCAGCAGGCTCAGTGTGGGGAATGGCCCTAGTAGGCAGACAGATAGCCAGGTGTTTCTCCCTTCTAGATCTACAGATAGATTTGTATTCCTAGGCTTCCTCCTTTCCTCCCTCCCTCCTCTGTGTGCTCCAATCTGAGGGCTCCATACGGCCCATGTGCATTCCATGCAAAAACTTTGAACGGTGATTTTCTTCTTGCAAAGCCGAACGCTAGGACGTGTGAAGCCTATCTCCTGCCCATGCCTTCCCACCTCCAGCCGGCCAGCCAGACGGGGAGGAGTAAGGGAAGAGAGGAAAGGGTTAACCCGCCGCTTGGATAAGCATTGGTGAAAAGAAACAGGCCTTTTATCAGAGTCTCACAAAGTCAATTCTCTGCCCTTGATATAAAAAGTTGTTGGGGCTGGTTAGAGTACTGTATTACCAGCAAAGATTTATCTGCTTCAAAGGCAGGCATCGTTGCTACCCAGGGAATCCACTGCCCTGTGCCTTATCTCTCTCACGTAGTTGTAGCAGCGCTGTATTTTCTCTCTGGCTGCCTTTTGGCTGCTTGCAGACCGTCCACTTTTTCACCCACTGCAGTTCAGATACCACAGGATGCGTTGCAGTTTTTGCTGCCACAGGGTAACACAGGGCCCTTCTTCTGAGCCACAGGCTTGAGCTGCCTGCCATTGTCATTGTCGGCCAACTTGCTTGGAAGTAGCAATGCCTGCCTCTCGCCCTCCGGGGTGCCTGGCAGAGCTTTAAAGTAAAGGCAAGCTGCACGGTGGATTAGCGGCATTGTCTTCCCAACAGGGGCAGAACGGAGCCGCGGTCAGCGGTGTAGGCAAGAAGCTGCTTTGGGGCCAAGTGATCCAGGGTGGCTCCAAGAGCCGGAGACAAGAGCCCAGGTGTTGGTGAATGCCCCACCCCCACCCCCACCCCTGGCCTTCCCTCTTCAGAGGCCACTTAGGGAAGGAGAGCCACAGCCCAAGGTTCCCTGGTGGGTGCCCCCCCTCCACCGCCACCTCCTTCACAAGAGCCTGAGGGACCCCATTCCTAATCCTGGCTGTGTAAGATCTTGTGGCCTCAGTGTCAGGGAACCCCACCCTGGTTCCCAGGAGAGGTAGAGGTGGCCGTAGGTTATGAGAGGCAAGCACTTAATCCCCCCAACCCCACCCCTGGTTCCTAAAAAAAACCATAGGTCCATGCCCAGGTTAGCTTGCAATGCCTCTTAGCACCCGGGGTTGGGTCAAGAGAAGGATTTTGGCCCGCCTGGGCCCAGAGGTACTGAACCAGGGCAGGGGAGAACGGAACAGAAGAGGTCTGTGGCAGGCATCAATTGCAAGATGAAACACTTGTGGGGTGGTTTTTATGTAGAGAAGGGCACGGGGAGCGTCCTTCTAACCTGGAGGACTTGTGAGAGATTAAATAGCTTTTAAAAAGTAAACATTTGGCAGTTGATTGACAGGCAGAGCTTATTGTATCCTTGGCAACAGATTTCCTGAGAGATGATTTGTGCCCTCCAAAGACTAACCTCTTAAACAACCCCACCGCTCTGTGAGAAATTATGGGAAATGTTGGCCTTAAAGGCGCTTCTGCATCTGAGGCATGGGTCCCCCCACCTAAGTTTGTCCAACATTTCGCCTCTGTTCCAGATCACTTAACAAGGGGCAGAAGAGTGGATTTTACAAATGAAGATGATTGCCAGCTGCAACACACACCCCCACCCAGAGAGAGAGAGAGAGAGAGAGAGAGAGAACATGAGCCTCCGACACCCACGGTTCCAAGCTCTGGTTTGCTGCTAGAGGACACAGCAGGCTCGTTGGCCCAACATTCATATGCACGTGTTGTTCAACATCTACGGAAAGACATGGATAGTGGCCTGAAAGGGGATGTGGATCCTTGATCTAAGCCAGTGGTGTGGCTGAAATGCTTCAAGAATCTCAGCCAGCGTAAAGCAGGAGTGTTGGGTTGAATGCCAGGTTGAGCCTGGACTGATGGGCGAGGCATCCAGGAAGCTACTTCCACTGAAAGAAAGCCTTTGAAAGAGAAAACCTGGCCTTTCATTTGCCATGGCTGCCAAGGTACTGATGCCTGACCCATGGTGAGAGCAAAAGCTGCCTTCTGTCCAAGGCTGCCTATTCAACACCAGGAGCAGAGGTGACAAAACGAAACAAATGCGGGTGGAACCACTGGAGGGTCATTTGGTGTCACCTCCTGCCAGTTCAAGGATCCACAGCTGCAGCACCCATGAAGATGACCACTCAAACTTGGTGTAACAAAATGCAAGGGGGAGGGAAGAACCCACACCCTCAATCCAAACCTAAGTCAGCCCATTCTTACAGTCAAGCAGCACTGGGCATTTGAAGTTCCTTCTAAGTTTAATGAGAATCTTCTTCTTTCTCATGTCTGTGAAGATTCTCAGTCATCCAGGTGAGTTTATCTGGGTCATGGCAATTGGACTTCTTTTCTTGAGAGACTGAAACGTTTCGCTGTTCATCCAAAGAGCTTCATCGGTCTGAATACAGCTAGTGCAAGTCCTCCATCTTATAGTCAGCTTTGACCTCTTGTCACACTGGTCTGAAATAGGCTCATAAGATGAACAATGGCCTGAAGAGGCTCGTTAGATAGACAATAATATCAATAGGCCTTAAGGTGAACAATGGCCTAAGGTGCTGAAAGCCAGTATGGCTCGTTAGCTATGGCCTTGGTGGTGGAGGCGTGAAGCGTTTTTGATTTGTCTTCCAGAGAACTGTTTCTCATCAGTTGCAGCTCCCTGGTATTTTTCAGGGCACTAATGCATGGGGTGCATCACGGGGGGTCTGCCTGGCACATAAGACACCCAGCAGGATGAGACGGTCCACCCTGTGCCGACCTGCCATGCTCCAGGCAGCCAAGCCCTAGGGCTGCAGGACCACGGAGAGCTCCCTATGGAGTGCAGGGCAGGGCTGACAGATGGCTGCAAGCAGGGCAGCTGGCCCACATGTCCTCCGGACCACCGCCTGAACATTTGATGATCCCAGCTGTGCCTGCCCACATCCTGCACCCTGTGGCAGAGGTGTTGGTCCCCTGGGCGCGTGGGCGCCAAGGATGGCCTTCCACTAAAGGGTTGTTTGCCCTTCCTGAGAAATACAGCCTATGGGCACGCTCCAGTCAAGACGAGACAGAGATGAATGAATGGCTGGAGAGCCCAGTGGCCGAGGTCTTTGGCTGAGGAGCCAGAGGTTGGGAGTTCGATTCCCCCACTGGGCCTCTTTGACAGTGGCCTTGATGACCCACGGGGGCCCTTCCAACTCTGCCATCCCAAAGTGAGGATGACGATGAATCTTAAATGACAGCTATCTAGTATGGAAATAGTCAAAGTCCAGAAGCAAATGAAGAGGAGGATCTGGAGGCTTCTAATGGTGGGGCTGAAATCATGCTGCTTTTCTTCCCTGCTACTTATACTCTTTCTAGCTTATGAAGTACTGAGCCATGCCTCAGCTTCCCTAATGTAAGCCTGAAGTACAAAATGTTGCTATTCTTTAGAAGAATGGTCTCATAAAGGAACTGAAACTCCCCATAAATGTTAATCGAATTCCTATTCTAATGTAGTCGAACGGTGACTTTTTGAAATGATGCTGCCAGCATCTTTGTAAAAACTATTTCTTTCCATATGTTTCCAGCTGGGCAGATCATATTACCTGTGTGCCCGCACAATCCATTTTTATGAAGAGGTTTTTAAGGACCTAAGGCATTATCGCTTTCCTTAGAACAGCCCGCCTCTTCTTTGCGAAGAGATAACAAGTGTGGGTTTCTCTTTTCTCAGTTTGCTGCCGAAAAGGCCCACTAGAAATTGAGGGGTGATTTGTGAAGCCATTAATCTCCCTGAAACCCTCCCCCCACCCCCAACACAATCAGCCACGAAGCCACATCAAGTGTGAACAGCTGGCCTTCTTTACTCCTTAGCATGCAAACGAGCTGGGTTTCGGTGGCGCAGGAGTGCCCTGCAGCACCCAACTGGGCCAAGAGCCTTTTAGCCTGGTGTGTCTCCTCCTGCATTATTGTCATGTGCTTGGGCTTTCCAGAGCCCTTAGAGAAAGCCCCGGGAGGGTTGCGTGGCCTCACAAAGGAACAAGAGTCGTCCGGGCTCTAATCGGAAGGCTCTGGATGGGTGGGGCCTCTGAAAAGGCAGCCCTGCTCTCTTCTATGTGTCCTGTCTAGTTCATCATGTAAAGGGGGGGCAGGGGCGGCGGAAGGCTTAGTTTAAGCCAGGCCTTCTACCTTCAAGAAATGGGCCTTGCCCCCCAGTCCCTTGGAGCAGCGGCAGTCACATCCTTGGGGAGGCAGCAAGCGGTCGGTCGGTCGGTCGTTGGTGGCCTGCGGGCTGGGGCTCTTTTGTGGCGAGAAGAGCCCAAAGCAAGCACTGCCCCCCCCAAGGCGACGGCAGAGACATGCATGGAAGAGGAGATGGTGTTTTGGGTTGGCAGTGCCAGGGCAGCTGGGGGCACCTGCAGGACACACAGGCCACTGTGTCCAGACCACCCTGGTGGCCAAACCTTTGGCCTCTTCAAACAGCCATCTTCTTGTGACCTAAAACACTGGCCTAGAGCAGTAAAAGAGGCCTGGACAGGGGAGGAATGCTGGGCCTATGTGGCTGCTGTGTGTGAGGTGTGTGTGAGGACACAAAGAAAGAATCTGATTTTCATTCCAGGGCAGTTTGCTGGGCCGACTAAAGATTGTAAACAGGGAGCTCTGGCTGAGGTTGGAAAACTCTGCTCCCACCTGGAGACCAGAAGGCATGGCTGGGGGAGCAGCTGAGGCTCCTCCAGGAGGCCCACCCCCCGGGGGGCAAAGAGCCAGCTCTTGCCAGAGGACAGGACGAGGGGGATGGACTGAAGGCCGCTGGCCTAGCATAGCATCAGGTGGTGGTGGTGGTGGTGGTGGTGGCGGCGGCGGCTTGTTGGGAGGTTCACAGCTGATGGGAGTGATGGGCTCCCAAGCTTCTTGCCTGTGGGAGCGCTGCACATCTGCAGAAGCAGGCATGGTGCAGGACATGGTCCCCTTCCTGGCCTACTCTTCTGCTGTGAAAGTTACAAGCACCTGCACTTGAGGCATGGAGGGGGGGGGGTTCCCATAAAACTTCACAACCCATGTCCTTGCAAGCCAGCCGTCTGATCTCAAAGCCCGGTGGGAAGCAGGTATGTTACAAGGCGGGATGCTTGAGGGGGTCCATTCCCTGACTTGCCCTCCCCCCGCATGTATGAGAAACTAGGTTTGTCTTACATGCCTTCTTGATTAACCTAAAACTAGGCCAGCCCCACCCTGCCTGCTAAATCTGGATAGAACCCAGTCTGTGAAAAGCCTGTCCCTGCAGTTTTATTTTCTTCTTTCATTATCTTATGGCATTCCGTCATGAGAGCATTGCTGAAAAGGGTGATAGAAATGTTATGAATTGCATCTCTATGTCTTGAGATTCCACCCTGGGATCAAAATACGGCACAGCTTCTCATGTAAACCCAAGGTCAGAGAGGCCACGGGGCTTCCTTCAGCCCTTCCAGGGAATCTGTGTTTAGCTGGGCTTTGTTGTTGTCAAGGCAGTAATCGGCAGCCTTCATTCATCCTCAAATGGCTCCCTTCACCCCACTGATTTCTGTGGCTGGGTGCCTCCTCCCCCCCCCCACCCTCCAGGAGTTAACCTGCCTCCTGCTTTTCACTGAAGTGGGCAAAGGAGGAGGAGGAGGAGGAGGAGGAGGAGGAGGAGGCCTGGAGGCCCCCACTTTGTGGCACGTCCCCTTTCAATGCCAGGCAGAGGCCTTGCCAACCCACGAGCGGATTGGGCCACAGGCACTCAGGAGGAGAAAAATTCATGGACACCTGTCAGGATCTGTCATTTTCTCAGCTGAAGAATCACCTGACACTTCCAGCGCTATAAATAAGGGCCTTGTGGACACCATAACTCTTATTGATGGTCCCTTCCCTCCTATAAATAAGCCCTCTGCCATATGCACCTATGGCAGGAAGGAGCTGGAGTGATGCGCAGCGCTCCCTGGCTGGCATGCCTCCCTTCCTGCTAGTGGGCAAACGGCAGCACAGAGGAGCTTTCCTGCCCCCTCTTTCCTGCCCCCCCACCTTCATCCTCCTTGGCCTTCTTTCAAGCACTGCTGGGGCCTCCTAGGCCATTTGCGGGACCAAGGGCACCTTGGAACAGGGAAAGCAAGCCTGCCTAGTCCCCCATGCCTCCTCTTGATGTCTCCTGGCCAACGAGGCTCCACACACACTTGCCACAACAAGCCCCCATTGAGCTTCTCCCACCACTGAGAAGGCTTCTCCAAAGCAACCACCAAAACATTAAACACCCAGCCTATTCTCTCTTGCAAATATTTGATTCTCTTGTTAATTGCCTTTTTGATTGTGTGAAATGATACATAACTTGAATTCAATTAACAGCAATTGAAAACTTTTGGTTTAACATGTTCTATTCAAGCCTTTCTTCTGAGGTATCTGCAGGATTGCACAGTGATATGTTGGCATGCTCTGCTCTTCCTGACCTGAAGAGGGTCATTGCATGGATCCTGCAGGGGTGTGGTTACCGCGGAAACTTTTTGAGAGGCTCATGGCCTATTAGTCCCCTCTCCTTATTCCTGAAGAGGCAGCAAGAGTGAGCTTCCTGGCCTCCAAGGTCCCACATTCGTGCCCCCTCCCCTTCCTACCCCAGTGGTCGCAGCCTGACACCGCCGCCACCAGCGCAGCCTCTGTGGGATGAGCTGCCCCGGGGAGGGGGTCCAAGACAGGTGCTTTGCCTTCGGTGCTTCTGAAGACTGACCCGGTTTAGCAGCCTCTTCTCTCATCATTAGCAGCAAGCAGTAAAAATTTGATAAACAATCCACTGCATACTGTAAAAAATAATGGTCTCCTCTCTCTGAGAGCAGAGTCTGAGATATATTTAAACAACTCCCAGAATGAGTTCATACAAGTCATAAGGAATGCAAATCCCGGGAGCAAGCACAGGCGCAAGGAGGAAGCCATGCGGTGCACAGAGACCCATCTTTCGGGCTGCCTCCTGCCCCTTGGATGCCTGTTGAGGCCTCTCCCAATGGTCGCTGCTTTGAGACAGCTGGGAGGGGAGGGCTCCTCCTGCCCCACCCTTTCCCTTGCCTGAAGGGACCCACAGCTTCCCTGGAAGGGAGGGAACCTTCTCCAGCCCAGGCGGCCGGCCTGCCACGGCAGCCAGAAGCCAGATCTTGTCTTGAGAGAAAGACCAGGGAGGACACTCAAAACCAAACCTGCCCAGAGTAGGAAAGCTGTGCTTTTCTCACCCAGCCAGCATCCCGAAGCGGGTGGCTCTTCCAAGGCAGCTCTTCTGTGTTTGGAGGCAGGCAGGGAGGAGGAGGGATGAAAGTGCCCAGTCTTTGCACTTGTTTGCAATGCATTTACAAATCCTTTAAATCCATGAAACCAAGCCTTCCCTGGGGGAAGGCAGATGGAAGAGGAATATTAGGAAAGCCTTCAAGAGAGCTTCTGAGCATCTGCCTCTGTGTGTGCGCGTGCCTGTGTGTGTGTGTGTGTGTGTGTGTGTATGCACATTCCTGTTGATCTATATATTGGTGCTTACGTGATTCATCCGTTTGCCTTTCTCCCTGACTTCCTGGGGACGGGAGGGGCCAAGGCTCCCTTTTCATCACTCCAGGAAAGGAGCAAAGCACCATCTTCAGTGAGCAAGCTGGGATGCTCCGGCAGGGCGTGTGACAAGAGTGGAGTATCAGACGCTCATGCGCAGGTAGGGAGGGCCTCCCCTGTGCCCGGTTCCTTCGCCTGTGCTTGTCTCTTTCTCTTTCCTCTGTGTGGCAACGGTGGTCCTGAGGGAGCATGACTCTGTTCAGCAGGGGCTCAGCTCCAACATCAAACAGCCTCCACATCAGAGGAACAGCTCAACCTCCACCCGAGAGCCCTCCCAGCATTAAAGGTTGCAAGCCATGGAGGCTGCAAGGACAACCTCCAGCCCTGCATTGGCTGCGTCCAGTCCTTCACGGACTCCGTCAATGCAAACTCCAGTCAGAGTCAGTCTTCAGTAAACAACACCACCGGCACGCACCCTGCCAGTCCAGAGGCCCACAAGCTACTTCCTCCCACATGGCCCCAAGCGTTGTCAGGGACTGGGCAATGAGCAAGACGAGCGGGACCTCCCTCAGCACCCTGTGAGCCCGGATGTGGAACTCCACCCACCTGACCCTGGAGGGCCGAAGGCAAAGGAGGAGGCAAGGGTGTGGGCACTGGCAGACGTCTGGGCAAGGCCAGGTGGAGGTCACGGGGGTGTCATCGCGGAGCAACTGGTGGTCTGGCAGGGGCTGCCAAAGGCATGCTCAGCCCCAGGGCTCTTCCCCTCCATTGGCTGAGGCATGGGCCCGGTGGGGACCCCGTGGCAGGCACCCCACCTGCTTCCCCAGAAGGGAAGAATTGTGGCTGAAATCCAGGATCAGGGAGCCCTCTGGGGCCCTGGGGCCTGAGCATGGAGGCCACCAGCAGGAGCATCTCACGGCCATCTCTGAAGAATTGGGGTGGCAGTAAGGAAATCCTGATGGGAGGAGACAATGGAGACAGGTGAAAAATGAAGCCAGTCCCTACAGTTCTTCCAAGGAAAAGTTGACAACTGCCCAGAATGACAAGTGCTGCTGCCTGGGTTGTAGAGACTTTGGAGCGACCAAAGTTGTTCAGGAGGAGACAAGGCAGGAGTCTCAGTCTCTCTCTCTCTCTCTCTCTCTCTCTCTCTCTCACGTGCCAGAATGGCTGAACAGGGCAATATGGTCTGGATGCCTGGCCTGGCTTGGTTAAACCTTCACTAACTTTGCTCTTGTCTTTATTTACTACTCTAGATGAATAAATAAGCCTGCAGACAGAAATTGATTTTCTAAAAATGAAACCAAGACACAAACCCCACGATATCTAAAATACTCTGCCTCACAGGAACAAATGGCCATTTTTCATAGCCCCTAAAATCAATGGCAGAAGAGCTTGTATAAATAGAGGGCCACTAAAATGCTCCATAATTAGTTAGTTGTGCTAAGTGCATGTCTTGTTCAGGATTTGTCTCGGCAGTGCTTCATGTCAACGTGCAACAGAGTCCAAGCAGAATGGGGAAAGGAGGAGGAGGAGGAGGAGGAAGGGAACAGGCAACAAGACTTTGGCTTGGGCTAGAAATGGCTGGGGGGTCGGAGGCAGTGGAGGGTCCAGACTCACTCCCTGGGGTCCTGAGAACGGGTGGCTGCTGCCCAGGCAGAAAAGACGAATCAAGAGATGAACCATGGCTGCACGGATCCAGCACAGGTGAGCAGCTGACCCATAGGTGCTTCCCTGAGGGGAGAGGTAGCACTGCAAGCACAGGTTCATTATGGATGACAAGGCAAAGGAATCCCCTCCTGGGTTCTCTTGCAAAGAGCTTTCACCTTGAATCATTCTGGAGGTGGTGGGCAAACTTTTCTCTCCATATTCAGGGCTGATCAAGTGCTTTCCTTGAGATCCTATTGATGGTCCCTTAGAAGTACTGTTTGAACAGATTCCCACTGGGATTTAAACACAAAATGCCCAGTGGGCAAAACCTCCACCTCCCTGCAGGGCACGTGGGGTCTCCTATAAATCCATCTAAAAGTGAGTGGCTCCATTCCCTGCCTTTTACATTTTGAGCTTTAAATTCCAACAGAAGTGAGTACAGCTGTGCTCAGGGGGTTTTATAGAGTATTTTAGCCCCTACCTTGAAATTGACAATATAAACACTGGTGAAGTGGGAGGTGCAATCACAGAATTCCCTGACTTGTAAAAGCATGTTGCTGAGATAAACTAGAGAGTTGGGTGTGTTTGCTTCCTTTGGTCACACACAACCATACTCTGGCTGGGGACTGCCACCACTGGGCCCAACATCCACCAGCTTCCTGAGTGCTGCATCCTCCCTTCTAAAAGGGAACACACATTCTCTTGGCCAGCAAAACAGGTCGTTTTGTGCAAAGGAGATGAAAGATCCATGGAGCCTCCGTAGCATTTCCTTCCCCATCCTGGGAAGTGGAGAAGCTGTTATGCCAGGAATAAGCCAAGTACACTAGAATCTCATGGTCCTTTCTTGGCTTGCATTCCCAAGATGGAAGGCTACCCTTGGGCAATCCGGCCTCTCCTTGGGCTAAGCCTGTGACAGGGAAAGGAAGGGCTCCACCCTACCTCCCCACAGTGGGCATGGTTGGGGGGGGGCACAGCACCCCACGACGTGGCTCTGGGCAAGGGCTTGCTTGGCTGGAAGGAGGGACAGAGAGTCACAAAGGTGGAAGGAGGAGGAGGAGGCCGCTGGCCGCGTTGCAACCTTGTGGATGCAAGGATGGGTGACTCCCGCCAGGACGATGCACCAGCCGCGCTCAGATGTCCCAAAACATTTGGAAGACAAAAGAACCTCCGTTTAGGCTCGCAGGCTCCAAACGCATCTGAGTGTTTTTGAGAGGCTCATTGCAGTGGAGGCGGACATTTTCTGGGGTTCCTCTCTAGGGACAGGAGGGCCGCCCTCTTTGCTTCCTGAAACCCTTACAAGTGACTCCCCCCCCCCGACCGCGGGGGTGGGGTGGGGAAGTGCTGCCGGGCCCCCTGCACTTACCCCTCCTTGGCAGCCACACTGGGGCGCTTGAGGGGCGCGCGGGTGGGTGTTGGGGAGACGCAGGGAGGGCCGTTAATCTTGGCCTGCCCGGGGCTGGTCCCTCCGAAGGAAGCCGCGGAGATAAATCACGGCGCCGTCAGCCGGCAGCGAGGCAGCCTTTTCCCCGCTGCCCGGTGGAAAGGGATCCGGCGTCGGCGTCGTCTGATGCCCGGAGAAAAGCCGGGATGCTTTGAACGGGAGCCGCGGCTCCTGGAGAGAAGTTTTATCTCATTAGAAACAAATGAGCAGCTGCCTCTCGCCTTCAGAGACGGCAGGGCTGCCATGCGCGATTGCACTTTTAAAAACCCCAAGCTGTTTACTGACGCCGTTGATACGCCGAGCCTTTAAGAGGAGATACCGTTGGAGGTTTGTACTTTTTAATGGACTGCTTGTGCGCGTGTGATAACAAATCTTATTGAAAAATTGATTCGGTGACCAAACAAAGCCACACACATGACTGCATGCCACCCTCGGCCCCAGGTAGTCAAAGGCAAGGAAAGGGCAAGAGAAAAGGAGTTTTCTTAGCGTGTGTGTGTGTGTGGGGGGGAGAACAACAACAACTGAGCGGGAGGGGCGACTATCTATCCCCCCCCCCCCTGCATCTCCTCCCGCCTGTTGAGCTGTCCGCTCTTCCTGGTCTCAGCCTTGGAGGCGCAAGGGTAGCTTTCACAGGCAAAGGGATTTCCTGCCCCTCTTGATAAAGTTCACACTTCGGAAAGGAGAAAGATTTCCTGGGGCCAAACTGGCGGTTGCCTTGTGTAAAATTCCCTTTTTACGCAACAGATTGTGCAAGTCACATCATTTCTCAAACTGCCCAAACTGCATGTATTGCCTCTGAAGAGTAGCTTTCCTTTAAGAACTTGAGGCCCTTGATGGGTGGTTTGCTGCTTTTTCAACAAAGCTCCCTGTAACAGTAGTAAATTAGAAGTAGGGAAGCCTGTCTTTAAGGCCAAATGTAAACAAAGCTGATATTAACGTTCTATGCCTAGTCTGTTGTAGATTTTCTATCTCAAATGAATATAAACAAAGCCCAAAGATATTCCATCTAAGAAGCAAGTGAACCCTGGTTGGTCAAAGAGATGATGTGATTCCCCCCACCCCCATGCTGTGAACAGAGAGGCAGGGAGATTTTTCCTGAATGTTTTCTGCAATATGTACTAATACTTGGCAATGTAGTCTTTAAGTAGAATTAGTGAGGCTTTTGCCTCTGAAGTTTGTTTTGGATTTATGTTAGGAAGGGAAATCATGTCTTTATTTTCCAGTAAGAGAATATTCCTGTGAAATCCTTATTAGCCAAATAAATGCTTTTGCTTAAGTGAAGGTGCCTTGTTGGATAATTATTCTGGTAAGTGAGAAATATTGTAGAGCAAGACTGGGGGATTCTTAAAGAACCCATTTGGGGCCTGAGTTTTCCAGACACCAGCATTCAAGCAGCTGCGGATGATTGACTGCAGATGAGTCTGGGCAGAGGAGCAACCCTGCGATTCCATTACACCACCACCACCACCCCAGTCTGTAGCAGGTGCGGGGGTGCCTACATGATCTTGTGCTTGGCCTCTTGGCAGAAGAGGACACCAGGGACATTTTGGGGAAATCACAGAGCAGGAGAGGAGAGCCCCTGGCCTCATGCACAGCTGAAAATGAGGAATTTCAAAGGGTTCTAACTAAGCCTCCCTCCCTCCGCTGCCTTGCTGCATCAAGACACTCTTTGTCAGCCAAGACACCAGCAGCAGCTGTGAAGGGCCCAGCAGCAGCTCACTGGAAAACTTAGGGAGAACTCCCACAGGAACCAGGTCCCTCCCTGACTTCTTTGTGAACTCACACCTTGGAACAACCTTTCTGAACCCAAGGAGCCAGGGAAGAGACTCAGAGCAGGCAGGAAATCTGTCGCCTTGTGTATCAGAGGCAAGCACCAGAATGAGGCAACCCCCCAAAGCAAAGGGTTCTGATCTGGATCGCCATACACATACCCATTCTCTCATTCTCCCTCTCCTCCTCTCTCTCTCTCCCTCCCTCTCTCTCTTACATAATACACACATGCAACTGGGCTGTCTTGCTGTTTTGTTTTGCATTGTTTATTTAAGTACGCCTTCCTGCCAAACACTTTGAAAACTAATTTCACAAACCTGGGAACACTTGATATTTTTAATTAATCCGCTGCCTGGGGAAATACAGGTTACACAGCTAACATTTCACTCCATTTTGGTCTCTTATTCTGAATTTCAATTGGCCTGCTTTTTCTTTTTCTTCTTCTTCTTCTGAAGGGAGGAAGCAAGGGGTGCAGGTGTTAGTTGGTTTGTCCCCCAGCCCACCCAGAATCCTCCCCGGCTGAATGGCTTGTCCTTCCCTTTGCCAGGGGTTTCCGTGACAGGGCCTTTCTCCACATCTAGGTCCAACTCAGCTCCAAGAGGCCTTCCAGAGGCAAACCCCACAGAGGGTGCTTGGCTTTGGGGTCCCTGGAAGGATTTTCTCTGTTGCTCGTTTTAACTTGGCTTTCAGTTTCATGTCTGTGTCGTCCTTCTTTTTAGGTTCTCAATTTTACCGTAAATCTCGCAGGGGAGGCTGGCATGATGGGGGGGGGTCTATAAATATTGTCAGCAAGTTTATCAGCAATTAAGGTGTGTGAGCCCCCATGCACGTGTGTGTGTGTGAGATGGAGGGAAGCAGAATTGTCATCCTCTGACTGGAAGGAGATCACCACATGCCCAGAAGGCAGGCAATCTTTTTCGTTCTGGTTCTGCACGTTGATCCCAGCATTTGAACCAAGGGCCCCACTTGATCTCTGATTGTCTGGACAGAGCAGCTGGGGGGTGGGGGGAGATGCTCACCTGTCTTATTTTTGTTGCTCGGCCTAACAGCAGTCCCAGGAAGACGGCCTGCACTCAGATGCACCCTGAGACTGGGCTCCAAGGGCCAGCTTCTACACCCTGTGATTTGCCCCTGGCTGTGCCTTGTGCCAGCCTGGGAGGAGGGCAAGGGGTGCCTCTGCAAAGGGACACCAACAAGTGTGAGTTTCCTGCATTGCTGGGAGGGCTTCTCCTTGCTCTGCCTAGTGCAGAGGTCATTGCCACAAAGTGATCCAGCCTCTCCTCCACACTTGATTTCCCTGATGGAAAGATCATTAGCATGCTGACTGACTGCACAGATGATGTGCCGGGTGCATTGACACCACACACAAAGAAGGCTGCTGCTCCTGTGGGGTGGCAGCTAGCCCTTGCCCCGTGGCTGCCTCTCCTGCAGGAAGGACTTGTCCCAGGTGTGGACCGGGGGGTGGGGGTGGCGCACACAGGGCCTGACCTCAGTCTGGGTCTCTTGCAGGCCATGTGAGCCCAGCTCTGCTCTGGGCCAGGGAACAGAGGAACCAGGACTCCACTCTTGCAGAAGGACACTATTTCAGTGCCAGGAAGCTGAGGATGGCATTTGGAAATGACATTTAAAGGTTACTGCCAATCTCCCTGCTCAGAGAATATGGACAGAAAGCGGTGGGGAGGGATTTTGGGACAGGCGTCTTCCCAAATGAGCAAGGCATGAGGCCGTTAGCTCTACATGGCTGGCTCCACAGGAAAGGCACTCAGAAGGGGAGGGTGCAGTGGGGTGGGGGAGAGAGGGAAGGCCAGGTGGTCTAGGGGAAGGCCATGGCAGGGACCCAGGGGCATGGCTCCAGGAGACCTGGCTGTCCTGGCCAGCTGGCCTGCAGGAGGAGGAGCAGAGGGAGAGAAGAAGCATCATGCCGGATCCTCAGGTGGTCGCCGAACAAAGGCCGTGTCCTCCCACCCTCAACTCCCACCTAATGGGGGTGGGGTGTGTATGTGTGTGTGTGAGGGGGGGGGTCGGCTGGCGGCAGTGTTTTGGGGCCGGGTGTGGGGGGGCAGCGTCCAGCCCCGAGCCTCCGGAGGGGCCCTGCCTTCTTTCGACGGGGGGTGGGGGCAACGCGGCTCAGACGCGGCGCCGAGGGAGCTCCGCGATTAAGGCCGGGATGTGATATGATATGTAAAACACAACATTAGCACAAAACCTGGCCATGCGCATTCTCTCGATGGCTGCAGAATTATAATTACACCCGCCCTTAATATGCCCACATCCCAGTAATTACTGCCGGCTTATTGCTTCCAGCCATGATCTGATATTAACTTTTAATCACCTTGTCTTTGTTCAGGGGAGAGGAACGAGGCGCGCGCGGGGCCGCGGCGGGGGCGGGCGGGGAGTGGGGGGGGGGAGAGGAAGCTCCGGAGAGGTTTCGGCGGCGGCGGCGGCGGCGGCCGTCAGAAGAAGCGTTGGGTTCCCGGGTGGGGTGGGGTGGGGGGAGGCGGCCTTGGGCTCCCCGCCGTGCCGGTGCTGCGGCTGAAGGCCGTCCTTCTCGCGGGGCTTCTCCTAAAGACGAGCCCAGGCCGCCCCTTCGTGAACCCCTCAAAGGAGCGCGCGCCCAGGGAGCTTTTCTCGCCGGCGGCAACCGAGGAGAACCTCCGGCCCTGACCCTCCTGGGACCGAACCTTTTGCCAAGACCCCATGCCAGGAGCAAACCTGCTGGGGAGGAGAGTCCCGGCTGGCCGGCTGGTCCAGCTGTGGCTCTTCCCTGCCTCAGTCACCCCGCAAGTGCTTTGGATTTGTTGGCCTTGGTAGGGACACCTTCTCATCTGGGGCTGGGGGAGGCCCTCAGCTGCCCCACAGCAATTTGCCTAGAGGTGATAGTGGCTGGCTGTGGGCCACGAAGTCGCCAAGGGAAGTCGTCCGGAGCCTTGGCTGCCAAACAAGCCTGTGCCTGTGCAGCTTGAAACAAAACCATCTTTCATGCCACACTTTTATCAACACTTAAATATGGATATCCTGTTTTTATATTCTTTGCATGTTGCGTAGGAGATAACCAAGTGTTTCTTTGGGGGGCGGGATTACAGTAATGTATCCAGATGAAATTGTTTGCTTTAATTAAGAGCTGTGTCCTCATGTTTCCCCTATTTCCCGGATGTTTACCTTTTTCCAGGCAGGCAACAAATGTGTTGAGCATCTCTGGCAGTTGCCCCATGTCTGCTCCCTGCAGCCTCACTTACAGCACAAAGCAAAATGGGGGGGGGGGGCTTCCCAGGCCCAGTGGTGCCATGGAAGTTGGCAGAAGGCTCACAGCCAGCCCCTCTTCCCTTGCCCAAGTGGGCCCTTGCTGCCACAAAGAAAGCCCCGCTCCCCCACTTCATTGCTTGGGACCACCCAGATCCCATCTCAGCCCCTTCCTCCTGTGCCTGGCTTCTGGGGCTGCTGACGGGTCCCAGAACACTGCCTGCGCAAGCAGCTCTGCCCTGAGCCAGCAGGGAGTCCAGGTGCCAGCGTGGAATGGTTGGAGAGGGGCTCCCCACCCACCCACCCACCTACCCACCCACCACAGGCCTAACTCCCTCCTCCTGTAGCAAAGCTGGCCCTGAAAATCACACACACACACACAGGCACACAGACACACACACACACACACCTCTCCCTTGGAGACCCTCCAGGGAAGCCTGCTAAATCTCCTGAGGCTTCAGCAAGAGCTTGCAGGGGGTTCCCCTGAGGACTCTGCCCTGACCTAGATGCTGAGCACATTTGGTGCCAGGTGCTCCCACTCGCGTGGTTGCCCTTGTGGGATCTCTTCTGCCATTCTGTTCTTCATTGACCAGTGGAAGATCCCTTCTGGAAGACTCTGTAATCTTGTAAGGTTTGGCTTCTCCTTGAATGGCTCGGTCCACTAACATGGGTTCATTCAGAGAGGAGGAGCTTTGGGGAGGCTCTTGAGCCCCGGGAGCTTCGGGAAGAATGCTGGGTGCGCGGGAACAGGCAGGAGGTAAGGAGGGAGGAGCCGGCTGCCCTTCCAGCTATAGTCACGCTGGGTGCTTTGGACACCTTATACGGGACTGGGAGGCTGATGGGGCAGCCAGAGAAGGAGGAAAGCAAACAGTAAAAAGAGCCACCACCGCGAAAAGGTTTGTTTATTTCTTCGTCTCTGGGCCTTAAAAAGATGATACACCCCCCCACACACACACACACATTTACTGAAATAACAATAAATGAGGGTCCAGCTTTTCCCTCCCATGATTGATAGACAGAGAGATTTGTTTAAGCACCAGGAGAAGCAAAGTGGCTGGTCCTGGACGGTGGCAAATCCATCAAGTCAACAGGCCAAGCAGGCAGCCTCTTTCTTGAGCATCAACCCCCCCCCCCTTTCCCTCTTGCCTCTTCGCCTTCCCAGCCCTCTCCTGAAAAGGGGCAACTGAGCCTCCACAGAGAAGGAGGGACTCCTCACTCGAGTCAGAGCAAATCCTGAGCACTGCTGAAATGGCGACCCAGCACTCCCCCCCCCCTCCCACACACACACCCTCTTCTTTGGCTCAGGAAGAGATGCACCATGAGCCCTGGGAGTACCAGTGAAAAGGGCAACCATACCTTTGGTTGGATTTTGGGGGATATGTGTGTGAGAGACCGTGTGGGTGGGTGAGGGTGAGGGTGGAGTGGAGGCAAGAGGAACGAACATGGGCCAGGCAGAGAGGATGGTGTGGACAGGACAGGGGAAGCTTCGCTTGCAGCTCTTGCTCCTGGGGGTGGGGGTGGGGGGCACTCTTTTCTTTCTAAGCATACCCTGTATTAATGTGCAAAATGGCTGTTCTTGAGTTTGGGCTTCTGGCCTGCTGTTTTAATGTTCTCCTGCCCTAATTATTGTTTAATGCACAGCTGACACAGAAGTTCTTGTTGTATAGATTACGCTTCACTGTTGCAAACCTCTGTGGGTTCTTTTCAAAACAAACTGGACTTGCAGTGTACTTAAAAGAAAGACACCATCACCATTCCCTAAACCACCATCTTCCATCTCTTGTGCAGCTTCAGTTCTTGGCCTTGCTTTGCCATATTTGCCCCATTTTCAATCTCTCGCTTTCCATACTGAGAGCAAAGACACGTCCCTGGACATTTAGGGTGACCACTTCATGCATCTGATGAAGTAAGCTCAAGCTCATGCAAGATTTTACCACGACAAATTTGTTAATCGTTTAGGTGCTGAAGGACGCTTGATTGTTTCAGAAAAATGAAAACAGCAGCATGTATTGTTATAAAGTGCTTTGAATGATTAAATATTAAACAAAATGCAGCACTAAAGCCACTAAGGATCATCTTTTCTATCCATTTGTAAAGAAACACAGTCTTTCGCTGAGAGATGGCCAGCATCCTTGGATGAGAAATGGAGAATGAAAGGGACAAAGGATTTCACAGCCTTTTAAAATGTCCCCCCCTTGGGGTTGAAGCCAAATATTTGTGTACAATACAAAGCCATTTTGATACAAGGCAGGGTGGGTGGGTTGGAGAACTAGCGGCACTCAGAAGACTTCATGCCCAGCTCAGCTCTACTGTATATTGGAAGGAAACCAATATATCGATAGCTCTCCTTAGAAGAGCAGCTATAAATTACAGTTGCCCGATATGGATGCTAATAATAAATGGATGCGGGTGACGCCACCTGCCCCACTAAAAGCCTGGCTCGGGCCTTCGAGAGATCACGTTTCTTGAGCGGCATCAGCAGGGCTCCCAGAGGAGGGGCAGCGGGCTTTCTGGAACCAGGAACTGGAAGGCTGGTGCCCCTGAGGTCTTGGGTACTGCCTATGGCAGAGGGGCAGCCCCCCTCGGGGTTGCAATGTCCAGCCTCCACCCCCCTCCGCTTGTGCCCCCTCCCCGAGGTTCAAGCCCTGCATGGCAGGCACCTGCTCCTGCACTCCTTCCAAAAGCACCTGGCAAATGGCCAACAGCAACACAACCTGCCGCAAACAAGTTGAAAGAGAACCCTTCCGCTGTGAAAACGAGAATCCCACGTGTGGGGCTCCCTTGATAAGCGGAGTAGAAAGTTCCCCTCCAAAAAAGGGAGCAAGTGGGGGATCCAGTTGCCTGGAAGGACAGGCTGGTTGCCCTGAGAAGGTCCTGGAGTAGCAGCAAAAAAAGGGGGGGCAGCGTAATAAAAAGCAAAGCGAAGCTGCCCTTTCCGGCTGGACCCTTTGGTTTCGGGAGGGAGAAGCCCAGCTTAAGAGGAGCCTCCTCTTACAACAAGGGAAATGGGAATCTCAGCAGCCGCTGCTTCTGCCGCCAACACCCTGGGTGCCCATCAGCCAAAGACAGCCCCCCACCCCACCCCACCCCCCGCCTGCACGCTTCAAAGCAAACTCTCCTCCTTGTACACTGTGTTGGAGAAGCTGATTAGCAGGGAAGCTGGGCGGCAGAGCTCGTATCACAGAGGGTGACAGTTGTAAGCCCCACTCCAACACACACACACACACACACACACACACACACACAGAGAGAGAGAGAGAGAGAGAGAGAGAGAGAGGGTGAGAATGAGTGGGGTGGTGGTGAGGAAGATGCATCTTCTTTGTTCCTGTGTGAGTCTGTCAGGGTCCCCCCACTCGCAGCAACCAGCCTCTTTGTGCCCTGTGTGGGGCAAATGTTCCTGCCTTGGAGGGCTCCCAGTCTGTGGGGGGGGGACTCCTTCCCCACCGCTTGCAGCCTGCCAAGCCCCCTCAGGCAGCCCCCTTAGCCCTGTTTCTCCAAATCCTGCCGCAGCCTGATAAGCGTTTTTAAGCCTTCAAAAAGTGGTAACGGTACAGGATGAGGCAGGCTGAAGCCACCAGGACATGGAGGCTCCTCAGAAGTCAGGGTGGGTGGGTGGGTGGGTGGGGGTAGAGTCCCCCAAAGAGACCCAGAGCCCCTCCCTTTTCAGTGGGGAGGGGGGTTGCAATCAAGCAAGGAGAGGCATCCCCCCCTTTTCCGGATCACTCCAGATCACTCCAGAGGCTCGGGCCACAACATTCACACGCACAGCTGGACAGGCCAGGGCTGCTTGAGGCCAGCAGAGGGAGGCCTGGCTCGAACCCCCTGGAGGTGGCCTGCTCCAGAGCTAAGCTCCCAGTGGGATCCCCTTGCCCTGTTTTGGATCCTGCCCACCTCAGATCCTTGCCTAACCCTTCAGGAGAAGGTCTCTTTTCCAAAACAGCCCTGTCGCTGACACTTGACTGCCTGATCCGAAGAAGGTCAAGACAGCCATCATCACCCCGGCCCCGCCAGTGCAGAAAGGGAATCGACTGGCAGCAGTCTCTTCCTGCCCCCTTGGGCATGGGGCAGCCGGCTAGGCCTGTTGGTCCAAAGCTTGGTCACCCAGCTTCCCACTGTCCCCTGTCTGCTGCCTGAAACAGCTGCTCCTCTCTGCCTTGGCTGCTCGTCTCTGCTGAAACGGGCAGCGGGGAAATATTGGGAGGGGTGTGTGTTCTGGGATGCCATGGGATGACTGCTCTAGACAGCCAGTTGGCTTAGCTGGGAGGGGGAAGCTTTCCCCACCCTCCCACTGGCTCCCTTGCCTGTTTAACTGAGCCAACTCCCCCCCCAACTCCGCCCCCCCAGCTCCCCGCAGCCGAGGGGAGGGCCAGGGATGCTACGGAAGGCGAGCAAGCAGGCTCTGCAGCTGAAGGGCTGCGGGATTAGCCAGGGCACGTGTGTGCATGGCACAGCCTGCCCGCAAGGTTGAAGGATGTCTTTTAAAGATAGCTTAATTAGCATGATTTATGTCATTCCCTATTGACTAGGTTGCCAACACTTCAGCGATCTATCAGAGGGAGAATAGACCGCATCGACCGTGATAAACTGGCCCCGAGAAAAGCAACCACTTGCTCCGTTTCATGCAAACCCAGGCGCGCACGCCCCACGTTGCGTGGTGGGGCTTTTCCGGAGAGCCTTGGCGGAGGCCTTCCGGGCAAGGTGGCCAAAGGGCTGCCCTCCACTCCCCTCCCCCCCGTGTCTGCTCCGTGCCTGCCGGGGAGGGAGCAGCTCTCAAGGCAAGAGTGGGAAGTGCTCCTTGAAAGCCCCCCCCCCGCCACACACTGCCCCTTCCTCATTCAAGCTGTCACTGACCAGTCATGGCTACAAAGGTGGGAGGGGAAGGAAAGGGGGGAACCGCTTGCCACCCTCCCCCCCCCCCAAACCCTGTTCCTTGTCCCCAGCTTGGTTTACTAGGGATGGCCGGGGCCTGGGGCTCTATGCTGACTCCTGCCAGGGAGGGAGGTTTCCAAGACAGACACCCCTTGAGTGAGTGCTTCTGTTTTCTGTTGTTGTGCCAGGCAGACAGTGGGCAGCCCTTCTGGGGGTCCTGGGAGGCTGCGGGTTCTAGGGAGACCCAGAGGAGAGGCCCACTCAGCCGGCCAAGGCCAAGGGAGGCACCCACCAGAAATCAAGGGCTCTCTCCCCCCCCCCAAGTTGCTTAGGCCCCGGTGCTTGTCCCTTCCCACCTCTGGGCTCTGAATTAGCAGGGGTTCATGAAATCCTCATCACAGCCTTTGATCGCCGCCTTCGGCTCTGCCAAGCAAGCACATTTGTTTAATCCCCCAGTAAAGCTAACTGAGCACCATGGCCCCACCAAATTTCTCCAGGCAGCCTATGCGGTTAAAACCCTGTTTAGTAGGCCCCTCCACCCGCCGGCAAATTCCCAGCCTCCTCCAGCTGCTTGGCTTTTCCTTCCAGAGCAGTAGCATCTCTTTGTTTCCCAGCTCTAATCCGCTTCCTCTGAGAGAGGGCGCTGAGCCCCGTGGGCTGGCCTTCCAGGGTGGCTGCAACACCCTTTCTAGCTGGAGAGCCATGTCCGACTGGGGGTTCCCTTGGGTCGGTCTGACCAAGGGCTTAAGAGGGAGGAAAAGTGGGCCACTGCCAGCCACTGTCCTGCCCCTGGCCAGCCCCCAATGGAGCTGGCTGCCCGGGGGTGGGTGGGTGGGGGGTTGGGCAAAAGCGGGGGTTTGCCAGACTGACCCTTCTTCAAAAGGGTCTGGTGCCCTGTGGTGCTGGCTACCAGGGCAGGCTCAGCCTTCAGGAGACGCTTCTGCTTCCTTCGGTCCCTCTTTCTCTGGCTGCCGCAATCAGGGCACTCAGTGGAGAATTGTCCTTGGAGCGTTGCTGGAAGCGAGGTGCCCAATCCTGTTGGTCAGGCCCCCATCTCTGACAGGCTGTCAAATTGGGCCATATCATCATTTTAGCCTGAATTACTTTCTGCACAGCTTTTGCCTGGAAATGAGACGGAGGTGATTGTGCAGCCAAAGTGTTGTTTATTGAAGCTTTCAGCAACCATAAATACCATCCGTCACAGCAAGCACTGACAGCTGGAATATAGCAGCCGGACTTGGACGTGACTGTCAGCAGCACTTGGGAGTGAGGCGTTAGGGTGGACAGCCAGGGGGAGGGGCATGTGCGGGTTGGCCAGCAATTCCCAGGATCCCTCTGCTTCCTTCACTAGTGCTGCAGGAGGGCCAGAAGGGGAGGCATCTTGGGCATTTGGAGCCTTGTTCCAATTAGCATGGATGGGTCCAGGCCTGAATCTGCCCCCCATTTCACAGCCCGCTGGCCCGCTGGCTACCTTTACTACTCAGATTAAAGTCTGGAGGAACAGGAGGTAGTGATCTATAGGGTTTCTCATGTCCCTGGATTTTGATCTGAGTCTCAAAGAAACCGGTCTGCAGCAGACTGATTCATGGTTTGGAATCAGGGTAGGTCCAAATGCAATTCACAGCCTTAAAGCACACGCTCTAGCAGAAAACACATTTTTAAATATGTGTGGTGAGAAAATGCATCCAGAATTATGCATTTAAGTCTGAGTGTAAAAAATTGCAGGTCCATGCCCAACCTGTTGGGGAAGACCCTCTGTGGTGCTGGACAGGAGCCCCTCCCAAATAACCCCTCCTTGGCCTTCGGCATGTTGTGGGTCGGTGGGGGGTTGTATGCTTCGTATTCTGGGAGGCCAGCCCATCTAGACCTGGGCTGCATTGTGGGGTGAAGCCGTGGTCCTGCTGGGAGGACACTCTTGGGGCAGCTTTGGCCTTCACAGGAAGGTATCCTGCATTTCCACCCCACAGGTGCTCCTTCATCCGCCCCCTCCCAGGAGGAAGACCTCTGCATTGGGAGATAAGAGCGGGGAAGGCCAGGAGACAGGAGTGCCCCCCCCCAGCCTCCTGCGGCACCTTCCCCTTGAGGCCAGGCCCTGGGCCCCCACAGCCTGACCCAGGAGGGGGGGGGTCCCCAGAAAGAGAGCTGTGCCTGGCGCCAGGCTCCCTCTGCTGCGTGGATGTGGGGAGGGGCAGAGGCGCTGACCTATTTCGTGAGAAATGGAATCTTCAGCTTGCTTTATATTTTGCTTTTTACAAATACATATATTCATTTCTGAAATCCGCTGGAGGCAGTGAGAAGAAATTCAAGATCAATGTATTCCCAACAGGTTTTTGCCTGTTAGTATAAATGCATATAAATCAAGCTAATTAAAGAGGAAAAGGAAGGTGTGTTTCATCTAATCTCCCTCCCTCTACCAGGCAGGCAAGCAGGCAGGCAGGATAGCTTTCCTCTTGCCCCCTTATTGGCATTTTTGTGGTGCCCACAATGTGAAAGTATTGTACAAAGAACAGGAGGAGGGGAAGACCAGAAGATAAAATGGAATTGGCATGCCTTGCAGAGGATGGAGGCACCCGGGATTTATTTTAATCCAGTTCATTAATCAATTTCTCTGTTGAAATTGAATTAACTGTCTTTCATCAACATCACATCCTGGGACTTGAAAACAGTAGCCACCACTTACCAATGCAAATGAAGTTCTCCCCCCCCCCCCATATCACATTTCCCTCGTGCATAGAGTGTAGCCCAGCAGGAGAATAATGGGGCCAATAAAATGAGGTTTACATGGATTGCAAAGACCTCCGCTTCTTCCACAGCACCGGACATTCTCTCCACCCGAGTCCCAGAATCAGGCCGCCAAAGCAACGACGGGACGGGCTGATCCCGAACGAGCTAGGCAGGGCCTGGCTAAGAGGAAGAACGGCGGGATCCTAGAAGGGAGGCGCTGGGAGGGACCCTTTGAGGAGGGGGGGGGGTCGTCCAGATCTGAGCTACCCCAAACGGGCGCCCAACCTCGGTGTGGAAACGTCGAGCAAAGGCGAGCAGTTCCCGGGCTTCTGCAGAAAAGAGTCTCCCTCTTCAAGGGCCCTTCCCGGGTTGATCCGGGCTTCCTTCCCTTCCGTGTGGCCTGAATTCTGTACCCCTCCTGGAGATGGCAGGAGACGACCCCTCGGCGCGCAGCACCCGAGCTTCCCCTGGCGATGCCAACGAGCTGGCTGCGTCCCCCCCCCCCCCGGGAGACCACCACGCTCCCCCCCTCCCCAGCAGCGTCCTGGGCGCTTCCCTTGGCAGACAACGGCTCTCTTGGGCTCTTGAAGAAGTCTGGGCCGTGCTGGCGGAGAGCGGTGGGGTGTGTGGCTGGGGGGCTCTGGGGGTGGGGGGCTCTGTCCGAGACGCCTGGCGCGCTCTTTTGCCCTCTCCAGATGACGGCTCTCCTCTCCTCTCCGGAAATTGCCTTTCATCCCACGAGCCACGCGGAGCCCGGGATGAGCGCCTGTGGATCGTATCGCTGGGACACGCCGTGGCACGAGACCAGGAGGGTTTCTCACAAGAGACTTAAAACTGAAATGCGTTTCTAAGCAGCTTGATGGGCCAGTTTCGGGGGGGGGGGGCTATTCTGTGCGGGAGGGGTTGGCAAGGCAGCTGGAAGAGCCTCTGGAGCCGGTTCCGGCAGGGCCAGGTGGGGAAACATGCCGCCTTCCCGGCCCACTCGGGTCTGCCCTGACACGTGTCCATCAGGCAACCTGTTTTGGCAAGGAGCCCCCCTTCCTTGACTTGCAAAGGAAGCCAGTCTCTGCATGTGCGGTGGATCAAGAGAGGCCCTTCTGAGAGGCGGGGAAGGCACACGAAGCTGCACATGTGGGGGGGGGGGGGATGTGGGGTTAGCAGGGCAGAGCAAAGGGTACACAGAACCATAGCCTTAAAAAAACCCCACACCACCTCTTCTCTCCCCCACCCCACCCAAAAAATGCAATCCTGTCTGTTCTTAAGTGGCTCCCAGGAAATCTTGTCCCTTCTGCAGCAAAGGACCAAGTCCCCAGAAGCTGGAAAATTCCTGGTGAGTCATGAATAAGCAGGCAGGCACCTTGTAGAAGAAAAGTGATTAATAAATTTTGCAAGTAAATACAATAAATAATTGAAGGGCCACCTGAAGCCTCAACTCGCAAGGAAGAACCCATTAGTGGGCACCTTTGTAAATCTCTGCCCTTGAGGGCAGCCTTGGAAGGCAGATGCAGGTGCAGATGCCGGCAGGCAGCCGGTTAGTTACGGCTCTGTTTTGCTCTTGAAGGGTTGTGGGGAGGAAAGGAATTAAAGCGTGAAGTGCATGCTAGACTTGAGCACCTCGATTTAATTGAATGCAGAAAAACAAGTTAAAATATGGAGCCCATCCTATATTTGGGTAATGGGTTGTTCCCCATTTCAGGAGGAGGAGGAGGGGTATGTGTGTGTCTCCACACAGCCCCCCCCCCTTGGAAGCCACGCGACCTTGCAGCTGGCCCAAAGGCCATGGGCCCACCAGGGAGCTGGCAGGAGCCTTCCAGGGCACCCTGGCCTCCTGCGCGACTCCCCATGGATCCCTATGGGAGGGGATCCTGTCTTCCAGGGCTTCGTGTCGGCTTAGCTGCCGCTGAGGGGAGGGTTCCTCCTCACCCCCAGTCCCAACTCAGGGGATCCAAGAGGAGAGCCTCCTCTTCTGCCTGCCTGAAGTGAAAGGAACGCTGAAAGAAAAATGTGTGTCACCCCCACCCACCCGTTTTGAATGAGAGAGTGCTTTGGGTGGGGTCTGCTGCCACCTGCCTCCCTCCCACATGCAGTTGTCAGGAAGCCCTGGGGGCCCCTGGATGGGTGGGTGGTTCCCCCCTGGGCCCACCTCCCCCCTGCCTTCCCAGCCCCTCTGCGGTGCATCTGGAAATTGTCCCAAGGCACCGAAGGTGGTGCCCACGGCGAACAACCTGAAGGAAAGGGTGGCCCTCTTTTATTTTTCTGAGAGAGAGAGAGACAGAGAGACACAGAGCGCTGAAAGAGGGAAGCAATGTGGGGCAGGGGTGGGGGCGAGGAAAGGAAGGAAGAGGCGGTACAGGCAATAAATAAATAAGAACCCAAACCCAACTGGGGAATTAAGGTTTTTCTGCCTGCATTTCTGAAAACCTGTCATCAGATTCATTAATATAACAACTGCCAGAAAATTAATTAAGCAGAGGATTAGAGCTTCACAATAAAATACTTTGAAGGCAGAAAGCATAATAAAGGTAGTAATTAGGTAAATAATAATAATAATGAGAATGTCATGTGTGGAGGGGGGAGGGGGACAGCAGCAAGAGGCCACGGCTGAGCACCACAGCCAAAGCCGTGCAGGTGTTTTGGGGTGGGGTGGGGGCTCCTCAGGGGGTTGAGTGCTCCCCTCCCTTCCCACTGGTGCAATAATGCAGGAAGGACACATTAAATGGCTAGCCACCTGCACAGGGGGGGGGACTCATCCACCCTCTGCCCACCCCATGGGAAGGGCAGAGCTGCTGGCCAAGGGCTAGATCACCTTGCCACCTGCTCTCCCAAGTAGGGCTGCTCAAGGCAAGGGCCAGCAGCCTTCGTTGCAACAAAGTGCGAAGGAGAGTTCCTAAGAAGACCTTGTTCCCGGTGGAAGGGAGGCATCCCGGGATGGCAAAGCAGCTTGCCGGGTTTTCTGCATCTCCTACGGGAATTTCTCACCTCCAGCATGAGAAGGAAACGTCATTCTCTTTTAGCCTCATTACGCTTTCCACATTTTGTCTGAATAAATGTTTCCCTCCAGTGTTTCTGTAAGGTAATGAGTCTTATTCCAGGGGGAGCTGGGAGAGATCATGATAGAACTCCAACAAAGAAAGAAACTTTTGGACACCCAGGGAGAGGGAGAGGTGAGAAATACACTCTGCTCTACCTGTGTTTTTGAAATGGGATCCCACCCCCTTTTAAGCACATCAGCCATTCCTGGATAACCACCTAACCCTCAGGTCAGGTGAAAGGCAGAATCGGGCGCTGTTCGCCCTGAGCGACGCAGAGGGGTCCAGGCTCATGATACATTTTTAAGGAGGAAAAGGCAGGAGCCTCTGTGGATGGTTGAGACCCATCTGCCCCTTCCGCTAAAGAGGAGCCTGCCATGCTGGTCACACACACCTGACTCCATTCTTAATTTAAAAAATATCTCTGGAAAATAGCTTCCAGCCCAAGCTGCTTTCCAAAAGGTGCACCTGGGAAGCGCACTGCAATGGCTGCTTGAAACATTATTAACATGACTCCAGCGTTCCAGGAGGAGGTATTAATATTAATGGCCACATTAATGCCAACAAGCATCAGCCTCAATATTTTGAGGCATCTTCTAAACACTCCTAATGGCCAATGACAGCCAGGCAATTTCTGAGAGGAAGAGAATTGTTTCCGCTTAAGGTGACGGACGAGGAGCCCCGCCCAAGCTGCTGCATCCACTGTCGCTGCTCTGGGGACCCCACCCCCACCCCATCCCCACAAATCGGCTGCAGGTGGCTGCCCTTCCCTACATGCCTCCCCCTCCTCAGCCTCTTCCTGGGGGCTCCTCTGGGCCGTGGACCACAGGGGACCCCTCATGGGCCTGTCCTGGTCAGCTCTGCTCCGGGGCAGGATCCGTCCCTGAGCAGCGGAGGCGACCCTCCTCCTTTCCACTCCCTGCCCTCCCTGGACTTTGCCAGAATTCCCCTTCAGCTCAGTGTCTCCACAGGGAGGCAGCCCAGCTGGTCCAAGGGACAGAGCAGCCTCAGCCCAGCAGAAGATGCCAGCAAGGCTGCAGGACGAGGTGGCTGGAAGTGGCCAATGAGGCCTCCTGGACACTTGGCGCTGTGGAAGACAAACAGGTTTGTACCCCTGATAAGCAACTGGGTGGGGATGCCACTTTCCCTGTTATCTCCAGAAAGCCGTTGCTCCTCTCCATTCATTCATGGCCAGGGGCCGGGCCAAAGGGAGCCCCCCTCTTTTGCCTCTGCTGTTTGGGGAAAAGCCCACCCACTGACCGCCCAGTGTCCACAAGGGCCTGTTGTAGGAACGGGGTCTTTGGGGGCCAAAGGAGAGGCAAGGGGGTGCCCTCTTGACCACAGTCCCTTGCAAGTGGAAAGCCCAGGGGGGCAGGGATGGTCATGAATCAGATCCGGCTGGAGCCTCCCTGACTAGCCTGACCACTGCTTAAAAGCATTTTGACTGGCCTGCTCTCCAGCCTGGGGGGTGGGATGGCCAGGACAGCCCCCCCTTCACTCCACTCCTGCCATGCTCCCTGCCATTACTCACCACCCCAGCCCCTAGGTAGGAGCTCCTTTCTTCTCTAGCTCTTGCTGCTTAATCTAATATCTAAATAATAATAAGATGATAATGATAACCCTCATTATCATGCCGATACCCTCCCCCTCTCTCCATGTGTGGGGTTGTCCTGTGCTGGAAGCGCCCCTCCCCCTCCCTGTTCTCGGTGGCTCCTTCTGCCTCTCCAGCAGGTTTACGGGCATAATTACTGTGTCCTATTGATTTCCTGACAGCTGGCCTGATGGAGCACTGTTACAAAGTCAGGCTAATTTCATACTTGGAGGTTTTTATGGTCCTTATTGGCTCCCTGGCTCACCTGTGGTGCCCACCAAAGAGTCCTGCTAGCCTCCTCCATGGGGCAAGAAGGCAACTGCCATGGGCAACCTCGGCCTCGGCCTGGCTGGTGGGGTGCACACAAGAGGGGTGGGTGGGTCGGGGAACCAAGACGTGGCTCACCCTCTTACCGTCTCCCTTCCCGCCCCGCCCCCCGTCTCATGCTCTCCTTCTCTCTGCCACACTCATACACAACCACACTCTGAACGGAGCGTCCTCTTTCCGAGGAGACACGGGGAAATCAAAGTGCAGAACAGAAGCAGCCTGTGGAGCCGGAAAGGAGCCGGAGGGTCAGAGAGCCCCTGCCCCTTTTGCTCCCGCTGGAAAAGCAAAAGCAAAGTGTTCTGCTTCTATACTGCCCCATCCCACTTCAAGTGGTCTCTGGGCAGCTTACAGTTGAACTGCAACATGCAGGCTACGCCTTGCCCCCGCCCCCACCCCCAGCAAGCTGGGTACCCATTTTACTGACCTCGGAGGTCTGTGTCCAACTACAAGCTCACCTGCGCCCTCAGTTCCGCATTCTGACTGACTTCAGGCTGCCTCACCAACACAAGGCCACTCAGAGAGGCATGTGGAAGCCTAGCAAGAGTCCTCAGTATCAACAAAAGCGGGTCAAGGAGCTTCTTTCTTCTCTTCTGGAAGCATTTCCTTTCTGGAGAGTGGCAGGGGGCCACATCCCAAGGCTTCTTTTGCCCCCCCCCTTTAACTGCTCACTGTTTAACTTTTCCATCCTCCTCCTCTGAATGCTCCTCTCGTGCAGGAGGGCTGGGCTTTGCAAAGCTTCTGTGCAGGTTGCGCCCCATCTTTCTCCTTCCTTCCTTCCTTCCTTCCTTCCTTAGCTCGCTCGCTCGCTCTCCCTCCCTCCCTCCCTCTCTCTCACACACAGTTAATTCTGTGGCTCCACCGTAGGCTCCTTTCCTTGGCTGCATAATGGGCTTTTTGTAAGAGGGGCCACTTGCTCCCTTTGCTCAACAGGCAGCCGACGATGGCAAAGCCCAGCTCTTTTAAGCCCCGCCATCTTCATGGCCAGTCCTACAAAGCTGGTGGCTTTTCCCCAGGGCTGCCGAGAAACGAGTGGCTGGAGCTCAGAAGGGTCCCGTATGGAAGTCTGTTTCTCCTGGAATCCCCCAACTTTGCTCCCCCTCCCCTTCACTCCCCCCCCATTGCATTATCTGCCAGGAGAGCCTGCCCGGCCTGTGTCCGAGCAAGACAGGACAGCCACCATGCAGCTAAACACATTCCTCCTTCATCGCCACCACGAGGAGTCCCCCAGGGACCCTGCCGGCAGGGAGTGGTCCGCTGGCACTGGACAGGGAAGCCCTTCTGACTGCTTCTCCTTCAGACCCCTCTGAGATGCAGGATGCTCCTGTGGAGTCAAGCTATTGCAGGTTCGAGAACAGGTTAGCAGAACCAGTGGTTACAGCTGTGCTGTTTCAGAAATGCTTTATGCCGTCATGGAAGAGAAGTACCAGGTTTGCCAAAGATGTTGGGGGCACAGAGGGAGTCATTGTGGTGTGTGTGTGTGTGTGTGTGTGTGTGTGT
>JAHTLZ010000245.1:177166-190122 GCA_023846285.1 Phrynocephalus versicolor
GCAAAAGGCCACCCGGCTTCAAGCCACATCTCTGAGTTCCACCAATAATATAACTGTCAGCACCCGGATTCTGAGCAAGTAGGAACAATCAGGCCAATTAGCCCTCATGCAAATGGAAAGAAGCAAGGGGGAGAAAAGGCAGAGCCCGCAATTGGAGCCCAATAATGAATATTTAACTCTCGCAAGTAAGGTTTAATTAAGTTCCCCATTGCCGCGGCTTTTTGCTCTGTTGCTGTGGTTTTTGAGCACATTAAGACAAGCTGGAAATAGCCTGCGTGAAGAGAGATGGGGCAGCCTGGCTCCTCTCCCCTCCGATCTCCCTTTCCCTGTCTCTGCCTCAGAGGAGTTGTCTCCCCCCCATTGCACTTTAGCCTGTAGGTTTCATTAACAATAAAGTGGAATTAATTGTGAGACTGGAGTCCCCTGCCTCCACCACCCCCTTCCCCCAATATGAATATCAAACCATTTAGTTCTGCTGGAATTAATTAGGGACGGGTCTTGGCAAAATAGGTCATATTAATTGGGATCCTAGGATTTGGGCCTGCCCCCCTCCCCCCTTCCCAGGCCTCTCTGGCCCTTCATTTCCAGAAGGAGAGACACCCAGGAAGGCAGGCAGCCTCTCCCGAGCAGCTGAGGGACCCTTCCTCTCGGCAGCCCCCCCCCAGGAAGGGGCAGTTTCCCTGAATGGATGGATAGGCGACTCCTCCGGACGAAGGCACTGCTTCCTGCCTCCATCAAGGGCAGAAAGAGTGGCTGAGGCTGGGAAAGCTCACTCCCCCCACAGCCTCCCCCCCCCACGGGCAACCTTCTTCCACCCAATGGGTGGCTCTCCACCCATTTCCCTTGCAGCGAGGTGGAGGGGGTGTTGGGGGGTGAGAAGGAGCCCGGTGGGGAATCCTTGTACCCTTCAGATCTCAGAGGAACGGCCGAGGTACCAAAAACCGTTCCTCTGCCCTAAAGGAAAATGAGAGGCCAGAGCTTGGGCCCGCGGGGTGGCCCTTGGCCGGCAGGAGGCACAAGCCGTCGGGCGCGCCCTCCAGGGTTTGAACCCTGCCCTTGTGCTCTCCGCCCCCCCCCGCCCTGCTCAACACAGGCACCCTCCCAGCCTCACCTGCTCTGCCCCAAGCCACCTGTTCTGCCTCCCCAAAGGTTCATCCTGTGAAAGAGGGCAAGGCCTCCTCCCAGAGGCCCCCCCCCGCAATCAAAGTCGTCAGGTTTTGGAAGCGCAGCACACAGTGAGATGCTGAGGGGCTGAAGGAGGGAGCCCGGCAGCTCCAGACCCTTCCTCGCCCCCCCCCTCGGCGGCTCTTCCACTGCTGCTCGTACCACGTGCGTGAGGGAGACTCCCTTCCCGCCACGGGCACGCCACACTCCTCCGCTGGGGGGGGGGCTTCATGACAGGCCAATGGAAGGAGGGCCCGAGGAACATACTGTGAGCAGAGGAGAAAATCCAGAGGAAGCAAACCAGAATCCCAACTGCTCTCTGTCATTAGACTGATGATGACAACCTGTTTAATTGTAGGGATTAATACATGGATATTTTCAAACCAAGTTAGGGGGAGTCCAAACAAAGCCAGCAGCTTCTGTGGTCGACTGGGAATGTCCTTGTGCCATCCCCAGTGTTTAAGTGGCCCGGGGACACATTCAGGGTGTCCATAAAAAGGAAGGCACTGTGGGGCTCAAGCAGCCCCACCCCTCGCCCACCCTTTGTGACAGCCGATTCCCACCTCAGAAGTGGTGGACTGGAAGATCCGGAGGTCTTCCAGGGCCACCGTCCCTGGGCTGGGTTAGCAAGCAGGGCTAAAAGGTCGGGCACTGTGGGCTCCTCCTGGGGGGGGGGGTCACCCCGTCTGCTCAGTGCAAGCGGAAGGCCCATGCCTCTTAGCCCCTGGTCAGTAGCACTGACAGGCCCCAGCCCACGCCCCCTCCCTTTGTCAATGCAGCCAGGCACCCCCCCACACACACACACATCCAGCAAGTCCCTGGCCCCTGGGCAGAAGGGCACCCCATGGTACCCCACTACTGCTCTCCACCTATCTCGGTGTGGAAATAAAATCCAGCTCCCAGATCACCTGGGGACCTAGCAGTTTTTTTTTGTTTTGCTTCCTCTAACTATACAAAAGGGGGAGCCCTGGATGTTTGATCTCTTTGAAGCAGCTTTGATACCATCTGGAAGTGAGTGTGGAAGAAGCAGCCCACTTATATCCCACCCCACCCCCCACGTCCAGAACAGCATTTGCCCTGGGGAGAATAATCAGTTGGGGAAGGGGGCTCCCCCCAACCATTGACACATCAGAGAAACTTCAAAAACAAAAACCACCGAGGGCATTTCAAACAGCCCCCATGCCAGTTCCCCCCTGAGATCAAACTCCGATCCCAGAATAGATCCCTTGATTGGCACTGCTTCGTTAGCAATTTCCTAGCAATTAATTCCTCTGATGGTGACATCCGGTCAGTTGACACATGAGAAGGGGCCGTGCGTGTGCGTGTCTCTCTCTGTGTGTGTAGACTCTTGCTGATCTCACCACTTCCTCTTCCTTCAGCTAACAGGGAAGGGATTCATTCTTGGCAACGCTGGGGGTGCATCTGCATCCTACAGCAGAGGAAGGAACAAAGGCGGCCCCGGAAGCTTGCAGATCTGGAGATGACTTAAAGGGAGCCACAGGCCAGCCTTGTTTCTCTGAAACTGATTTATATTTGGTGTTTCAGTCATGCTCCCTCTCCCTGGCCTCAGGAAATACATTGCCCCCCCACCCGCTCCCCCAGCTCAACCCCTTGACCAGAGCCTGGGCTGGACCATCGGCTCACCAGATCCCTAAAAATGCTACAGACGGAGGAATGCTTAGAGCTCTCCGCTCCCTTGTCGAGCCAGGAGGACTAGTGGGTGGGTTCACTCCTGCCAGTCCAATGTCCCCGAGTGACCAGAGCTGAGGAAGTCTGAGTGGCTGCATCCAAGTGGCTACAGGAGCCACGGGGCCCAGGGGGGAACCTGGGGGGGGGCAAAGTAGTGTCAGGAAAGGCACCCGGAGTGGACGATGGTGCCAGGGAGGTCAAGGCTTCTAGAAGGGCCCTTTTCCTTGGGAGCAAGGTGCCTAGATCCGCTGCAGCATATAGCCTGAGAAGGGTGCTTTGAAGACTCCTTGCTCCTTCATACTGGACGTGAAGGGAAGCCACTTCTGTTTTTTGAAAGCTGGTGCAACAATGGAAAGGAAAGGGGTGTGTGTGAGTGAGAGACTGGCTGTTGGGCTGGCTGGACTTTCCCATCTCTGTGCCGCAAGGCTGGTTTCCCCACCCCGACCCCCAAAGGGGAAGTAGTGCTTTACTCACACCTGCAGCTGCCCCGAGGAAGGGCTCCAGGGCTTTCCCTCCTGTGGGGTACGTGGCCAGCACTGGACCCGTCCGCATCAAGCCCCCTTTCTAGAGGGGCCCCCTTCTCTCTCACTCCACTCTTCCCTTGTTTCCAGAGAGTCAACAAGAATGCCAACAGCATTCACCAGACTCCACCAGAAGGCTGCCTGTCCACTCTTCCCCTTCCATGTCCTGGGGGAGCCGCCTGGACCCCCCCCCATGTGTTTTGAGAGAAATCCCGGACCGTTTCCCTGCTGCCACCGCTCTGTGCAGCTTCCCAGGTCAAGGGCTTCTGTCCTCTTCTCAGTTCCCGGAAAGCCTCTTGATCAGGGACAGCCGGCTCTCCCTCCTTCCCTCCTTCCCTCCCTCCTGGCGTCTTTCCACTTGTCCTTGTGCAGATTCTGTTGTTATTTTTCCAACTTGTCTCCACTCCCGAGCAGCACTCAAACAATTTCCGTCAATGAGATTTCTACATAATTGCGTAGCAAGGATGACATTTAGATGCATGGTGCAACTAATAGAAGAGAAGCAGGCCATGTCTTGCCTGGCATGCTGAATGGGCCAGGAAGGGGTGGGTGGGAGGGAGCAGGGCTGGGCTGGGGGCTGTTCCTCTCTTGCTTGGCAAGCAGCACAAAATCTGGAACCCATACCTACCCCCCACCCGCCCGCCCGCCCGCCCGCCCCCAGCTGCCCTGGCTGGGAATTAAGGGAGTTTCAATCAAACCTCCATTCATCTTTCTTGCCATTCTTGGCTGTTCTTTTGAAAGCCACTAATCACTTCTCTTATCTTTGGGGGCTGGAAAAGCTTTAGGTTAAGGGGCCGCATCAGCCCATGGAGCTTTGCCGAGAGCTGTGCAGGGAGACCCAAGGAAGGAAGGGGGCCGCGGCCTCGCTGCCCAGCCCAGCCGAAGGAAGAAGATGCCCCCTCACTCAGGGGCAGGCCGCTCTCGCCCTCCTGTGCCAGCTGGGGAGGGTGGTGGCGGCAGTGGGGGTGGTTTCTACCTTTTTCACCTCCCTCCCTGTCCGTGGCTCTGGTGGCTACTCACTCCTCCAGCTCCTCAGCAGAAGACGAGAGTCCTTGGGGCTGAGCAAAAGCATGGCATGATGGAGGGTGGGAGATGCAAATGAGAAGCGCCAGCCTTTCAATCCCCCCTCCCTGGAAGCCGCTGGTCTTGGACCCAGCAGTGGGGCTGAGAGAGCATTGCCTCCACACTGGGGAGGATCCCCATGCCACCCCACCCCCGTGAGGGTATCGTGGAGAGCAAGCCCAGCTGGGCCAGCCGGGAAGGGCAGGCCCCCCCCCACCCCGTGGAAGGCAAAGCTCCCCTTCCTTCCCCCCTTTCCTGCCTCATCCACCCATCGGCTGGAGTTTGCTTCTCAAGTTACATGGCAGCTCAGCATATTTTCTCTATGAAATAAATGTTATTTTCTTGCCCACCGAAGTCTAATTCATCTTCCTGTCAAGGAGGATCACAGAGAGAGGGGGAGGGGGGAGGGAGGGAGAGGGAGCAGCAAAAGGCTATTTATTGCTTATATACAGTAAAAGAGGTGGAATCTCTCTCTCACTCTCTCTCTCACTCTCACTCTCACTCTCTCACACACACCTGACTGCTTTTGGTGCTCATTTTGCTGCAGGGATCCTTGGGGGTTGCCAAAGTGGCCCTGAGTTGTTGCCCCTTGTTTTGTTGTTCCTTTGTTCTTGTCCAGGGCTATAAAAGCCTTGGCGTTTATTACCTTCTTCATAAATGGCTATTGGGTTTGATGTTTGGAGGGCCGTGGAATCTCTTCCAATTAAACTTCTCTGCAATCCCATTCTTAACACCAGTGCAGTGAGTGATGCTGATGGGGAGATTAAAAGAACTCGTAATAAAGATGAGAAATGGGAGCTGGCCAGGGAGCCTGCCACAGGCCACAAGAGAGAGGAAGTTGGGGTGCACGAGGGCAGGAAGAGGGGCCCGTGGGCAGGTGCCACAGCGGGCCTTGCAAGCCCCTCGAGAACCCGCTCCGTTCTGCCCTCGGGGGTGGGGTTGCCAGGCTCCAGCCCGCTTGGACCTTCCAGAAAGACCCATTTGCTTCTCTGGATTCGTCATGCCCGGGTCTGTCCTCGTTGTGGTTTTCCCCAAGGAGGGAGGAGGGAGGGAACAGCCGGGAAAAGAAAGAACCAACTATCTTTAGTGCTTTGCTCCATTTTCCCTGGATGAAGAAAGAAAAGAGCCATTATTCCCAGGGATGGTTCCTCCCAGAGTATTTATGGAGTGCTGGCTTCCATTTTGCCCCAGAATTGTTTCCTGCCCCACAAAAAAAGAAAGTCTTTCTTTCCTCTCTTTTAAAAACTTAACATCTGTATTGTGGCTCTCAATTATGGTCCTGGCTGAGGAGTATGGAGCAATTAATGTAACCAGATGGAATTAAGCTTCTCCATCATATCTCTCACCAAAACAGAATTAATAATAATAATAATAATAATACTGAGAGCAAACTGCCATCCACAAAGACTGTAGTAAGTCAAAGCCAAGCTGATCTTGCACTGGCAGGGCAGTGTCTTAACGGCGAACGGGAATTAAGTTCTTCAGAGCCATGTGTTGGTGGAAGCTCCTCGTGTGAAGATTGCTCTCATTTGTCGGGCCGCTCTAAACTCTGCCTTTGGAAACTCTGCAGGCAGACAAGAGCCTTCTGGAGTGGATCCTAATCAGCGCTGATAAATGGCTTGAGCTAAACCTTGATAGCAAAGGAAAGAAACTCCATTTCCACTCAGATTCTCCAAACATTTTGTAAGGACCAGGCCCATTCATTTTAGAGGTGCTTAGGCCCTTGAAGTGCTTGGAAGAGCATACTCCCTGGGGACAAAGTATTTTAGTCAATTATGCACTTAAACCCTTTGATCAGCCCAAAGTGTGTATTGGTTAATCCCTTCAATTCAGGCTTTTTTTTTTTTGTTTAGTTTAAAAAGTCACATAGGAAACGTGAAACATTATGATTGTGAACTGTTCCATGAGAAAAGTTTCTCTTGATGCTCGTAGGCACATTTATGAAGAAAACATGCCATTATCTTCCCATTTAAGCGCATACAACCACCTGACTCCTCTCCATAAAACCAGCGGCTGGGAACCCTTATGGATGAAGGCCATGACATGTTTCAAGGGTGAACCTACACATTCGGCAGGCCAAGGAGGCGGGATTGGGGCTGTTCCCCACCTGAGCTTCTTTAGGCAGATGCAACCCTGCTCTGTGTTTGCAGAGGACAGGATGCAGGATGGAAACCCCCCCCCCCATGTGTGTGTGTGTGTTGGGGGGTTGTAGGAAGTTATGCACTCCTCATGCAGAAGCTTTTCTTCAAAACATTGTTCTCCTACCCCCAACGCAGGCTCCTGCCTTGGCAGTCCGGATCAGGGGCAGCAAACCTCCCACCGTCTGGACGTGCCCCAACTGTCCCAGGGACGACCGGGGCTCCCATCCCCTCTGCTGCCTCCTCCCCTTCCCCAAGGCCACCACTTGGTTCTGGGAATCCATTGCTTCCCTGGGGCATCTCCTGTCCTCTCCCTTTGGGCTCTGGGTTCTTTCCTCTCCAGTGACCCCACAGTCCCTTCAAAGCCTCTGACCCCTCCCCATGTCTGACCCACTGCCCCCCCCAACAACACACCCCATGAGCTCCAGGGCAATTTGTTTTGTTTTGTTTTTTAAAAAGCCTGTTTTTTTCCTCCTCCTCCTCCTCCTTCTCCTCCTCCTCCGCTGCCGCCTCCACTTTGGTCCCTGAGGCACAGCTGCTCTTTCCTGGCTGCCTCTTTGGCAAAGAGACGGTCCTTTGAGAGGCCTGCAGTCCCCCTTTCTCCCTCATCCATCCCCCTCTCTGCAGGCTTTCAAACTGACCCCTTGGTCAATGGCCCCACAGGCACCCTCTGGCCTGGCCTTCAGGAGACCGTCTCCTCCAGTCCCATGACCTCTGAAGGGCCTCTGTGTACTTTTCAGGCCCTTGGCCATGGATGTGAACTCCCTGACCCCCCCAACCCCCACCCCACCCCGCTGCCTTTCCCAGACAGAAGTGGCCTGTCTGGCGATGCTCTGAGTGCCAAAGGGCTCTTTCTTCCAGCCACAGGCTTTGAGGGATGGCAGGGCAGGAGCCTTTGGACAGCCTCTGGGCTGCGGCTGCTTAGGCACACACGCACACGCACACCCCAAATGGGAAGGACTTGGGAGTGGGAGTGTCCATGCTAGATGTGGGATCCAGCAGCCCTGGCTGGAATGAACCCATGGCAGCAGCTGGGCCCAGATGTGTGGCTAGAGGCTTCCCTTCAGGGCTATGGTGCCCATGCCAGCCGCCCCCCAGACCCCGGGCCAGGTATCCCTCCCTCCCTCCCACATAATCAAGCAGAGGGCTGCCTGTTGGAGAGGCCTTCCCCCAGACCACAGGACCAGGGCTGGGGGGAGAAGAGATCCGGCTGCCAGGTGAGAAGATCCCTCCCTCCAGGCCACAAACTTCTGCCCTCCTCTCCCTGCCTCTCCTTCAGAAGGGACGGGCAGGTAGCTCAGAGTGCAGGAGCGCTTATGTGGTGACAAGAGTGGCTGAATGAGCAGCACAGAGCTGCCACGAGGGTGTGCACTGGCGGCACGCTCCCAAGGTTGACAGGCTGTGTCACACTAAAGACGGATGTGCGTCTGCTTCCCAGGCTTCTCCTGCGGGCCCAGCACCCCAAAGGTGTCAGTCGTGACACACAGACACACAAAGAGCAAAACACAACTGCTGCAGAAAAAGAGCCAAAAGGTAAGGAGAGGGCTGCAGCCATGAGCCAAGAGCTTGCTGGAAGCCAGAAGTGCTGGAGGGCCTCTGGAAGGAGGTGGGCCAGGTGGGGAAGGGTCCGGAGAGCCTGAGGTGGCGGGCAAGGGCTTGGGCCCTGCCGTTCTATCATTTACCCAGAAGAGACCAAGGCAGGACCTTCCCTTGGCCAAGCGTGGCTCTGTGGCTGTGGTCGCTTCCTTGGCGTTCAGGTGAGCTCCAGTGGCCTCTGTTTTTTGCCCTCCCTGTCTTAGGTGGGTGGCAGCACTGCACGACACAAGCATCGAGGTGGGTCCATGCACGGGCAGGTGTTTACAGAGGTGCACCTCCCTGCCAGCACCAGCACCAGCACCACCACCAGCACCACCACCACCACCACCACCACCAGCAGCAGTCACTCTCAGAACTAGAAAGGGAGCCCATCTCCAGGCTGGGCTGCTCCACCAGCTGCTGGAAGCCACTTCTTGGTGGCAGCCCAAATGAGAAAGCTTGGGGGCTCGAGCACACACGGCTGACTGGTGCAGGGTCTGGGATGGAACGTGAGTGGGGAGTGGGTGAGAGTGGGGGGGCCATGGCAGGGAGACCACAGAAGGCAGGGCATCGCCTTCATTCATACGTACACCAGCCGACGCCTGTTGGTTTGAGGTCCAGACTAGGAGCCTCCAGGTTGAAAAGGACCACAGATCCTTCACACACACACACACACACACAAACTCATGCATGCACACACACTTATGTTCTCCATCCGTGAGAAAGAATTAATTAAAGGAAAGAGAAGCCGCCACTATTCCCCCACCCCCACCCCACCCCATGGCTTCTCTCTTGATCATTTCCATCTGGGATTTTGATGAGAGGGTGAGCCAAGCTGTCAGAGTTGTGTACAAAAAGAGAAAGAATTTGTGTTTACATTGTTGGGCTGGAAAAGTAACAAGAAGCAGGCACTTCTGGGGGCAGGGCAGTAGGGGTTGCATGAGGCAATAGCTGCCTTTGACATAAACGGGGGGGGGGGGGGGAATACTTTGCTTAGAACAGATTCCTCCGATGTGCAGGCCTGCCGTTCCCAGAGTCTGCTGCACAGATGAAAAATGTTCTAATGTTTGCCTCCAGCTTCCTTTGTTTCACCACGTATCAGCCGTGGATCTCATGTGGGAAAGTGGTTGCAGAGGCCACAGCCATGGAAGGGAAGCAGGTGCTCTCTCTCTCTCTCTCTCTCTCTCTCTCTCTCTCTCTCTCTCTCTCTCTGTGTGTGTGTGTGTGTGTGTGTGTGTGTGTGCAAGGTCTGGGCACGGCACATCCTGACAGCCTCCACCCAAAGAAGCCCTTGTTCAGCCCCAGGCACTGGTCATGCTTGTAGGTCCACTCCATGAGCCCAAGTAAGGGACAAGGGATTCCTTGGAAATGTGTCCTTTTCCATCCCACAAATAACTGTCTAGATCACACAAGGACAATTTTGGTGGCTCAGTGGCCAATTTCATCAACCTGGGTCACACTCCTCCTGCCCACGGCCATTCTACTAAAACTTGGCAACAAACTGTGCAGGCAAACTCCCTCCTTCAAGCCTGCATCTTGTTTGAATTGCATTGCATGTGGCTGCCCTTGGTTTTGGTCCTGATTTACTGGGGAAAACCAGGATTAGCCTCTTGAAGCAACTATTTTGCTTGTCAGCGAGGTTTCTCCAGTCCACCCTACCCCCATTTTTAATTATAAATCAGAAATAATTAATGCTGAAAACCAGTTAGTGTCAGAGAGAACCCTAATAACACCCGTCTGGGTCTTTTCAAGTAGAAAGGTGGGGTCAAAATACTTTAAATAAACAATAAATAAATAAATATGCAAGTCTGAGGCTTATATTTATTAGGGATAGTGGCCATGGGGCCAGCACGCTTAGAACAATGCTAAGCACCTTGTATGCAAAGCCAGTTCTTTTGTTTCTTGCTGGAGCCCCTGCAGGGAAACACTCATCACACAGGCCTCTGTACTAGACTATATATTATCCCTCATTATTATAAGCCGCCTTGGGTCCTTTTTCCAAGGAGAAAAGCGGGGTAAAAATACTCTTAAAAATAAAATAAACAAATGAAAGACACATCACTTTTCTTTTTTAAAAAACATGAACACATTTTTATTCCTGAAAGAAAAGACAAAGTATGTAGGGTAGAGAGAGGCTATTCTGTCTGTCTGTCTGTCTGTTTGTTTTTTGCCTTGTGTGTTCAGGTTGCCTCCACCCCAACCCCCACAGCCAGAGAGCCAGCCACCTTCGGCTGGGCCATGCAGGACCCTGGACAGCTCCCAGGGAGCCCCCCCCCCCTCGGCGCAGGCCTTGGGCTGCTGCTGTTGCTGCTGCTGCCACCCAGGCCTGGCACTGCCTGGTCTAGACTAGGGCTGCTTCCTTCGGAGCCCAGCTAGAGAGGCTGATGTTTTGTGGCCTGAGGGTGGATCGGGGTTGGCTCTGGCCAGCTAGGCAAGATCTGGCCTCACAAGGACCAGGGTGCCCAGCATGGCTGCCAGGCTGGATGGTGTTTGGGTTGCTGTTGGACTTGAGCCCAGTATTTCCCTTTCTGAACCCAGCCCTTTCCCTCTTCCTTTCTCTTAAAAAGTCACTGATAGAGGGTCTGAAGCACTCACCCAGGCATCACCTGCACACCTGTACACACACGTGCGTGCACGCGCACACCCACCCACCCACCCTCTGGGGGAGGAAGGTTTGGTCAAGTCTTCTGTTTGTGAGTGGAGAGATGTTCAGGCAGATGGTTTTGATGCACCAAAGCTGTCCTGCAGAGAGCAGTCGTCCCCCCCCCCGGTTCGCCATGTTGAAAGATATATAGGCAGATATATAAAGCAATCTGTCCCTAGAACAAAAGGAATTACCACGTCCCAAACATTCATTATTGAACAATGAATTAGAACTGCACACAGGATTTCAGCCTCCAAATATCAACAGAATTGTGTAAATAGGGTTTGCCATTCTGTGGGGGGGGGGGAGGGGGGGGAGAGAGAGCGCCTGTAGGAGGCAGAAAGAACAAGAGATGGCCAAAAACAGCATTTCAAGGACCTTCACAGGATCATGCCCCTGTGGATGGGAGAGGTACCTCAGGGGCTGATGCAGAAGACTGGATGTGGTCCCACCCCATAAGCCTCCCCAACAAGCTCTCTCTCTCTCTCTCTCTCTCTTTCTCTCTGGATGTTTCCTGAGAGAACCTGTTCCGGCAACTCCTCTTGGGGACAGCTGGGGAGGAAGCTTTTCTCCTAGGGTGGCCCTCAGAACCCCCATCCCTACCCCACCCCTGGGTTCTCCCCTCCTGTGGCTCCTGGGGCAGGAGGCCCCTGCTGGTTCCTTCTGGGCTGCCCCAGAGCCCTTGGGAGAGCTGCATGGGAAGCCCTCTCCACAGATCTGCCTGCTCTGACATTCTCTCCCCATGTATTTTAGTTTCCATTTGAACTACCTAGTTTCTCTTTTGCTCAAAATTAATTTGTCATAATATATGTGTGCATACTTTGATTGCTTTTGATTAAGTTTAACAAGCTGTAAAAAGAATCTGCTGTTTTGAGCATCAGAGTAAACAAATCCGTGTTCTGGGCCTGCTTGTGTTTAATTAATACAGCCTGTCATTTTTTGTGCAGTGAATGTGTCTATTATGTTACCATAAAATGCATGTTGCTGTAATTACTGCTACATGGAACCCAAACATGCTCTGGATATGCTTCCAACCATCTCTCAGCAGACTGGCATGTCAGCTAGTTCCCAGATTGCATAAAGGCAGAAAGTGCCCATCATTTGGTGCTGTGTGTGTGTGTGTGTGTGTGTGTGTGTATATGTTGGGGTGCAATTACAGATGGTGATGACTTCTACAAGAATCCTGCACTGTTTCCCAGATACCACTTTAAAGACTAGAGCAACTGCAAGGAGGCAAGTGCTGTCACGTGTGATCAGGCCTTGGAACAGGTCTCCCCTCCCCTCCCCCCAGCCATGGGAAAGGAAGAAATGCCCCCCTCCCACCGCACAGAGCTTCTGGTGGAGGGGCTACACAGGCACTGTCATGGGCAGAGAAGACAAAATATAGGCCCACCCGAGAGTCCAGAGCACGCATGCATGCATGCATGCATGCATGCACGCGCACGCGCGCACACACACACACGCATATATACCCGGTGCCATTGTGAGCTGCCAGCCAGAGCAAGCCTCCTATAGAAGAACGGCCTGGCTGCCATTGATTAAGAAGGCACCGATGCCACTCTTTGCCTGCCTTCCCAGGGCTTGTCCTTCCAAAGGCAGCACCCCACTTTCCTCCTGTGTCCCCTTGTTCCCATGGGGCTCTGAAGGGCTGCACTCGCTGGCCTTGAGAACAGAACCCACTGATGCTACGAGGGGTGAAAGAGCACCCCCCTCTCTCTTTTTGCCTCCGTGGTTCCTCTCGCTTCACCCACTGATGCTACAAGAGGTGAAAGAGCAACCTTTTCGTATTGTTTCGTGGAACTATTGGAAAAAGGTTTGCAGAAGGAAGTTACTCCGTCAGAAGCAGAGGGCCTCCTCTCTCCCTCTGGACTCCAAAGCATCACTGTTCCCTCCCCCACCACCCATCTCCCCTTAAAAAGGGACCAAAGGTCTTCCAGGGGCACTCCATCCTGCAAGGCTTCCCACGTAGACCTTCTCCCATTTCTTCTTCTTCTCTTGGCCAGAATCCTGCCCAGTGGAGAGACCCACAGGGTCATGCTATGAGCAGAAGGACCCAATGGACAGCCCCACGCATGCTGTGGTGGAAGCTTATGGTGATAAGCGGAGGTGTGTGTGTGTGTGTGTGTGTGTGTGTGTGTGTGTGTGTGTGTGTGTGTGTGTGTG
>JAHTLZ010000245.1:190132-252708 GCA_023846285.1 Phrynocephalus versicolor
GTGTGTGTGTGTGTGTGTGTGTGTGTGTGTGTGTGTGTGTGTGTGTGAGAGAGAGAGAGAGAGAGAGAGGCTGAGATCCAGGCTGCTCATTCAGCTTCTCCCCAGATGTTGCCTTGTCTGTGCCCCCTTCCTCTCCACATCCACCAGGGCAATGTGGGTCCAGTGAGCAGAACAATAGGCCGAAGGGATGAGCCAGTCTAGGGGAAGAGACATCTCTCCAGGTCAATCGGAGCCCTTACAAGGCAAGGCTGAGGGCAGTCCCTGGGGGTGGAGGCAACTGCTTTCTCTCTATGGGGTGGTCAGGGAAAGCTTTGTGCACTTTCCTGCCCTGAGCATTTGGGGGAATGTCCTGGTAAACCTCTTTAAGTTCTCACCTTCATCTCATCACCCACATTTTAGGTAATTCAGATCTGCCCGTACAGTGGTAACTTGTATAAAGGAATTAATTTGTTCCAGATGAAAATTTGTTAAGCAAATTTTCCTTTGTACAAATTTCCCATAGGAATGCATTGAAAACGGATTAATCCTTAATTGTGACCATTTTTCTGTTGTATGGATTCGCCCCATACGCAATTCTGTTAAGTGATTTCCCCCTCTCTCTGGAAATTTTTTCCTCTAAGCAGATTTTCTGTTAAACAAACTGCTTGTTATACGAGGGTCCACTGTTGTCTTCAATATCACTCTTTCATTAGGCAACATGGCTCCTTTAATTTCCCTAATCAGGAAAGAGGGAGTAACTATCAGGCCAAAGGTTAATTTGACTTTTCCCACAAGGCCTGTAGGCAGCTGTGCTCATTCTCTCTGCAACCATTCCATCTCTATTAAGGCAAGAAAGTGGAGAAAACTGGCCCTGGAGGAGGAGGAGGAGGAGGAGGAGGAGGAGGAGGAAGAAGAAGAAGAAGAAGAAGAAGAAGAAGAAGAAGAAGAAGAAGAAGAGAGAAACACCACAGGGAAGAGGCAACAAACCGGCTTCTGAACCTTGCAACACTTCTGCTGGTTTAATATATTCCTGAATTGCCCTCTAAATAAAGAATGCTCAAGGCAATTTACCATAAAACAATACAAGAAAATAAAAAACTAAAGCAGAGAGTAATGCAATGCTACTGAAACACATGCCAGGCACTGAAGAGAAACAAGAGAAACATCACACCTGCTCTATTATCACAGGGCTGTCAATGCACTTAAATGTGGTGTGTTTTTTTTTAAAGCAAAGGCCTAGCATTTTGGGTTGGAGTTTGGGCAGCCAAGGCCAAGGTGTATTTCTTGGGCTGCAGCTGTGGGCTGCAGTGCAGGAGGCCATCCCTGGCCTGCTGGGTTCTGCTGCTCCTGTCCAGTCCTGGCCGGGGCAGCCCCTCCCTGCCAGAGGAAATGTCTCCTTGTTCTCCTTCCAAGAGGCAGTAGCCCTCCCCCACCCCACCCCACCCGACTGCATCCCTTTCCCTAACAGCCCCTTTCATGCCCAGCGAAGGCTCATTAACTCCCCCCTCCTCAGCCAGGCCACCCCCCCTTTCAGGCTGTTACTAATGTCACCCTTGATCTGCCCGTGTTCCTGTTCCAATTAATTCTGGAAGCTAAGCCTGTGATAAATGAACAAAGCGGGGCCCAGCCCCAGTGCTGCCTGCATAAGCCTCCCCCTCCCCACATACACACACTACAGCCCTCCCTGAGAATGACCTATTATTGAGTTGGGAATGGTGGTGGTGGTGGTGGTGGGGGTCCAGAAGGGAACCCTAGCCCTAGCCCTAACCAAAAATCATTATTCCATGGAAGCAGCCATTTATTACGTTTCTAAGGATTTCCATTTTAAGAAAACAACCCACATTAAAAGATGTACTAAACGAACTCAGAAGGCGGCAGCATGAGAATGGGAAGGGATGCCCTAAAGATGTTAAAAATGGCTTTACTTTGCACTTTCATTTCCCAGAGAGTATTTCACCCAATAGCCCCTCCCCCCCGCTTTCTCCATCTTTCACCTTTGCACTAGAAAATTACTTTTATTTTATTTACTCTCTTTTCATCACAGGCTCCCACTTTGGATCTAAAAGGTTTTCCTTCCTGCAATTTATCAGCACGGCCTTTCTGGAAAGGGGCGCGTCGAAAGGTCAAGACCAGGCTAAAGGTAACCCACTGAGCCTTGTGGAGGAGAGGAGGCCTGAACCTGGGTCTCTGTATGCGCACACACCCATCTCGGGAGGAAAGGAGAGGCTGTGTATCTGGGAGGAGTTTAAATCCACGGGCAGGGAGGAGGAGGGTGCCTCCAGGAGACTGCCTTGGTCCCAAGCAGGAGAAGACCTTTCATCCGCAAGAGGAAGCCATGAACTCCACCACTGTGGGGACGATGAGGGTCTGACGGGGTGGCCAAAGCCCAGTAGCTCCGGTTTAGCAGCAGGTCACAACCCAAAGACGAACCTCTGGTGAGCGACCAAGCCTCGCTGTTGCCCTGGAAAGTAGCTCGCCTCCCTCGCCAGTGTTGTTGCTCCACAGTAGGCACTTGCAAGGACCCCACGTGGGTCCAACCCGGTGATAACGGCTGGCACATTGATAGAAGCGGTTCCTGCTCAAGGACTGAGAAGCACATGCTGGTCGCAGCGCTGGGTCAAGGCTCCAGAAGCAGGCCTGGTTCTATCTCCTGCGTTCTGGGCTGGAGGTGCCTTTCAGAATGGTTAGAAGCACAAGCTCCCTTGGGGTCTCAGGAAGGGGTGGCAGTGCTCTCATAGCCATGGAAAGGCAGATGCTCTCCTTCTGCCAAATCACACGAGACCTGTGCATATGTACCCCCCCCCCCAAGGATGATCTGGCTACTGCAGAGCCAGCAGCAAATTAATTGTTCTCCAGAAATTCCCACCTAGCCTTCCACGTGCTTTGTGAGTGTGCATCTATTTTTAAATCAAGGTACATAAAGGACAATAATTTCAGGGCTGGGGAAGTTTAATTTCCATCATGCAGATGTTGGAGGAAAGCAAGGGTTCTTCTCCCTGCACTTTTTCTGCTCAGCTCTCCAAAGGACCACCAGTCTGTGGGAGGAAGGGGGTCTTTTTCTGATTGATGCATTCAGTTTCCCCATTTGACCTCCCCCAGCACACACCTCGCATGGATTGGTGCATTGGAAGATACCTCTAGCAGGCCTACAGCCCCTTCCCAGCCCTCCTGGACCTCCCTGAGTGCGGCATAGAGCAGTGAAGTAGAGCGTAGAGGGAACGGTGCCCTGAGAATGAAGGGCAAGAGCTAAGGCTGCCTCTCTGGGGGAGCAACTCTGGCCCCAAAGCAAATGCACAAAATAGGGACCTTCTGGCAAAGCTTGGGCCCTGCGCCCCCCCCCCCCAACAGGGGAAATAAAGCCCTGAAGGCAGAGAGGGAGGGTTTTGAAAAATGATGAAGCTGAAAAGAGCACTGCCAGACAGCAATCCCTGGCTGTGCCCATCTCCCTCCATGCGGCCAAGCTCACCTGCTGGGTGCCAGGTGGGGAAGGTGGGGTGTGAAGAAGGAAGGGCCGTTGGGATTGCAGGGTAGAGGGAGCTGCCTGCTGCACCACTCGTGCCAAGACAAGCACAATGTGTGAGCAAAGCAGCGCAGCCACGGCGGAAGAGAGTTGTGGAAACCTTCAAGGGCTCTTTAGCTCCCAAGTCTAGGGCAAGGTTGGCTGTTCTGTCCCCCTTTCTGAGCTCCAAGCAGCCAGAAACCTCTCTGGGTTTCCTGTGTCTGGCAGAATAAGCTAGCGACATGGCCTTGTCCAGGGCAGGTTCAGCCACGTGGCTCTGCCACCTTGTGTGTGTGCAGGGCCAGTGCTAGGTTTTTTGCACCCTAGGTGAGGGGTGGGGGCGGTGGGGTGGCTGGCAGGGGGGGTAGGTGGGTGGTGGTGGGGGCGGTGGGGGGGCGAGGCGGCGGGGGGTGGCGGATGACGAGGGACGGCGACGGGTGGGGGGGCGGACGGCGACGGGCACAGGGGGTGTGCGGCAATGGGCGCAGGGGCCGGTGGGCGGACGGCGATAGGCAGCGGGGGGACAGATGGCAGCGGCCAGCGGCGGGGGGGCAGCAGCCTGGCCAGCGCCCCCTCTCCATTTTGGTGCCCTAGGCAACTGCCTAGTTTGACTTAATGGACACGCTGTCCCTGTGTGTGTGTTCCCATGGAGTCGCAAAATGCCAGAGGGACCAAGAGCAGAAGGGGGCGTGGGGGTAGGGAGATGATAATCCAGCCATCAGCAGGACAGCCAGGTCACCAGCATTCCATTCTCCACCAAATCCTGTCCTGTTAACATAGGCAGGGAAGAGGTGGGCAGTGGGCAGTCCCTCAGACACCTGCACTGCACTGATGCTGCCTGCTCATGCCATCAGGTCACAAGAACGCCTGGGAGTTGCTAGGCCTTTGCTGCACTCTCTGCTCTGCCTGGGCCCACCCAAAAGGGGCACATTGAGAAGGGCCCTTAAGGGACCTCCCTTGGCCAGGGACTCTGCAGAGTTTGCCAGGAGGACCTACAAGGGGAGCCCCTTGGGAATCCCTGCAAAGGAGCTTTAAGGGGGGAGCCAGGCAGCCTCTGCAAATGTTATTCTAAGGAATGACACATTTAAGGCAGCCTGGCTTGACCAGTGGGAAAGTGATGCCCCTCCCTTCCACAGCATCATAATTCAACCACAACTCAGTTATGGGCACCCTCGGCCTGCCATTGTATTCTGGTTTCTTAAAGACAACCAAGCGATCCACCACAGTTTACAGATTCTCCTTCCCTGCGCTTGAGGAGTGGCCTTCCTTTGTCATTTGCATGATGGAAATTCCACTTCCCCTGGCCCTGAAATGACTGCCCTTCATGTACGTTGATTCCAAAATAGATGCAAACTCCCCAAACATGTGGAAGGCTAGGAAGGAATTTCAGGAGAACAATTCATTTGCAGCAGGCTGATCATCCTCCAGGCAAGGTGTGCGCATCCCAGGAACACAGAGGCCAGGTTTTCCATGCCTTGTGTCTGTTTGTCACCCTGTCTGCCACTCTGCAGTTGTGTCCCCTGCCCCCTCGTCTTTATCTTTCCAGAATCTGTTGTGAAGAGGCAGCTATACCATGTGGCCTCTTCTGTGTGCACACAACCATCCCTGGCTTCTGTTCATAGCCTGGTAGACTGGTGCCTGCTCCCCACCCTCACCCCCACCCCACCCCCCACTCCCCACCCCATGGCTTCCTGGATGCAGGCTCTCAAGCAAATGCAGGCAATTTGTATCAAGCTATTTGGTTACCCGGGACACGCTGTCCTTTGGGTTATAAAAGCTTCATCAAGAAAGGGCTGATATTTTCACACTAGCAATTTTCCTGCCAGATGATACCATTTCTCTGCAAGATTCCCCTGGAAAATGTCAATTAAGATGAAATGTTTCAGTTTAGAGTGCAAGGGAGGGGAATGTGGTTGCAAAGAGTTGTTTCACCAGATTAAATCATTGTGATTCAATTGAAAACCTAGCCAAAATGTACTATGTTCTGTTGGCTTTTAATATTCTGTGAAATTCCTTGACATTTTAGGTTCCTGCGAGATGTGAATTTTTAAAAAGCTGGTTCATCTCCCCCACCCCCAACCAATCAGAAAGCCATATTTTCAATGCTGATATAAAAGAGATTAGTTTTCCAAAAGTTAGGGTCCTGGGTCCTGGTACAGCTTCCAGTCCAATTTAGGTTTCCCTATGATCAACAGTGGGAAGTGGGGACAACATTCGGGCTGGTCCGGATAGGCAGAGAGCAGCAAGGTGAACGGGAGTTCCAGCACCAAGGACAGCTCCCGGTGAGCTTAGTGGGGGTGAGCTGAAGAGCCTTCACTGGCTGCCACTGCCAGGCTCCCTCCCTGGGCCAAGGCTGCCAGAGGGGTCAAGAGGTCATCACTAGATAGTATCTGCTTTCATTTATTTTTAAAACTTTGCAAGCCATGTGAGTTCTATCTTCTAGTGGAAAGTTGAAGCATGAACAAAACAAACAAAGAAACAGGCAAGCTAGGATTTGTTGTGGCTGCTGCTCTAGTGGTTTGGTGGAGCATCTCAGGTGTTCAGCTGTTATTTGACATTTCTCCCTGCTTCACACCATATTTGTTTCTCTGCCACCTGGAAGGCTTTGGATCTGAGAGCCCCAGCATTTGTCCCACACTCTAAGGGTGCATTGTCTCTCACTGAGCCTCCACACAGTTATGGCAGGACAAACTCCAGCACCCACACCTGGTCGAACTCCCCCCCCCATGCCCCCACCCTAGTTGGCTGAGTGTTTTGATGTGAACTGACCAAGTGGAAGTGTCAGTGTCAGACCCGTGACCTTGTCAGGGATCTGGAATCAAACTTCAGAAGGAAAGAGGCATGTGTTGGATCAGATGAGAAGAGAAAGCTGGAGAAGCCAACCCAACCACCCTTCCATCTAAGGGGAAACAAAAACAGGCTTCCCTGCACATTGTTAATCCTTTTACAAATATTCTCTGAGGTCACAGCAAAATATTATTTGCTTCCCACTGTGGGATTGGAGAAATTATTGAGTGAAAATGGAAACAAAAATATAAACCATCTTAAATAATTTAGTAGCTCATATCCTTTACATTACTTAAAAAAACAACCTAGCTGTGTGCAATTTAAAGTAATTCCACATGTAAGGAGTGATATTTCATCCCTATAATTAATTTACTGGGTATATGTTAAAGCAAATACCTCTGCCTTCTGGTTTTGATTCAGAAATGCATCACAGTGTGACAGATTCACCAAGTGCTCCTGCTACCAAGGAAGCCAGAAGAAAACGGGAAGCCAGAAGCTCCAAGGATGGTGATGAAACTGTGCATCCTTGTTGATGAGCAGCCCTTGTTCATGTCAGCGGGGCTTCTGCATCAGGCCACCTTGCTGAATGGGGGCTCCTAAAGACCCTCCTTTGGGTTCTGAATGCACTCACTGTTCATGTGGGTGGGGGCAGCCTTCCAGAACCTTGCATGACACTTGTGCAACCTTTTAGAAGAAGAAGGTTCCTCACATGCATATACTGTATCTCACTGAAGCATCAAGTGGCAGAGGTGCCCTATGGCTACAGCTTCCCTGGCCAGTGATGGAGCCATCTTGGCTTAAACACCTCCAGAGAAAGGAAGCCCGCCCACTTCCGCAGGAAGCCTCCTCCACTGCCTGACGGCCCCACCCCCACCCCAAAATCTGGCTCCCTGTCATTTCCCCATGGTCCCAACCCTGTCCTCTGGGGCAGCGGAGAACAAATCTGCTCCGTCCCCTGCACAGAAGTTTTTCGCTAATCTGGAAGCTCCCAAGGGAGGAACAACAGGCTCTCTCTCTCTGCTGACTGAACTGCTCCAACAGTGAAGTCATTTGCATGATGATGCCATGGATTGAATGACAAAAACCACAAACCCCACACAGCACTGCACGACTCCTGGGTGTGGCTGACATCCAGGGTGTCCGGCTCCCCCATGCCAACTGAAGCTCCTCCTCAGAGCTCAGCTGCCGCATCTCCAGGCTGAAGTCACTGGGCATAACTTTCAGGCACTCCAAAAAGGCCGGCTTCCAATAGAGACGCAAAATAAATGCACACAAGGTTATTAATGAATTCTGAAGAGGAATCACAGCAAGCAGGAGGGCTTTTGGAATGCAAGTGTTCTTAATTATTCTGAAGGGTTTGTAAACAGAGAAACAAAGCTAGTTTTGTGGAGCTGTGCCCCCCCCCGCTCCGGTGGGAGGGCAGAGAGGGAGGAAGAATCAGGCCCCCTGAGAGACCCGGGGGGGGGACTGTGTCACCCCCCCCCCCCCCGCTGTGCCACCCATTGCTTTCTAATTCTCAGTGGCTGCCACAGCCTCCCCACCCCTTCCTACTGCAGCAGACTCAGAATTTGGCCCTGCACCCCCCCTCCCAAGTTTCTCTTCCTTCCCTCTGAGCACCACTCTCTTTGAGTGGCAGGCAGCTCCTCTCTCCCCTCCTAATCCTCACCTGCAGGTGGAACAGGTGGGAAAAAGACAATTATCATAAAGGAAACAGCCGTGGGCAATTGTATAGCCTTGTGTTTGTTTGCCAGGCTCATCAGAATCTTTCAATTTCATGGCCCTCCGGAGATGGTCTCTCTTTCCTTACCCATTTTGAGAGGTGGCAGTTGAGTGCGTGCATAATGGGGCCGGATGATTTCCAAGGTGCCCAGTCACTCACTGGAACAAGCAGGCACACCTGGCAACCGCCTTCCCCCTCTCTCTCTGGGAAGGCAGCCAAACGGAACCTCTTGCATGGGCCCCCACCTCACCCAGCATGGTGTGGGATGGGGGGGCACAGCTGGCAGGTGGGAGGGGAGGCACCAGCATCCCCCCACCCCCAGGAGGGCATTTTCATGCTGCCCTTCCTCAGAAGCCTCACTTTCACAGGTGCCTGGAACGGCTCGCCCCGTCCTGAAACACCAGCCATTTCAGTTTGGAAGCCAGAGCCTAAACAGTGTGGAGAAAAACAGCGGTGCCCCTTCTAAATGGCCAGGCAGGTTCTCTGTGGAGTTCTAGAAAGATGTCCTTTTTGAGTGAGCGAGGCATGTCCTCCGTCCCCTCCCCAGGGGCCACCTGTGGGGAAGGCCAGAGTGGGCCTTTCTTTCCCCTCCTCTTCCTCCTCCTCCTCCTCTTCCTCTCACTGCCAGATGGCCTCCTCTGACCTCATGACAGTCAAGCCAGAAAGACGGGCAGCCGCCTGACGGCCTCTCTTCAGTGCCTTCTCTCTCGGGGGTCTTTTGGCCCAGCCTGAATACGCTGCCCCATTCCGCCCGGTGCCCAAAGCCAAGCCAAGCCAGGCCTGGCTAGCGCTCGCACCAGAGGCCGCTTGGGGATGCCTTGTGCTGTGGGCCACTCCAGGGGAGCCGGTGGGGATGGGTCTCCTTGAACAGCCCGACTGGGAGCAACCCAGAAGCCGACCGTCTGTGCTTGGATTGCCAGTTTATCCACAATCATAAATACGACACCTTTCCCACTTCAGCTGAACCCGCTTCGCCGTTTGGAGAGCAAAAGAAGGCTGCCCACCGGTTTCCACTCAGCTTCCAGCCTGGTTGAGTGCAAGCTGCATAAATGGAATAACCCAGAGTCGTCCATACCAGAAACATGGGGTGGGGTTGGGGGGTGGGGACTGGCACAAAGCATAAAACAGCCCTGCCACCGGATCAGACCACTGGGCAGTCTTGCCCGTTCTCCCCTCTTGCTTTCTATGCCCAGAGGATCCTGCCCTGTCCCCACATATGCTTCCTGCCACCCCTTGCCAACTCAGGGGCAGAGACTGCTACTGCTATGGGGCTAACTTGGGGCCCCACTCTTTCAGGCACCACAGCCCTTCTCCCTGTTGGATGAAACAGCCCAATTCAGGTGATGGTGGTTTTGGTCATACTTTTCTCAGGGGAGGGGCAGCTGCCTGGGGCCCCAGCTCTGCTGCCAATGTGACCCCACCCACCCACCCTTCCAAATACACCCCTGCAACACCAACACTGAGCAAAGCCCAGCCCCAGTTCCTGGGAAGGGAGGCCCCCTCCTGAGGGGAATCGGGAGAAGGACCCAAGAGCCTCCCACGTCCTTCTTGGCAGGTTTATCGTACTCGCCATCGGTTGAGCACCTCGGCTCCTCTCCCCATGCCTTTCACGGGGCAGCTGAGGGGGTCCTTCTCATCCCTGAGGGCGGTGCTACTTTGTTCCCCACAGTAGACCCAGAGTTAAATGCCTGGACTGCAGCTAAAACTGTGCTCACGACCTGGGGTTCAATCCCCGGTAGCAGGCTCATGGTTGACTCAGCCTTCCATCCTTCTGAAGTCAGTAAAATCAGTACCCAGCTTGCTGGGGGGGGGATGTGTAGCCTGCATACTGTAATTAAAACTGTAAACCGCCCAGAGACTACTTGAAGTGGTATGGGGTGGTATGTAAGCAGAACACTTTTGCTATAAAAAGAAGAAAACGGTTTTCACCTCTTGTGTTTTTTAAAAAAGCCAAAATCACACCCAGGAAAGGAAACAGAAAGCCGTTTGGTAAATGATATGGTTATGTATGGACATACGTATATGGAGATGCAGCTCTCTCGCCTCAATATACAGGGACAATCAAAGGAGAACAACCGGCTGCCGCCTATGGCATCTCTCGTCCATCCAAAACCCACAAGTGGTGGGGCATGACTGTGGGGCAGTTCAGCAGTCAGGACTGGCTTCTTTTTCTCTGACAGGAAAATCTCAGCAAAACGGGGTGGGGGTGGGGGAGGATCAGGCCAATCAAAAGAAAGAGCAGCACCCTTAGACCTGCCCAATTCCGCGTTGGTCTGCAGGGCACGGCCACCTGCCCTTTCAAGGTGGCCATCCTGAAAGCTGTCTGGGGAAAGTTCTACCTTCCTCTCCCCTCATTGCCAATGGCGTCCCCCTCCTCCCCCAGCTGCATATCTGTGTTTAGGAGGTGAACATTAAGAGACTGATGGGGGTCCAGTAAGGATAAAGGGAGCCAGATGCCTTTGAGACCAAAACCCCACAGGATTCATAAGAAACAAACAAACAAAAAAAGATGGCTGCAGGGGAATTATGGCCCCTCTCTGGGCTAGCCGACAGGGGAAACTGAGGCTCGTTGGCCACACTCCATCTTCCTCCACAGGGTCAGCTGCCAAGCCTCCGGCCGTTGCTTTGCTCCTGGACTCACTTGGCGATTCCCTTCGCACGTGTGGGTATGTTTGAAGGTGGGGGAGACCCAGGGCTCTCACTTGGAGCCAACCACATCCCTAAAGAGCAACAATGCCCGGCAGATGTCCCAAGAGGAAAGAGTCCCCTCATGGCCGGGGCCTCCTCAGATCCCGCCCGCGCTCCTTGCACAGGGAAAAGCGTCAAGAGGCGATGTCTTCTGCCCCCGCCTGGGTCCTTCCTCAGAAGCAGAGGCTCCGGAAGGATGGAAGCCGTAGCCTCCTGACCAGCGGCACTGGGGTCCTCCGCCGGCCTGTCCATCCTTCTGCCTGTCTGTCCATGTGACTGAGTGTTTGTGTGGCACTTCTTCACCCCTCCCCACCCCTCCCCAGGCCACCGCCTCACACGTGGCTGGTCTCCTATAACGCCACCTTCACTAGGAGGAAGGGGAGGGCCGAGAGGGACCCCAGGAAGGGGCGCTGGCTGCCTGAGGCCTGGGGGTCCATAAAGGTCTTCTGCTCCGGCATGAGGGCTGTCGTCAGGGACTTCTGAAGGGGAAAAGCGGGTGGGGAGCAGGGGAGAAAGACGGGGTCAGTCAGACAGGGTTGTCTCTGATGCCCCCCACGGGCCTATGCCAAGAAGGTGGGTGTTTGCCCTTTCCTGCCCCATCTGGCCACCTGGCACACACCCCACAGCAACAGGGAGATGTTCACTGTGCCTTGTCGAGGCCAATATCCCCTCCAGCCCCTCGGCCCAATGACCTGTTGGATTTTTGCCTGCAACATCCAACCTCCCACGGCATAACCCCCCGGCCTGCTCTCGGGAGCTCTCCTTCCCTCCTTTGAGTCCAAGAGGGAAGGCATCTGTGCTGTGGTGGGGGCCCAGCGCACCACCCCTGGGGTGGCACATGTGCCCTTAAGGGACCCATAAGCTCCATGAGGGAACCCTCCCCCGCCAGAAAGGACACCCGTGGACCTGCTGCCATGGATCCCAGCAGCTACTACTGACCTCTGAGAAGCAGAGACTGTGCTCCTGGGACTTGTTCGCCTGCCCTCTGCCTTCCTGCGGAGACAGAACGAAACCCTCATTTAGGACTCTGGGAGCATCCTCTTCAATTGCTGGGGGGGGGGTGGCGGCGAGAGAGACCCCTCCACACACACACACACACACACACACACACTGCAACCTCTGCTGCTGCCAAAACACACAGCTGCCTGCACAGCTGCCCAGGACCACGAAACGTGGGCATTAGAACAGAGCGTGTTTTACCCCAGTTGCCGGTGAGCCTCATCATTCCTGCCCAAAGTTGAAGGGCAGGCATTTCCAGGAAAAGGGAAACAAGGCAACACCGCCCTGTGTGGATTCACCCACCATGAGAGACTTTTCCTTTCGTATTCCCTGCACCAGCTGCCCTGCTGCGTCTGCCGTCCTTGGGCCCAGCCTGGGCAAGGGCATCAGAGCCATTGTCATGCACTGCACAGGCCGGCAATTATAGGGCACCCGCCTGCAGCAAGGAGTCAGAGCGGGAGGTGCTGATGTGCTCCAATGGATTTGGTGTGTGCTTTTTGTGCCAGGGGGCTGCCAGGATTGGTTTAAAGGAGAAAAGAGGAAGGGATGTGCTCCTTCTTCACGGGGGACCTCCCCCCACCATGCTGGATTCCTAGGCAAAGCCACTGTGAGGTGGAGGAGGGAGCATCCGGCTGGGACCCACAAGGCCCCGGGTTCAAATCCCTGCCTGGCCATTGGACACGAAAGGGTCTCTCCTCCTTCAGCCTCAGAAGCCCATCATCGGACGAGGCCTGAGGGTGAGGGCCGAGGCTGTGCCCTTTCCTGGCTTTGGACCAACAGGATGACCTGCACCCAGAGGTGGGGGGGAGGGGCTGGCAGGGGCCTCTGGCCTCCCCTTCTGCACAGCAGCCCCTGAAGTCTAGCAACTGACAGGGCAGGGCTGTTCTGAGGCCGGGGGGAGGCTTGGTGCTCTTTCCTGGCTGTTGCTCTGCCCCCCACCCCGCCATTCCGGAAGGGACCAATTCTGCCACGGTGCCAAAGAAGCAGGGTGAGGGCTCTGATGCGCTGCAACTCTACCATGAAATTGAGCTGCTGATTGTCTCACACAGAGGTAACAAGGAACATAAGATGTAATTTCTCAGCCATGCCGGATCTAATTAGCGGCTGCCCAAGGGTGACACTGTCGCCTCCCCATCTGCTTGCCAGGATGAGGGGAGGGGTTCTTTTCCAGCTGCAAGCCATGGAGGCAGGTGGCCGGGGGCCAGCAAGGCCACCCTTGCAGGAGGGACCACCCCAGAGAGCTCAAGGCAGGGGGCAGCTGGGGCAGCTGAGGCAGGGGGTGGGTGGGGTGGGGGAAGAAGAGGCATCATCTCCTGGCATGCCCACACACCGGGCAGAAACGGACCCCTCCCCCAGGACCTGCGGGCTCTGGCTGGGAAGGGTCTCCAGGCACTCCAAAAAGGCCAACTTCAATAAAAAATTTATTTATTTATTTATTTTTAACTCTTGTATACCGCCCTATTCACCACAATGGGGACTCAGGGCGGTTAACAACATAAAGGTAATACAGATACAGATAAACGCCCCCCCTCTCTCTTCAGGGAAACTCCCTTCCAAGGCAAAGTAGAAAACTGGGGGCGGGGGGGGGGGGGGCACAACGGCGGGAGCCCCATCACTAAGGGAGGCTTACCCTAAAAGAGAGGCCCTGCTCCAGGATGGACAGAGAGGAGCAGGAGGGCTTCTCCCGCTTAAGGCTGAGAGAGAGGAGATGGAAAAGACATCTGTGCCAATCAAGTTCTTTTTACGAGCCTCCCCCATTCAGAGTCTGCCAGACGAGGGACAAAATGCACATGTGCCTTCCCTCCACCCCCACCTCACTGCGCCCATCAGCTTCATATATGCACGTAACTGCACTCAACTAAAAGTTAATAGATTTGAAAGGTCCCCATAAACATGTTTGAGCTGTTGAGGAAGATGCTTAAAAACTGCATACTTTTTGGGGGTGGGAGGGACAGGCATATACCACAAATATACTAAAATTTCCTTTAACAGGAAGGCTTTCTAAGCCAACATTCAGATGGGATGAGAAAGCTGGCGGGATTTCTGGGGAGCCCAGAAAATGCAAAGCTGGCAAGTTTTCAGGGCTGTTTCAGTGGGGCTCGGTCAGAGGCAAGGTGTCCCTTCCCCCACGGGAGGCGCAGGGAGGACAAAGCAGGACCCTGGCTCCTTCTCTCTCCCGCCAGGGGAACCACAGCCAAGCCCACCGTGCAGGAGGCCCCGCGTCCAACTGGCTACAAGTCCATGTAGTAGCAGCAGCACCAGCAGCACCAGCAGCAGCACCAGCAGCAGCACCAGCAGCAATAGCAGTATCTGCTGCTGCCAGGGCCAGTCTGAACCGCAACCGGGTGTCAACAAGTGCATCCATCCTGCAGAACATTGCTGGAAGCCTTGATGAAGCGGAGGCAGGCAAAAGGTTTCTTCCCTCGGCCGTCTGTTGTCTCCCAAAGGGAGGCGGCCACTTCAGGCGAGCCAGAGGGCCCTTTGGGGGGGAAGCCATGGCACATCTTTTGGGCCACAGCCTTTCTCCTGGAAGCCCGTGAAGGGCCCCTTCTGGGAGCTTCCCTGCTGTCACTAAAGTCCAGGTTAGCCACTGGACCTCGGCCTCAAGCCAGGAGAGCCAGGAGAAGTTATGTCCTTGGACGACGGTTCCCAGCCTCCCCGAGACGGCATGGACATCATTCCCCCCCCCCCCCCCCCCCCCCCCCCCCCCTCCTCCCCCCCCCCGCCAGGAAGCGGCGGGGCGGGATGCACACCCCCCCTCCCCCTCGGGCGGGGGGGGGGGTCCGTCCGCCACCTGGAGGGGAACGGCTGTCAGGGGCACCAGCAGGGCCTTACCTGGCTGGAGGTGCAAGTGGTGATCACGCTGGTGTCATAGAGGACGTTGCTGTCGTTGCCGTCGTACGGAAAATGAGGGGTCTTCTCCACCTTTGGGGGCATGGTGATGGGGGGCAGCGGTGGGGCCTTTGGGGGGAAGCTGAGGTCGGTGCCATTGCCAAAGGCCTGGATGGCATTTCCTGGGCGAAGGAGAGAGAGAGAGAGAGAGAAAGTGGGCACTTTGCTTGGCACCAGCCCAAGAAGAAAGAATTCCCTCACGGGAAGGGATCTGCCCCCCTCCCCCAAGGTCAGGATCAGCCCCTCTGCCATCCCTAGCTTCTCCCGAGCGGGAGTCCAAAGGCAGGGTCCAACTCTCCCACCCACCCCCAAACCCCCTCTCCTCCACTGCCTTGCTAGGAAGGAACCCCCCCCCCAAAGGAACCCTCAGTCATCCCGTCCCGTCCTCCCCCCCCCTCAATGCTTCCTCTCCCCCCTGCCTGCCCCACTCCTCCTGCCCGGCCTGCCCCCCCTCCTGGCAACTCTGAGGTGTCTTACTGAGACAGGGGTTGTCTGTAAAGTCCCTCAGGAACCGCTCACACTCCTCTTCCATGTTGCCACTGCCACGGCAGGAACACGGCGGGGAGACAGTCAGGCTGGTGGCGCTCGAGTCCACGTAGTTGGGGGTCATGTCCAGCCCTGGCCGGGAGGAAAGAGGGCACTGCTTGAGGCAGAAGGGTGGAAGGGGGTCAGGGCCAAAGTGCCAGCCCCCCCCCCCGTGAGTGCCCAGCCGCAGCCCCATCCCAGCCCCTGAGGGCCCAGGGCCAAACGGTGCCGCTGGAGCTGGGGGGCCCTTCCGAAGTCACACGGGTGGGTGGCACAGGAAAGGTGGGAGCTGGTTACCCAGGGCTTTCTGCTGAGCCAGCGGGCACTGGAGCTGGCTGGGAGGGGGCAGAGGCGGCCTGGAGGCCATTCCCCCACCCCACCCCACCCCGCCCCACCCCAGAGGTCATCCGCCTTTCTCCTTCGGAAAAAAAGATACCTCCCCCCCCCGCTTCATGAAGCCTTTCCAGGGCTTCCATGGGACTCTCTCTAACATCATTCCTTTGGGGGGGGTGTGATCCTCTGGTGTCATTTCGCCACATGTGGAGGAAGCAGAAAGCACGTGACATGGTGGTTACCCGGCGCCCACCCCCGGCATCATTGGTGCCACTGCTTTAGACACATTTCTGCTCTCTCTCTCTCTCTCTCACACACACACACAGACTCCCCTCCAGAGCAGTCCAGCCAAGCTACTCACCGATCAGGCCGGTGTAGGAGCCCAGGCAGGCCTGGTAGTTTTCCCCGGGGCAGCTGGTGAGGCTCTGGGAGGTGGCCTGGCAGTTGGTGTGAAAGTCTGCCAGTCTTGACCTGGTTACAAAAATGGAACAAAGAAAGTGAAATTTCTTTCTTTCCTTCTTTGAAGAGCAAGCCCTTTCCGAGAGAGAGAGAGAGAGAGAGAGAGAGAGAGAGAGAGAGAGAGAGCGCAGAACGAGGAAAGCACAAGAGAAGTGCAGCCCACGGATGCCACGGCAGGTCACGGCTCCCATTTAGCAATGTGTTTGGTCACCTCTGGCTCTCTGAGGAACTGGCAGTCTGTGCATGTGGGGGGCGGGGGCGCAAGGGCTGCCTGGAGGATCTCAGGCGGAGGTGGCCTCGTAAGTGTGAAGTGCGTGGCACCAGGAAGGGAGGGAAACTGAGCCAAGCTGAGACGGCTCAGGGTGTTTCATCAATTTTTCTGGCAGTGCCCGGAAGCATCGTTGCTTTTTGATCATTTCTCAGCACCTCATGAAGAAACGCCTGCTTGTTTCTACAGCCTGGCATCGCTCAATTACCCTCACTTGCCCTCACGGACAACGTCAGGGCAACCACCTCATCCGTGCCGCGCTCTGACACGTCCTTTTCACCGCCTGCTTCCAGGGTCACTCAAGGAGTCAATTAATTTGCATGCATTGCTTACAGCCCCTCCCGCTCTCCTGCCTTTGAGGGTGGCAGGGAGAGTAGCGCCTGCACCATTTGAAAGGTCTTCTCTCCCCCTCACACCTGTGTGTGTGTGTGCATGTGTGTGCATGTGTGTGTGTGTGCGCGCACATGCCACCAACACTGCCTTTGAGGAATAAGGAAACTTTGTGGACTTTCTCAGGCCTGGGCCTGAGAATTGCCCCTCCCTCCCTCCCTCCCTCCCTTCCTAGCCTGAGAGTTGTGCCCCAGAGCCAAGGTCTGGGTCCAGGAGAAGAAGGAAAAGGGGGCGGCAGAGCCTGGCTGGGTCGTACCATTTGAATCAGGCCGAAGGGGTTTTTGCCCGGCTGTGCAACTGCCCACCCCCCCAAATGCCCTGCATTTTCCAATACAGAAAAGGAAGTCCTCATTTATCTGTGGAGGGATACAGCTCCTGGGGGTTTCTGTTTTTTACTGTGCACACTTGTTAATTAAATGTCACTTCTCTGCAGCCAGAGATGAAGTACCCAAGGCTGGATGCCTAAAACCATCAGATTGGATTTTGTTTGTACAAAAAGTGGAAATTGTGTTGCATTTTTAAAAGGGAGGGGATGATCTGCTGCCAAACATTTCTGACCCAATTAAATGGAGGCAGAAACAAGGAAGGGTTGGAGGAGGCGAAAGGTCCCCCTGTTTATCCTTCTCCTGCAGAACGAACAACAAACAAAACCAGCACACACAAACGAAACCCGCACACACCTTCTGCTACCACCGGCATTCAGCCCAGGAAAGCAGAAACAGCTACCGCCCTGCGACCTATGCGTTCACACCCCCAGTTTTGGAGGGCGGGTAGAGGGCAGGGCTCAGGGCTCCCATGGGGGGAGCTGGTACCAGGAGGTTTGGGGAGCAGCCAATCTTCACAGGAAACCTGCCTGCAAGGGGGGGGGGCCTCCCTGATCAGGCTCCCTCTGGAAGGGGTCACCTTTCAGACAGCCTGACCAAATGCAGCCCCCCCCCCCCCGCTTCCCTGGACCGAGGCACAGAAAGCCCACAAGGCCAAGCTGCTGCTGGAGTCCTCCTGGAGGCAAGCGGGCAATCCGGCGCTCCTTGCTAACTCATGCCTCTTGGCCATGGTGCTGGAGGCCATGGTGCCAATGGGCAAAGGGGCCAGCCATGCAAGCAGCCCCAATGCGGCTGCCTCTTGTCCCTGCTGCTGCTGCTGCTGCTGCTTTTGGCCCCTGAACCTCCTTCCCTTCCGTGTGGGCCCAACAAAGGGCAAAGAGAGCCAGCCTTCTCTGGAAAACAGGAAGAAACGAGAACCCAGTTTTCCTTATTCTTGGAGCAGCAGCAGGAGCACCTGTGTGCCTGTCGCTGCCTGCCTGAAGCCCCCTGGGTGGGAGAGGAGGCAGACGTCAGACCAAAGGCTAGGACGAGCCCTCCAGGCACCACCTCCCTCCAATGTATAGTGAGGAGGCCAGCCAAAAGACACAGATAATGATGGTGGTGGTGGTGGTGATGATGGCTTTACCTGCAGCCGTCAACCCTGACCAGGAGGCTTTGCCAAGCTCCTCACTGGCACGTGAACCGAGTGATGGATTACTTTTGATTTGCCTACAACCAGGGGCCATCTTCAGCTGAAAAATGCACAGAATGTATAAACAGGGTTCCAGATGGAAAGTGGCTGTCTTGGGCATGAATCATGTCATCTGGTCCTGGAAGCGCGCTCTGTATAACATCTTGGTCTGATGTATCCAGCAGACAGACAGGTAGAGAAATGCAAATGCCTTTCCTGTCCCGGGGCCCTTGTCAGAATCCCTTCCATGGCCCGGAGAGTCAGTGGGGCAGGTTCCTACCAGTCCAACTCGGGGTGGTGGGGGTGGGGGTGGGGGGTGGTAGTTTGTCGCTGTCACGGCTGGGCCCTGCTCCAGGCTCCTGGCACCCTCAGAGGCAGATGCTATTCTGTCCACAATACATGGCAAGCCAGCTAGTAATCTTTCCATAATATCCGAGCCAGATGCTGCTTTTCCCATCAGGCTTGATGAATCTGCAGGAGGGCCCGGGCGAAATGCGAAGAGCCAGCCACAAAGCATCCCGTGGTGGTTCAGATTTCTCCTTTAAGTGCCTCCGCCAAGGCCAAGCGAGCGGGCACAGGGGCCAAGGCCAGGGCGGGGGTGCCGCAGAAGGGCCCGGCTGAGCTCCAGGGACATACAGGTGGCCTGGTCAGCGGCCAGAGCTGCAATGAAACTGGGTGGGAGCCCTGGAAAAAGGGATTAAAGCCGGAGGCAGGCAAGAAGCATGGAAACTCTGGGGCTTGGTTGGGTTCCCTTCCTAAAAGTCTCCGAGAAAGATGTAAAGGAAAACAGATGAAAAGGCTGCCCCCCCCCCCGGCTCGGAGGGTCCCATTCCAAAATGAAGCCTTCCCACTGTTTCTCTTTTATCCATTTGACACACAAATGCACTTTCCTTCTGGAGAAAAGCCATTGGGCCACGCTGGCTTGGCCGGGGCTCCTGAAGGAGGTATTTCAGGCCCCCAGAGAGGAGAGCAGGCTATACTGAGAAGCTTTGGCCTCCCTTCTCTGCCACCCTGGGGAGAAGGATCTCCATGGCGGGTCCATGTGTGGCAGGAGAGCCACAAAGCCTTTGCGCCCAGGGGAAGCAGCACCTCCTGGAACACACACCCGCCTTCCTGTCTAACCCTCGCCTGGTCCAGGAATCCAAGAAGGGGACCCGGCAGGAGGGAGTGACATTTGGGCGGCCTGGGCCGGCGGGAGGGAAGGCCAGGGAAATCTATCGGGAACATGTGTTTCTGGTGACATGAGTATCTCCTGGTAAGTAGTGCTAGGAGCCAAAAGGGCCTCAAGAGGAAGCCCGTCTACCCCCCACCGCCGCCAGCTCCTACCTCCCCTCCACTGTGGGCCCAGCGGGGAGGCCTGAACAAGCTGCAGCCCCACTCATCCCTGCCAGAGATGGCTTTGGACGACTGAGCAGGGCTCCAGAGATCATGGATGCTTCCCATTTCGCAGCAGCTCCAAGGCTACCCTCACTGGGTCAGGTGGCTCTCAAATTTAAGGATGTGTTGGGGCAGAGAAGGAGAGCCAAGCTGGGCTATGAACCCAGAGTAGCTGCTGAGACTTTGGGCAGGCGGGTAGCGACTGAGGGTTTAAGGCTACACCACCGCTTTGGGGGGAAAAGCATCCTTCAGTAGGCCACACAACCTTCCTGAGCACCCCCCCCTACTCCCATATGTTACAATCTCCTTTGCAAACCCCACACGCTGTCTGTCTGTCTGTCTGTCTGTCTGTCTGTCTGTCAGGCAGGCAGGCAGGCAGGCAGGGAAATTCCTCTTCCTGGCACAAACTTCTCATTACAGATTCATTTTTTTTGATTTGTAGTGTTTAAGGGCACTTGGAGGCGAGTCCCCTCACTGGCAGGATCTCACCTCTCTTCACCTGTGTTCAAAGGCTATTATCTCCTGGTAAGGGGTGGGGGATTGAAGGCGTGCATCATTTGATTTTAATTGAAGGGCTGTTCTGTCCCATTGAACTGCTAACTAAGCTGAACAGGAGATTGTGTTTACATAAGCAAACCCGGAGCCTGGTATAGACTTCCTGTCATGTTAAGTCAATACTTATGAAAGTTCTCTATTTAATTATTCAGCGTGAATTGACTTATTATTGTGTTAAGTCCCACTGGCAAACCTTGAGCAGGGAGGCAGAGCAGAGGACGGAACAGACACTGTCCAGCCTGGTTCAGAGGGATCTCCACTGGGAGGTGGTGAGGCAATTCTCTCACTCACTTCCCTGCCCTGACTCTCCCCTGCCCCCTCCGGCTTGGCCAGGTACTAGCCATGGTGTGTGTATGTGTGTGTGTGTGGGGGGGTGGAGGTCATGGGCTCTTCCTGCTCTCTAAAGGCAGGAACTGAATAGATCAACAGCAGGCAAAACAATACTGATCTGTTCGGTTGGTTACTAAATGTATGTGCGCACTAAAGAAAGGAGCACACACAAGTCTGTAATTTCAAGCAACTGTAAGCAAATAAATTTTGTTTACTCTTTCCCCCCCCCCACTCCAGAAGCACATCCATTATGAATGATGTTTTTGCTCATCACAGCAGGAGGGGGTGTGAGTGTGAGGCTGGGGCAAAAGGTCAAAGCCCCACCCCCACCCCCTGCTAGGGTCCTCCTGTCATCATCCTCACTTGCAGAGACTTTTCTTTCTGAGGCTTCTCTTGGCAGGCAAGAAATGAAGTGGAGAAAGAAGCCCGTGAAAAAATGAAGGCCCCTGTCTCTCTTTGTTTCCAAATGCCCCCCACCCGCCACCCCACCCCCAAATGCCTCTGGAGGTGGTGGAAACGCAGCTTTTGTCAAAGACTGGAAATTCTTTGGAGGCAGCTTCAGTGAAGCATGTTAAGACCAGATTATTTGTGGGCCATATTTGCTGATGCTGGATGAAAAAAATGCAGTGAACGGCAGCTGCTGAAATCAGCTCTTTCCCCTCCGTTTGCCTTCTTGGTCTCCTTAGCTGAGGTTATAGATTTGCAAAAGGCTGTGTGTTCTGGGAGCTCAAACCGTCGGCTGCAATCAGAGCCACTGCGCTAAAAATCTGTCAAAACTCAGCAGCTGCAGGGAAGGCAGGAGACGGCAGGGGCAGACCAACAAGGGTAGCAACAAGCCCCCAGCCTCGGGGCGGGTGGGGGTGGGGGTGCAATAGGACGGAGGTGGGGGAGAGCTGCCGTGTGCCATTTGCTCTAGGAAGCATTTGCTCCTGGCCTCCACCGACTCACGGAGGGACTGAAGACACATGGCACACAAATGCATGGGGGGGGGCTGCCCCACCCCCGAGGCCGCCAGGGAGCAAGCACGGTGCTGCTGGCATCAGTCTTCCCTTGGAGGGGGCCTAACCTCATGGCTTCAGAGGGGAGCACAAAGTGCAGGAGGAACAGAAGGCCAGGAGGACCAGAGATCCCCATCGCTTGTTCCCAAGGAAGGGACCATTGGCCCAGACGGTACCTTCTCCCTCGGCACTGACTGACTGATCGGCCCATGTGTTCACCTGAAGAATTTACTCCACATTGCGACTCGGAAGAATCTTCAGAGTGGGCGTAACAAGAAACAGCAACCAGGCAGTCGTCCTCTGAAGGAGATTCGTGACTACGCTGGGGTGGCAGGGTGGGGGTGGGGGGGAGGAACACCGGTGGGGCCGGGAGCTGTGTGAATGAAGCCGTGGCAGGCAGAGAGGGTGTGGGCAAACCGAGAGGGCAGGGCTGCAGAAAGGTTTCGGAAGGAGCACGACACACTGGAACGTCGGCATGATAGATGCCCACAGCATGCGCTACTACGTCACAGTGTCTGTGCCTGTGCATATATTTAAAAGATAATTTTCAGAGCGGTGGCCTTGTTAGTCTCTTTCGGCAAAAGCAATCACAGAAACAGTAGTATTGTGGCACCCTGGAGACTAACGAATTTGTTTTCCTTGCAAGCTTTTTAAAGACGTGTGTCTGAGTGTAATCCACAAAGCCTCGCATGGAAGTCAATGTGTTATAAAATATGTTTTAGTCTATTTTCCTCCTTGAGCTTGCTTTTGCTAATAGTGAATGAGTGTGTGGTTGGAGGAGGGGGGGCAGGTGCTCTGCCAGGCACAGGCCTTCCAGGGGAGGAGGCGGGCAATGTGAGCCAAGCAAAACAAGAGCAGCTGAGACACCGGCAGGAAAGGCAGCCAATCCACCCCCCTCATACTCACACCTAGCATTGCTAAGCAACCAGCCAGCGTGGAGTCTCTTGTGGCGGCAAGTCTTTTTTGACAAGAGGATACTGGCACCCAAAGAGGTCCCCTCTTCAGATCTCTCTCTCTCTCTCTCTCTCTCTCTCTCTTTGCGGGGTGGGTGGGGGTATTTGTGAGTTGCAATGCTATGCACAAGGTGCAAGACGCAGTAGTCCTGGACCTGGACCACCTGGTCTCTAAAGGCAGACACTTTAGAGCTACTGTAGCAAATGGGTTGGCCAGGTGATTGGCAACACTTGCAAGCCATTGTTTGCTCAATTGTGTAACACTGAAACAACAACCACCACCACAACAGTTTCAAAAGAAAAGGCAAAAGCTGAAGCTGACACCAAAGGAGTGCGCAGAATAGCAGCCCACTCCCAAGGGGTTACTACTGCTCCCTTAAACAAAACCTCACTTGCTTGACTGCAGCAAGGCAGCAGCGAGGCGGCTGGTCAGATTTTATGGAAGCAAATTCTTTTACAGCTTCTGGCATCTATCCTGGCCAACCTGATGGTGCAACACCCAGGGACGTGACAGCAGCTGAGAAAAGCTGGCTCCAAGCTGTTGAAGGCACCCTCCGATTTCTCTTGGCTGCAGAGAGGATTTGAACCCTGGATAACAGCTTGGCCTCAGCCATTGGGGAGCAGCAGAGAGAATAACTGACTAAATTCTCTACAAACATGTGGCTACTTAACTGGGTGAGACACCAACACACCAAACAAGAGCTGGGTCTACAAAATGACTGAACAGTCACTCCAAGACCAGCCTCTCGGTCTGGATAAAAGGGGACGGTTGGGGGGGGGGGAAGAGAGAGAGGAGGCAGCGAGGGGACAGGACAAAGCAGCAGGACAAGGGCTCCTCTGGCCCCGAGCCCCTCCTGGCCACCATTCCTGCTCCAGGGGTGGCCCTACCATTAGGCAGAGTGAGGCACTGAACTCAGCTGGCAGAGGCTGCAGGGAGAGCCACCAGCTGTCCCCCTGCTCCTCTCTGTTCAAGGACACGGCTCAGTGTGTGTCTCAGGGTGGGGGTGGGGGGGAGATGGAAGAGCATCATCCTTCTCTCACCCACGAGGAAAGCGAGGACACTCTCCTGAGAGCTCTCGTGCTGGCAAAAACCATGCCTGGCACGCACTGCCCAACTCGGAGCAGAACGGCACAGGGCCAACCTGGGGGGGGGGCACCTCTTTTCCTGAAATGCTTTTAGCACTCGGTGGCTGGTTTCCCGCCAATCAGCCACTCCTCCAGGGCTCCCACTCGGTGTGTGTCTCTTTCTCCAACAGAAAGGATATTAGATATTTCAAAGCAAATTACAGAGACCTTGAGAGGAAGGAAAGAAGGTGCGGTCGCTCTCAACCAGAAGAGAGGTGTGTGTGTGTGTGTGGAGGGGGGGGGGAAACCCCAGAGCTTTGCATTTCCTTGCAGGGAGCCTAAGCCAATCAGGTTGAGGCATTTGTTCAGGTATGTCTCCCACCCACCCACCCACCCCCAGCCGGCCACTCCTGGATGCTCCCAAAGTGGTCACTGAACCCAGGGCCGGAGAAGAGAGAGGGCTTTTCTGCCCGGCCTGTTTCCTGTTGGAGGTGGAATGAAGTACGTCTTGTTCTCCCCTCTTGCCTCTGACAGCAACCCCCCACCCCCCACCCCAATGCCCAGAGGAGGTCTCACCCTACCTCCTCTGGGCATTGGATCGACAGTCCCCTGTGCACCCATGAGCCCCCCCCGCTTTTTTTTTTTGCACAGAAGGGTCCCAGCCTGTCCCTTTCCTGCCCCTCCACTCACATCAGCCTCGCTCGAGGCCAGCAGCCATCAAAGGGCTGCCCGCTTTCGGTTTCTTCCTCAGGGTTTGGCCTGCGCTCCAGAAGGCAGTGGGGAAATCTCTCTTCAAACGCTCCAATTGCAGCTCCTCTTCCTGCCCATTAGCACTCACACAGTGGAGGCTTAATTCCCTCCTGTCCTTCTACAGAAGACACATCTCTCCGAGTGCCACCAGGTTGCTGCTGCGACCATAGTAGGCTGACTGCTGGGGGGGAGGGGGGAGTTCCTGGCTGTCTGTCTCCTAGGCGTCAGGATGACGGTCACCATTGTTTCTCCCCGATAGAAAACCCAGAGCGCTGGCCCTTCCGGTGGCTTGCTTGGCCCTCTGCTCACCCCTGAAAGTTGCTAATATACCCTGAGAGAACAAACCAAAGGCACCCCCGTCCCAGCTCTCTGCATTTCAGAAGCACCTTCCGTGGGTGCAAGACTGGTCAGCATCTCCTGCCCCTGGAAATTTAGGCAGCCCTTTTTGCCCTTCCTGACTCCACCAAATGCGCCCCCCCCGGTGTGTCGAAGGATGAGACTGAAAGGCTTTGGGGTCCTTATAAGGGCCTTTGGGAGCCCTTCTCCTCCTCTGAACCTCCACCGTGTCCAGCTCTGGACCCCTGGTGCAAGGGAACAGGCTGCCTCCACAGGAGCTCAGGCCAGGCAAGACAGGTGAGTCTTTCAGGTCCTCCAAGGCCCTTTGCTGGGTTTGTATGCAAGACTTCCACCTCAAATACTCGTGCCCAGGTGTATCAGCCAGGGACCCCAAAGAAATCCTGTTTCACCAGCAACTCAATCGTCCCAGAATATATTTCTTTCTGCCTTGCAAAAAATGGAAAATGGTCCTTCCCTCCCAAAGGATTGCATCTAATGACCCATTTGTTTTCAGACAGAAGGCTCTTCATTTTGCACTTAGGTACCTCTGGAAATAGATATACAATCTTCTCTGGTTTCTTCCATCTGCCAGGCTTTCTCCCCTGCCTGCACCAGTTTGTGTGCATAAGCTAAGCTGCACAAAGAGTGGAGACCCTTGTTTTGTGCAAACCTTGGGGAGGAAAAACCTTCTTTGCCTGGTTTGTGTTTTGGGGGGGGGGAGGAGAGAGGGCAGAAGGGATCCTGTGCAGCTGAAAGCCCGTGAAGGTGTCCAGGCAGCCGAAATTTGCCAGGAGGCAGGATCCTGCAATGAGGCCCCGGGTCCCTCGCTCAGCCCCCCACCTGCCTGCCCGCGTGTTCGCCGCTATGACCTTCCGGCAGGCACTAATAAAAGCTCCCTGTAGCTGCCCCTCCTTCCCTCCCATCCTTCCTTCACTGGTAGTGGGGACAGCCTCTGTGCGACTGGGGTCCCTAGACCAATGGCAGAGGCCAGAAGGGCCATTGTGTTCATCACTGGTTTATGAATAACCCTTGCTAATTGGCTGCTAGCATCCCCAGGCGGAGGAACAGGCTTGCCCTCCAAGGTGAGAGGATGGAGAACAATTGTCGACATGAGTCATCGGGGCACCATTTGTAGACAAAGCCAAAGGGCAAGCAGGCACCCTGGGGACCCCCGTTCTTCCAGGGCAGGGCAGACCCTCCTCCACGGCCCCTCCTTTTGGCACCATCAGGGCACCCAGCCTTTGACACCTAAATTCATTGTACCCGCCAACGGTGGAGTTCTTCCTCTCCTCATTCAGGTTTTATTCTGCAGGAGACAACTTCCCCCATTATTAGTTTTCTCACATTTGAGAACAGTGCTGCAAGTGTCAATTCCAGGGCAAAAGCAACCCATGATTCCTCCAATCAAAGGGTGACAGACCTATGGGCCCCCAAAGCATGTTCCGCCCCCCCCCCCATTGCTACCTATCATCAGGGTCCCTGTGGGGCAACAAGACACTGAGAAGGAAAACCCTGCAGCAGCAGCAGCAGCAGCAACAGGAGGAGGAGGAGGAGGAGGAGGAGGAGGAGGAGGAAGAAGAAGAAGAAGAAGAAGAAGAAGAAGAAGAAGAAGAAGAAGAAGAAGAAGAAGAAGAAGAAGAAGAAGAAGAAGAAGAAGAAGAAGAAGCTGGACATGTCTGCCCCCCCACCAGGACTGCTATGGCTCCAGCTATCAAGTTCAAACATCCCAGATGTTTGGAAGTCATGTGGGGAGGGGAGTCATTACTTTTTCCATCCCCCCCCTCAGAAAATAGAAGCATTTGACAAGAATTAAAATATATGTAATACCTATTTCCACGTCAGACACAGAGTCCAATTACTTACTTCAGCAACAAAAGGCATTTCACTCATATCTAGTTTGTTCAGGGTGTGAATCTTTCCTATCCTGAAAAAGGCCTGGCACTTAACGTAGCCTTTGCACTGCCACCCACAAACCCGGGAGGCCCCCCTCCCCCGCCATGAAGGAAGGTCGCGCAGACACAGACACCCCTCCGAGGTGCAAAGAGCCCTGCGGGATAGAATGATTACATCTGCAGCTGACACACAGATATATCCTGGCGCTCTAATCCGGCAGTGGGATGCCTCTTGTCCACATATTTGTACTGTGCAGTCTCTGGCATTTTTAGAGAGCAGATTCTTGCCTTAAAAAGCAGGTCCCTCCATCTAAAACCAACAACATCAGCAGAGGGATTTCTTAGGCTTCCCAACATGTTCAGCGTTTCCACTAGAAGCATTCTGAAAAGTTGTCCTTGAGGACCTCCCCCCCCAACTATTACCTCCATTTTCCCCTGGAATTCTCATACATGAGTGCGCAGACGTGCACGTGCGCGCGCGCACACACACACACACACACACACACACACACACACCTCCCAGCCTGCCCCCTGATCCTCTTCTTTTTTCCTCTGGGGGAGGCCCGTGGGGGAGGCCCGTGGTCCTTACCGGCAGAGGGGGTCCGACCGGCACTGGTTCCGCAGATCCAGGCAGTTGGCCTGCTCCTTCTCATCATAGGAGCAGTCGGGGACGATGGTCTGCCGGCGGCGCTCAGCACAGGCCTGGTCCTTGCAGGAGCAGAAGAGCAGCCGGTAGGTGTATTCGCTAGGCACCCGGTCGAAGAACTGGCGCAGGGCTTTGTGGCACTTGCGGCGGTTGCAGTGCTCCTGGGCTGAGACCCCCTTGTTGCAGGTGGAGATGTAGCCGGACCGGAGCCTCTTGCAGTATTCGTTCAGGTTGCAGGCTTTGGCGGCGTCCAGGCAGTGGTTGCTTTTGGAGCTGCCAGCAGAATCCATCCCTGCCCAAGGACAGAAAGCAGGGTTGTCCAGGGCGGCAGCAGGATGGGTGGATTTGGGCAGGACCCCGGAAGAGCCAGGAGGGGAGGGGAGGGGAGGGGGCGTGGGGTTTAAAGCAAGGATGGCTCTGGCCATGGCAACCTCCCACATGGGCAGCCCCCAGGTTGAGGGGAGCAGGGGACTTCTGCATACATCATACATGTTGACAGGGACATGCCACCACCCTCAAGGAGGTCAAGGAAAGAGACTGACCAACAAACATAGGGGCGCCCTCACGGCTGCCCCTCTGCTAGACACAGAGCCAGGAGCCAGGAGAAGAAGACGACTCTTTCCTTGAAGAAGCATGCCTGATATATGGATGAGGGGGGAGTGGCATGGGCACGGTTGCCCGCCTACCAACCGGCCTCTCTCCTTGCCCCCAATGGCTGCTGCCCACATGGAGGCAGGACGGGACAAAGTGCCCGCACAGAGACCACAGCACAGAGAGAGAGAGAGGGGCACAGGGAGGGGCTGCTGGTGCTCTGGATCCTGGCAAGTACAAGAACCTGGCCCCAGAGTTCCACGTATGGACAAGAGTCCTAATAACAAGCCCCTTCCCTCCCCACTCTTCAATGGAGCCGCTTTTGGACAGGCCTTCCTGCTACACCCTAAGCTCAAGGAGCCCCGCCCCCTTTTTCCTGTCCCCGGGAGAAAGGGGGCAGCTGGGCACTCCCGGCCCTAAGGCCACAGGAGCTGGGGGCTGGCAGGCCACCCTCTCTTGCTGCTGCTGCTGCTGCTGCTGCTGCGGCCGCCCTGCCAGTCTCCCCCTGCCATCCGTCCCCTATGTCCCCACCCCCACCCCACCCCCAGCAACAATGCCCTGCTTCCTTTGGCACCCTGCCATCTCCAGCTGTCAGCTTTGCTGATCAAGTTAACATTTGTCAAGTGTTAATACAGCATAAAATGAAAGCCCAAGCCAGCAGGGAACAGCACGGCGTGTGAGCTTGCAAGAGAAAGAAAAGTTCACACACACACACACACACACAATTCCCTGAACCTGCTCATTATCCACAGGGCTTTGACGCAAGGCACCTTCCTGCACAAGGGGGGGGGGGGTCTGGCTTCCTCCCACTTCAGGAGGTTCCTGCCATAACCCAGACCTCTATTTTGAGTTCTCAAGGGAGGCAGCACTTCAGGTCCCAACCTTCTGCTCAAACCGGAATCAGAAGCTCAAAGGGCTCCAGAAGCAGATGAGAAGCCCCCCCCACCCCCCATGGAAGGCTCCCTAATAGATGGCTTGGCGTGCCTCAAGGAGGCCGGAGGGACGGCCTTGCCCCACCCGCCCCACCCAGATGCCGTGCCCCCCACTGGGTGTTGCTTGCTGCTCGCCCAAAGAGGGCAACAGGGTGAGACCGAAGGAGCTGTGGGCCTCGCCTCTGCTCCCTTTGCCTCCCCACAGAGTGCCTCTGGGTGGGATTACTCTCAGTGCATAGTTTTTGCCAGCTCAGCAGCCTCCCAGTTCCTGAGATGTTGTCAGATGCAAAAGATGAGAGCAAGGGGTGGAGCCCTGTGATGTCACGGAAGAGGGGCAGGCAAGGATTAGGGAGGGCAGCCTTTCCTCCCAAGAGACAGGGAAACAAGAGGGCTCAGGAGAGGCGAGGCTGGCTCTCCACTCCCTGCCATGCACCAAATGGCACAAGGAGCCCCCGCACAGCAATCAGGGGAGGGCAGGGGCTGCACCCAGGCTCCTTTGGAGCCACACTCCACAGGACCGCCTTAAGAGCCCAACACAGGATCCCACTTTACTTCCAGAAATATCCAGTCCCCAGAAAGTGGGTGCACCTGCTCCTCTAGCACAGGATGAGAAGTCCAGAAGCAAAGGGAAAGGGGGCAGCGGAGAGCAGGATGGCTGGGCTCCACTTCTAACTCCCTCCCTCCCCACCCTGGTATGCTCAGAGAATGTGAGCGATGGCCTCCAAAGCAAAAAGGCTGCCATTTATAAACCACCCCATGGCACTTAAAGCACTCTCTGGACGGTTTATACAAGCAATTATGCAGGCTACATGTTGCCCCCCCCCCAGCATGTTAGGCAAACATTTTACCAGCCCCAGAAGGATGGAAGGCTGAGTAAACCGTGAGCTGTCTCCCTTGGATTGAACCTCAGGTCATGATGAGCACAGTTACAGCTGCAGTACAGCAGTTTAAGCCCTGTGCCATGAGGAGCAACCATGCCCACCCCCACCCCCACCCCTCTGTGTGCCAGTCTCCCTGTTGCTTGCCCCACTTCCCCTGGTGGTTCTGGTGCCTGTCTGGCACCCTCGCCCACCCACTTCTTAGCTTCTCAGCCAGAAAGCATTGGAAGAGGGAGCAAAATCACTAAGCTGCTTTTTAGTGAGGCTTGGTGGGCCTGACAGCTAAGGGAGGGATGAAAAACGGCAGCGCGGGGGGCGGGGGTGGGGGAAGCATGTCTGTGAAATTTAAAAGGCACATTTCCTGTACCTGCTTTTTGATTCAACTTGAGGGCAGTTTCTTGGCACCCTCCCCCCCCCACCCCCCAACGCCAGGCAGCTGCAGAAACCAGGCTCCTCCACCCGGCACTGCTTCTCCCCACCTATTGGGGCAGGCCCACTCTTCCACCCCTCCCTCAGCAGGACCACTGCCCGAAAGCACTTCCATGGCTGAGATCTTGAGCAAGCACGCCTGGGAGCTGATGCTGCAGGATGCCAAGCATGGCAAGATCCCTGTTTTTCCACCCACTAAATTTCTTTTTATAAATGGGGATTTAATTCAGAGTGGAAAAAGAAAACGATTGTCAAGAAAAATACAAACACGACTTTTCTTGGGTGTGGGTTTTACAGATTTCCTTTGAAACATCCAGCTGTATTTCCTGTCCAAAGAATGAGGGCAAGGGATGGGACCCCAATTTCCTCCGCCTAAGGGCAGCAGCAAAGACCAAATAGGGAGCGTTTGAGATCCTGCAGGAGTAGCGCCGCGCCCGCTGCCCAGCGCTCAAGAGAGGTGGGGCCCTGGCCCTGCCTTGGCTTGCCTTCCTGGCTGCTCTCAGGATCTGGAGGGAGAACAGAGCCCCACTCCATGTGGGGTGAAGGGGGGGGTCCACCCTCCAGGCCACGACTCCTTCTGAGGAGAGGCCTTGAAAGGGAGGCAGTCCTATTCCATGAGGGGAGATGAAAAAGACAGGCTGGTGGGAAATTTCAACCTCTACACACAGGTCCAAAGGTAACCCACATTTTTAAATGGCGAAGTAGACAGGAATTGTGACCGAGAGGTGACCTTCTTTCTGGTGGGCCTGCTGTCCCCATCGCTGCTCACGATGGTCCCTGCATTACCTCCCTGCAGTTCTCTTTATTCCAAATGGAAGACCATCCCTCCTAAAAGAGGAAGGGAGGTCAACTGGCCAGAAGGCCCACTGAACAGCATCCAAGTGACAAGAGGGCCACTTTTCCTTCCAAGGCCAAGGAGCCCTGCCCGACTGGATAGCTGTGGTTTCTGTGCAAAGCCACCGTAATCAGCTCCCCTCGGCTCTATCAGCTCTGCCTGGGACTGACGAGTGAGTGTATTTTAAAAATATCTGCTATCTACCACTGTTGAGCCATAAACTTCACAGCAGTCCCCATTTTAAAGCCAGCAACTCTGAGATGCATTGATGAGACAGAAAAATAAAAATGGCCTGTTACCACTGAGGAGCGCAGCCAAATCCCCAAACAGCCGCAGCCTGCCAATCGGCTCTTCCAAAGGCTTGTGGAAATAAAAACCATGTGCAGAAGCAAGCAGAGAGGGAGATAAGCAGCCTCCGTCAGCCTGCCTGCTTTCACAAGCCCACAAATGCAAAGGGTGGGGGGGGGAGGGAGAGGCTGCGGAGGCCTGGGAAGCTGGAGGCTCCCGCTCAGAATCCACCGCCCAGCCTAGCAGGCTGGCTCTTGGCCCAAGAGGGCGGCCCCTTCCCTTTGGGGTCCACCTGCAGCCCCTCAGCCCAGGTGGCCGCCTTGGCACATCGCTTAGGCAGCAGCTTCCGAGAGTCTGGCAGGTCCACCTGGTTAAGGGCCCTTGCCAGAGGAAGCCAGAGGCACCGGCTCCTTGGACTGCCCAACAGGCTCCAGAGGGGCATGGAAGCCCACGAAGGAGGGGTCCTGGGCACAGCACGGCCCAAGGTCATTGCCCTGTTCCCTGCCCAGCCCCCCTCCGACGACGACAATGACTCCCGGGCATTCCCCAGCAGTGAAGATCCACCAGCTTGCCTCCCTTTTAAGCCCTTCAGGGACCAGACCCGACAGGCTGCCCAGTTTGAAAAAAACAGCACCAACACCCCCACCTGGCAAGAGTTCTCAGTGCCCTTTTCTCACGTCAAGGCTTCTTTTCCAAAAATAGGGATGGATTTTTTTTTTTGCACAGAACCACTGTAATTTTCACAACATGCAAACTTGATTCCAACCCCCACTCTACCCCCAGAAAAAGCAATACAAGGTTTTTTTTTACACAGAACGATCACCAGGGAGATGATGACGGTGATGATGGTGAAGGAGGAGGAGGAGGAGGAGGAGGAAGAGGTCCAAAAAATCTCCCTGCATCTGGCATGGTTTTGGACAGGATGTCTCTTTTCAAGGAGGGTCACAACCGTGGGAAGTGTTTATTTTGTCATTGTCCAACAGCAAGGTCAGTAAATCCCCCGAGTCCAACCCCATGAGTCCAGGTCATGGAGAATCAGCTCACTGAACCCCTGGCCAGAAGAAGTCTGCAAAGAGGCATTTGCTTTGCTGAGGGAGAGGGATGCTTCCCCGCCACCCCTGCAGGTGTTTCTTATGATAAAAGAAGAAAGGGACATGTTTTGTTTATCCTGCCCAGTCTCTTTGGGACGCTCTCAGACAAGGGGCCACTTCAGGCAGGCCTTCCTGCGTGTGATGCATCTTCAAAGAGCCATCATCAGGCTCTGTCCTTCCTGACCTGCACTGCCGGCATCCAAACTGCTGCTACCATAGCAACACGGCGGTCAGCAAGGAATGCGCAAATAAAGATGGAGCTCCTGTGATGCGCAAAGAGTTAAGCCGAGGAGAGGTCACGACACGGCTGGGCACCTCGCAGTGCCTGAGCTGCAAAAATACTCCAGCCTCAGCAAACACCAAGAGCTCTTCCTGAGTGGCCGGGTTTGCCGCTTGGGGCTGGATCCTGAACCCAGGATCACTCCAGGGAATCCAGGTGGGCCCTGTGGCCAGCAGGGCACTTCCACTAAGCCTCCCCTGGGGTACCTGAGACCTGGCCTCAATGACCCACGCCTCCATTGCCTCTCCACGAGGCCGCTGCAATTAATAGGCTCCACACGAACCAGTGGCCAGGCTGCCCCTTGCCTGGCCTTTTCTCCAGAGGCCACAACTCACTCGTCAGGTCGGTCCAGACACACCAGCCTCCAATTAGGCAGGTGGCCTTGAAAGTACTGGACCCAGTTCAGGACAGCCCCTTTTGAGAAGCCAGTTGGGAGACTGGAATGTTCCAGGGAAAGGCTGGCCAGGACAATGGAGCCAGAAACGGAAGGCCAAGCTCTGTGCAGAACAGCGGAAAGAGCTGCTGGGCATTTTAGCCGGGAGAAACAAAGGCTCTGTAGAAGACGGGGCAGCAGCCTTCTGAGATGAAAAGGGCCCTCGTGCAGAAAGACTCCACTGTCCTTACTGGCTTCAAAGGGCAGGAACAAGAGCGATGGGCAAAACGGCCCAGAACAAGGATTTGGCCAAACAGCCTGAGAAACCTCTGTGTGGAGCAGCTGCCTGCAGGGCCCGGGGTGAAATAAACTGGGATTCTTCTTTGTTTCTCAGGGAATCTCAACAGAGAGTAGATGGCCAGCTGAACAGGCCTTCTAGTTCCACAGGTAGGAAGCTGATAAAATGGGACAGATGTTGGCCACCTTGCCCCCCCATTGAAAAATACAGACAGAGCAGCTGTGCTTTTCTGCTTATGCCCAACTCAGCTGCGAGCATTCATCGTGGATATTCACAAGGGAAGACGGTGCTCAGAGTGCTCCCCCTGGGACCCGTCCCTGGGCAGCTGAGGCCTTGCCACGTCTCAGATGAAGTTTAAAGAGGGACATCTCCCTCCTTGCCACATGGAGAACCTCACAGCCGTGGCACCTGGCCCTGTGACTGAGGCATCTTCGGGGAGCCCGACATGAGCCCTGCAACTCCAGAGCCACTTATCTCTGTTATTTACATGCATTAATTGCCAGCATTATCTTGATACACTGTTTCTGTATCTAATCTGGAGCCTTCGCTCTGAATACCACACATCCTGTAATTGCAGGGCTGTTGCAGTCGTTATCCGTGGTAATTACAGAATAGCCATGGGATCCAGAAAAAAGGCCCTCTCCACAGATCACGGGAGGGAGCAGGATGTGGATCCCCCGGGTGAGAGGAGAGTGGGGCGGGGCCTCCTGTGGGTGCCTCTTGGTGGACCGCAGCTGCCTCTCCAGAAGCGGCTGACGCCCCACCAGCCCTTCTGCGAAATGAAGCTGTCTCTGGCCTGGGCAAAGGATACAGGCAAGCAGGCAAGGGGTCAGGGTTTCATACCAGGCGGTTCATTCTCTCAGAGCTCTGCCAGCCCCTGAAGGAGAAAGAAGGAGCCCGCAGGAAAAGCAGGCGGGGCGATGGGGGAAGGGAGGCTGCATGCGGGGGGGGGCTTTTATTACCTGAGACAATGGAAGCGAGTCTGAAGATATCGGAGAGCCGAGAGGTGACGGGCTCGTAGGGGGAGGCTTCATAAAATTCTTCTCCTGGAACACAAAGGACAAGAGGGGGGAGGGAGGGAGGGAGGGGGAGATTTAGCAACCCTTCCATGCTCAAGGGCAGCCCAGGCAGCTGTGTGTGTGTGTGTGTGTGTGTGTGTGCAGCAACTCAGGTTGCCCTGAGACCTCTGTGCTGGCAAAGCCCCCCCCCCACTCCCAGCAGCAAAGGAGAGGAGAGCGGATGGGTGGGGAACGGGAACTTGAGCCCAGGCCCTTGGAATGGAAGGGCAGCTTTGGGGTGACATGGGGGGGAGCTGTGAAAACCGTGCCTTATTCTGAAGTGTCGCCCTGTTAGTGACATGGTATGGTGGAACACCTAGACCAGTGAGGGCAAACCTTTTAGAGACCGAGTGCCCAAACAGCGATTCAAAACCCACTAATTTTTTTTTGCAAAGTGCCAATACAGCAATTTAACCTGAATACGGATGGCTGTGAAGGGGCGAAGTCGGGTGCCCACAGAAAGGGCTCCGAGGGCCACCTTTGGCACTGACCTAGAGGCTTCATCCTGGAGAAGAAGGAAATGGGGGCCACCAGCATGGTAAGGATCCGTTGAAGCAAAGTTCTGGAGGGAGGGAGCCACATGTGGCTGTGGTGGGAAAGGCCACGCGAGGCCTTCTGCCACCTTTCAGCCTAACAGGTCGCGTTTGCCATCAGCCAGGACCTACATTGGCCCCTGAGCCTTGGAAGACGGGGGCTGGCCCGCGGAAAACAGGCTGGTCTTTAAGGTGCCACAAACTCAGGGTTGCCTCCAGAGCCCCAGGGGACTGGCTTGGGATCCCTCCACCTACGTCCACCCCGAGGGTCCTTTGCTTGCCAGATCCCCTCAGGAGCTGTTGGATTTGCAGACCACCCCCATCTGCTTTTAAGAACGTGCCAGGGTCATCCTTTGGGGGCGGAATCGGGGCTTATGGGGACAGCAGAGGGTGCTGGCTTGAGGGAGGCTGTTATTGGGGGGGGTCTTCCGAAAGACCCCCTGAAGGACAAGGGCAGGAGAAAGCAGGTTCTGGACGTTCCTTTGTGGAGGAGATGCTCCCCACTGGTGGCACCCTCTCTTGTGGCCGTGGGTTTCAGAAGAAGCTCCCGAAGGACTTCAGCAGGGAGGGTGGGGGGGTGGGGGCAAAGGGGAAGTGAAGGGGCTCCCCGGCTGGCCTGATCCTGGGCTTTTGCCCTCCAGGACCGCCTGTTCCAAGGAGGTGTCCTTAGCTTCTGGAGGAGCACCTCACCTGCCCCCTCCCCCCCCCACACACTTGCCATTAAGAAGGCAAGCTGCTGGAATACAAGCTGATTAGCAGGCGAGACACAGCCGGGGAAGGGCCAGCTCTCTCCCCCCCCCCCCCCCAGCAGCTGCTCCTCCGTGGACAGATACAAATGTGTTTCATTACTGGAAGTCCTTCCCACTGCCAGGCCAGGCTGGCTGCCAGGGCACCAGGACAGGAGCGCTTCTCAAGGGCACCGGCCCGTTCTTTTCCCCGCCGGCCAGTGGGAGGGAAAAGGCCAAGGGACTGGGCAACACCGCTGGCAAGGGGGGGGAGGCAGAGGGGGACGTGACATTCCAGCCAGCCTAGGACGCCCACTCCCAGCTCAGTCTCTCTCATTTACAGAGAGAGAGAGAGAGAATGAAAGAGGGGGGGAGCCTGGGCCCTGGGCACTGCCCACGCCAAAGCCCCCCCCCGCCCCAGGGTCCTTACCCGCCACCAGGCCGAGGTGGATACTCCAGTAGATCTGAAGGCAGAGCAGCTCCTTCCTCATGCCCCGCTTGCAGTGGCAGTCATAGAGAGGGCTCTCCTGCAGGACCTCCAGGGCCGCTTGGCACTCCTTGTTGGCCAGCATGGTGTTGCGGTCGCGTCCGGCCATGCACTGGCGCAGGGTGCGGTAGCGGGAGCTGCAGCTGGGCTCAGCGGCACAGAGCTCGTTGGCTCGGACACAGTCCACGGGGGTGGTCCGCCAGCTGGGGGAGTCCTGGACGGCCGAAGAGGAAGGAGCAGCCCAGGTGCAGAACATCTTGTCTGGATGGAAGGAGACCCAGGCAGGGAAAGAGAGGAGTCGGGGGGGGGGGAGAGAGGCAGTGTAAACATCCACTTCTCTGCCCCAGACCATGCCTCCCCACTTAAAGTGGCAGGGGGGGGCTCAAGAGGGCATGGGTTTGTATGAAACCCCCTCTGGTCAACAGGTTGCTGTTAAGTGCTGTCAAGTCAGAAGTGAGTTCAAGGGACCCTGTTTCAGGTTTCGCGGTCAGTGAAGGCATTGAAGGTGTGGCTTCACCAGTTCACCCCTGGGGTCCATCCCCCTTCAAGGCATGGGGTTTCTGCAGAGAGAGAGAGACTGGGAGGGGGGAGGTTGGGGGCGATCAGGGCCCTGTGGTCTCCTTCCACCGACCGACCGTGTGCCCTCCAGTCAGTGGAGGAGCCCTCGCCTCTCCAAAGGAGGAGGGGAAGCAGACCCGGGAGCCAGCCTGGGCCTTCTCGCTGTGTCTGAGAGACGGCTCTGCCCAGGAGCTCTTGCCAGCAGGATGCGGATTTTGGACCTCAGCCACCCCAGGAGGACCCTGGGAGCCCAAGAGCACTTGCTCTTTCCCCAGCCATCTTGTGCAGGGTTGCATTTCACACACACACACACACACACCTTATTTATTCAAGCGTTTGCCAATCTCTTTCCCATCTGTTCTTGATGCAAAGGGACAAGAAAACTGATTGAAATGCTCTTCAGAAACAGATTTAAGCCCCTTTTCAAAATCTACTTCTCAAAAGCTGTTTTCTTTGAAAAATACAGCCCAAAGGAAGATATACCACAACAGCAGGCGGACCTGATCGCCTTTGGGATGGAAGCAGGGCTGCAGGGGAACCCCTGTCCTGCACCCACACCCCACCGGCCCTCTCGCGTCAAGACAGTAGGGTCAGCAGCTGGGCCTCTGCCAAAGGTCTGGAGTTCCACACCGGAGGAGAAGGATGTCCGGGTCGAAACCGCCTGGACTTCAGCTGAGCTTGGGAGCTGGTTGTGTTGGTCCGAGACCAGAGGCCTCTGGCCTTTCAAGGGCACAACACCAGCACTGGCAGAGCTTCCAAACACCACTCAGAGGCCTCTCCTCCACAAGAACAGGCAGCCGCAGCAGAGCCTGCAGGGCTAACCAGGCATCGGCCACTGGGCCAGGCCAAGCCTGCCTTGCCTGAGAAGCGGCACCGCTGGGCAAAGACCCCCCCCCCCATCCAGGCTCCTGGACTTGCCCTCCTTTGCTGATCAAGGGGTGTGCTCGGATAAACCTTGAGTGGGTTCACTTGTACCCACCTCCACACTGAAAGTAAAAAAGTGATTCAGGTCTTGCTATATCTCCTTGGCATGGCTGGGAGAGGGGGGCAAGGAGGCATCATCATCATCATCATCATCATCATCATCATCATCATCATCATCATCATCATCATCATCATCCAACTATTTCACCTAAACAGCATTGCTTTACCGAAGCATAGGGCCCGGCACAAATACTGTCCAACTTTTGCACAAGAGGGCCAGAGTTCAAGAGTGTTACTGCGAACAACTCAGGAGCCTAGCAAAGTTCAAGTAAGGGCAAGCCACTCCAGCGTGGCAGAGTCTCCGAAGAACATGCTGCTCTCGTTAGAATCACATCAAAAGGAGGAAGTCTGACAAAGGGGTTGACAAACAAACCCCAAGTTCTCATCTCTTTTACAGGATTAAAGGCATGCAGACGAGAGAGGAGACCCTTGCCAGAGAGCAGGCGGCCAAGGGTTCCTATCCTGCTCCCCTGGGCTTCCCACCAGCAGGCGCCGGGCATTTGCTCAAAGCACAGCCTGCCACCTCCGTCCAGGCCAGGATATGAGACCCTCCAGGCTCACTGGGCCCCAATGGATGCCAAAAGCTGCAGTTGCCCTGGAGGACTCCGGTGGCACCATCCGTGGGGCTCCTGCCAGAAGACCAGCTTGTACTGGAGGCCTTGCTGGATGGATCCTGGCTTCTTTGGTCCTGGGTGAAGAAGACCAAGCCAGAGCTCCGGGGCGGCAGGGCTGAGGGGCGTCTGGACTGGGACGGAGGTGCCCAAGCTCTGCCTGGTTGCTTCCCCCACCCCATGGCTTGTGGGTCACTCGTTGGCCTGGTCCTTCTTGCACCGAAGGCAGAGCCCCTTGTTACTCCAAGGGAAGTGAGCCAAAGAGGCCACATAATCCTACCAAGGAGGGCCACTTGACTGGAGAGTGCGTGCTGGCACTCACGTGGTGCATCTAATTTGTTTGGTGGCTGGCCAGAGACAACCATTCCTACCAAAAGGGGGAACCAGGACCTTCTCCCTGCTTGGTCCAGGCCAACCCTGTCTCCCTCCAGCCCACCTTCCCCATCCACACCCACTTCCCCCCAAGAGGGCTGAGCCTAGCCGTTTGCATAAGTGGGGCAGGAGTGGTGCTGGGAACCCTCCCCAGAAGCTAGTCGAGGCCAAGTGGAGAGGCCTGGGAGGCCTGGGAAGGAGATCAGAGAGCAGCTCCTGGCAAGCGTCGCTCCTGATCAGGCACTCCCAGCCAAGGCAGCTCTTGGGTCCTCCCCCACCCCCACCTCCCTGCCTGAAGAACATAACTGGGAAAGACACCCCAGCAGCCTGGGGCAGCCGCCGCCTCCCCTCCCCTCCCTTCACCAAACACCCCCCTCCCTCAATGCTGGGCCACTCTTGCCCTTTGCCAAAGTGAGGCAGCGACACCTGGAGGTCAGCAGGGGCTCTGCCGGCCCAGGATGCCCTCCCCCATTGGTCAAGGGAACAAGTGTACGGGACACAACTCTGTGAGTTGATCTGAATGCACAGGCAGCCTGTGAGAACAGTGGAGGGATTTCGGGGTGAGCTTCCCTGGACAAATCCCTGCTCACCTGTTTTGCCGCCAGTCCCTCTCCAGGCCAGCTACAGCAGCCACGGCCTGGAGCCACCCTGGCCCAGGTAGGCTCCTCCCAATGTGTGCCTTGGGTTCCCACATGTAACACCTCTTGTCCCATCCCTCGCTCCAAAGAGCCTGGCGGGGGGGGGGGGGGGGTGCTCCCCCCCCCTTAAAAAGGGAGTTGGGGAGGGTGATCTGCTAGACCAAAAGAAGCACCTAAACATCAGGGCCTCCTTCTCAAGACACCGGACATTCTTGCAGGCAGCTAGTGGGAAGCTTGGAAGGTTGATGGGTGAAATGGCATGGCAAAACAAAGGCTGATCCAAATCTCAGAAAGACCAGCAGGCAAGGAAAGCCACCAGGCATGAGTGGGTTGCCATTTGTAGAAACCAAGTCTGCCAGCCTCCCCGTTTCAGCCACGGTCAGCCTCAAGGACATTTCTAGGCAGGAGAACCAGATCCCTTCCCATCTTCATGCCAGCATGCCAGTCACCAGTGAGAGACATTGCTCCATCTGCGCCCAGGCCTGCTGGTTGCACCCCATGGGAAGACAAGGGTACCTGGTCCACCAGTCCAGAGGGAGAGCATGGCCCAGAATGAGTATTACCGTCATTCTGAAATGCCAAGGAGGGACAAGGACAAGGAGGAAGGAAAGAGGCAGCAAGAGCAGTGAGAGTAGGCGCTGAGTTTGTTCGGCTTCAAGAGCTAACAACTTCCACGGAAGACCCCCCCCCCCGCCTCAGTGGCAGACGTTTGGCAGCAGGGTCTCCACAAGTATCAGCCGAGCCACCACCAGTTGTCCTGGTGGATCAAGAAACACACCGTGAGCACGCCAGTGTTGTTGCGTGAGCAGGAGAGCAACAGCCCCCCCACCCGTGACTGCAACAACAAGAGCAAAGGACGAGCTCATGATGCATCATCCGAGTGGTGTTCATCAGTTTAGTAATTGTTGTGCACTTCTTCCTCTAGGCTATGCAAGAGCCACCCCCAACCCCCAGTAAAGAAGGCATTTCGGCAACCAGCCACAACCTCATCAGTCACATCTGGAACATCTGCTCCATTAAACAAAGCAGAGCGCCTTGCACGCAATCCATCACCAAGCGTCTTGAGGGAAAGCGTGGGAAGCGCTGCAAGCCAACAACCCAAAAGCACAACAACAACACCCTAGCTGGCAGATGCTCCTCATCTCATGGGACATCTAAGAGGAGGTGCCCAAGGTGACTCCTGCCAATGCCCTTTGCCCCGGGAACAAAAAAAAACAGTCTTCTGGATTGGTCCTCTGGCTGTCAGATCTCAGCAGATTCACCTGGGACCCTCTGGCTAGGCAGCAGAACAATACCCAATGATAGGGCGCCATTAACCACTTCATCACCAAACTTACACTCTGAGAAGCATTAAGACTCAGAACAAGAGGATGGAAGGTGGAACATGGAGCAGCCACCAGCAGCCATGATTCTGCCAACCACTGAGCCCTAGACCAAGGTAGGGGGAATGGCCAAAACAATCCATGTTGGCAAGGGTGGAGGAGTCCTCCTTGGAGCAACCCCCCCCCCCAGAACTGCCCAGGGAATCCAATCCAGATCCAACTGTCACATCCAAAGGCAAATGGAGGCAACCCAGTCCTGCCAAGAAATGTATTTCTATGGACACTCGTGGGGGTGGGGGTGGGGGAGGGAGAGAAGCATTCTGCTCAGAAGATACAGTTGGTCAAAGCTGAACCAAAATTATCCATCACATTTCAGTTTCTCTTTCTCTCTTGTCAAAACACACTTCCATCCCTGACAGATACTTGAAATGTTTTTAGGGGATTTTTTTTCAAATCCAACTCCTGAACAAAAAGCACTCACAGAATGCTACAAGAATCCCCAGACAGCGACTCTTAACTCTACAAAATCTCACACATCATGAGCTGGAGTTTTACACATTTCAGCACAAAAATTAAATCTTGCAAAAATTTGCTACACCTCAATAATCACGCCAATTTCCACAGGCAGACCCAGACCCCCATTCCCCCCCCCCGCACAAACTGCTTCCACTTGGACTGGCCCATCCATCCTCAAGTCCTTGACAATCACCATAGCCGAAAGCCGAATGTCTTGGCATTCCGCCCTTGTGCCTCTCAGGCTGGAGGAGGCTGGAACTGCCCCCAAATAGTCCCTCTAGGAAAACAGCAGATTGTGTGGAAGTCCCTCCTGCCAGTGGTGGGAGGGCCGATCCAGGAGCTGTGGCCTTCATCACAGAACTGCAGCCCTGGAAGGGACCCCTGGATCACAAAGTCCAGCCCCTGCCAAGGGAGGCACCAGGGCTCCCACCCTCCAGCCCATCAGCCAGAAATATGTGCAAGTAAAAAGGGGGACGAAGCCCCTGCTGCCCGTCTGGCTGCTTGCCTGTGAGGAGAGGAGGAGAAGCAGCCAAGGGCCCCTGGGCCAGCTTGCCCTCTGTTGACTTCCTGTGCTTGTGCTCCTACAAGCAGCAGGAAACTGGGGAGCAAAGCTGACCTTGTCCCTGGGCATGGCTGGATGCCTCCTCTCTGTCCCAAGGGTGGTGCCTTCCCTGCCCAGATCACCCTCTCTGGTGCCAGCCAATGCTGGTGCCATCTCTGAGGTGCCCACCAGTGGAGGTCAGGGACTCCGGGGTGTGTGTGTGTGGGGGGGTGCGCATGTGCTTCGGATCTGAGTTCCCTTTATTGACGCCCTCCCTCTCCCCCACCGGCCCCATGCGTACCTTTGGGCCAGAAAAAGGCGCCCAGGTGGCCTGACCGGAGCTGTCCAGCGTGCTGAAGCCGCGGTGCTGGCAAAGAAAGAGCCAAGGAAGGCCTCTTGGAGCGGCGGCGGCGGCCTCTTCAGCCAAGACGCCAGCAGAGAAGTTTGTGTCTTTTTTTGGGGGGGGGGAAGCATTCCTCCTGGGGCAGAGACACAAGCCCTCCCCCTGGCTCCCCTCCCCCACGGAATCCACAGGGGACCGCACCCGGGTTGCAGGGAAGAGGGGGGGAAGAGAGAGCCCTGCTGGGACGGGGTCGCCAAGGAAGGGCGGAAGCAGGTCCCCCTCAAGAAGGGCGACTGTGTCCAAGGCGGGTTTCGCCCTCAGCCAAGGAGCGGATACGGGGAACGGGACCGAGGCGCGGCTGTAGGTGTGCTCAGGGTGGACCAAGCCGGCAGGGGAAATGATTTACTTCCTCCCTCTTCGTCCCAGAAACGAGGGTCGCCCCTTGAAGATGACGGGTGGGAAAACGAGGAGCGAGAAAAGGGAGCTGCCTGGGCAAGGAGGCCAGGAGCCCGGGGAGCCTTTCCCTCCCTTCCCCGCGTCCGCCAGGACGGAGCACCTCTTATATGCCCGCCAGCACCGCCGAGATTCCTCTCCCAGGCTCCTAGCTGGGCCTGCCAGGCTCAGGGACTCCTGCTGCGTGTGAGAAGCGCCGGGTTGGCATTTCGGGCGTCTTCCCTTGCAGGCAGCCTCTCCTGGAGGGATAAACCTCTCCCGAACCCTCTGCACCCAGAGGAGTTGGGCCGGGCAACCCCGCCCGCCAGAGGACCACCAGAGCCAAGCGCCCCGGCAACCGCTCCAGGCCGGCCGGCGGGCAGGCGAGGCTCTGGCCGGCCCCAAGAGAAGGCGAGCGAGCGAAGGCGCCGGCTCCAAGGACGGTGGACCCCGTGTTGGGTCTCGCGCCCTGCGGGCACTCTCCCCCCTGGGCTGCGGCGAGGAACCCCCGGGACGCCTAGAAAGCCGCCCCTCCCTGCGCTCCACCGAAGTTTCCCCACCGGAGGCGACATCGAGGGGAGGCGCTTGGACCTCCAAACCGACCTTGAGAGGGAGGCGCTGCTCCCAGCAGCAGGCCGGCGGGGAGAAGGTAGGCAGACGAGGCTCGCCGCCCCCCGCCCCCCCCACGCGGCCGCCGTCCGCGCTCCTGGTGCCCCCTGCGGCGGCGGCGGCGGCTTAGCCCACCCCTCCCTCCTCGGGGGGCAACTGCCCCCCCCACACACCTCAGCCGCCTTCTACCAGACAACTTCTTTGTGGATAGCAGTCATCCACGCGCACGCTCGCTGGCCCGCGCTCCCCTCTCGCAGACGGACGCGCGCCCTACACGAAAGGAGACCTGCCGGGAGGAGCCGCGCTTCCTTCAAGGGGGGGTGGCAGCCGGCCCCACCTTCCAGCAGCAAGAGCGGCGGCGCCTTTTCTCCCGCCCCACCCCCAACACCAAGGTCCCCGTCAGCTACGCCCCCCCTCCCCGTCCAGGCGCCCGACGGCTGAGCCCTCACTCACCCAGGGCCAGGAGCAGGCACAAGGCGCCCGGCGCCAGCATGGTAGTGACCGGCGGGTCCGTCCCCTCCGGCCCGCGGCGCAGACGGGCTCTCCCGCGCTCCCTGCCCGGGTCGACAGCAGGCGGCTCTGCCAGGAAGCCACCCTCGTCCGGGCGCGCGGCTCAGGCTCCGTCCGTCCGTCCGTCCGTCCTGTCCGCTGGCCGCCGCCGCCGCCACCCTCCTCAGCTCCCGCGAGACGGAGGCGCCGTCCCGGGCGCCGTCGGCGGCATCCTGCCTGCTCGCTTGCCTCCTTTTCCCGCTTCCCAGAGGAGCTCGGCGGAGGTCGAACGGCGAGCCGCGCCAAGAGTCTTCTTCCAGCGCGGAGAACCCGGGCGGTCGGTCGGTCGGTCGGACGGGCCTCGGCTCCCGGACTCGCTGCCCGACGACGACGGTGCTAAGGCGGTTCTGGCGCCCGCCGCCGAACCCAGCCGCTGCTCCCACAACCGCGAACTGGCCGCCAGCAACGGAGGCAGGAGCGGGAAGAGAAGGAGGAGGAGGAGGAGTTGCCGCCGCCGCCGCCGCCGCCTCCGCTGCTTCTGCGCCCGCTCCTTGCTCGCCTCCGCGGTCCAGGGGTCGGAGCCGGGCGGGGCAAGCGCCCCACCCCCGACCCGTCCCACCGTAGGAGGATCGGGGGAGGCGCAGGCCCCTTCCGGCGGCCGGGGAAGGGGCTCCTTCTGCCTGCCCGAGGGAGGGGCGAACTCCCAGCGCCCCAAGCCTTGCCTGCCCTGCCTCCCGGGCGCGCCGTCAAACGTGGCCCCCGCTAGCCTGGCCGCTGCTAAGAGCGGGAACGGGAGAGCCCGCGGGCGGGCGACACCGGAGGAGGAGAGGGGCGCGGTCGGGGGGGGGGCGCTCCTGGCCGGCTCGATCGCTCGCTCCAGCGGCGGGGGCGGCGGCGGCGGCGCCCTGGCCCGCCCTCCCCGCGCTTTCGTGGAAAGTTCCCGGGTCTGTCGCTCTCCCGCCCCTTGCCCGCCCCAGGGAGGACGGCCGAGAATGGAGGGCTCTCTGTCCCCCGCCTGCAAGGGGGGGGGCTGCTGCTGGGCGCCCACCAGGGGGGCTGCGGAGGGGCGGGCCTTGGACCTTATTCTGGCCCTGCCTTCTTCATTCCAGCCTCAGAAGGAGCGGGAGAGCTCAGAGCTGGTGTGGACCGAAAGGACCCTTTGGCTGGATCCCACTCCCCAAAGCCATCGTTGACCCCCCCCCCCATGCTCCCACCCCCTCCCCCCTTCCAAGCCAGCTCTGCAACTCAGAGCTCAGGGCTGGCAGAGGGGCGAGCCTAGGGTTTGCCTGCCTGCCTGCTTGCCTGCCCACAGGCCACAGGCTCTGCTTTCTCCTTCTCCTGGCTTCCCTCTGCGGCTGCTTGCCCTCCACCTGGCCCATCATCCTCTGCTGGGCTTGAAGTCCTGCTTCCTTTCTCTCCTCCTTGTTTTCAAGCGAGGGCAGGGGGCCTTGTGCCAGGTGGGCAGAACCACCCAGGCCCAAAATGGGGCTTGTACCGGCACCTCCCCTCCTGCACTTCCTGCCTGGACCTCCCCCACACAGAGACTATGATGCAAAAGGCCAGGGAGACAGGCCTCTCTCTCTCTCTCTCTCTCTCTCTCTCTCTCTCTCTCTGTGTGTGTGTGTACGTACATGTGTATGCATTATGAGTCACAAGTGTGGGAGGGAAGCAACACTGAGTACAAGGCACAACAGGCAAAGGGAGGGAAGGATGTGGGGACCCTTAAAGACGGGACTTGCTCACAGAGATGACACCAGCTGTGGCGACCCCATGAAGCTGCCTCTACTGCAAGCCAAGGGGTGGGGGGGGGGACAAACGTCTGCAAGAACCAACGCTTGGGGAGGCAAAGCAGGATGCGTGGAATGTCAAGGCTGGTTTCAGTGTGAAACACAGAGGGTGCCAGCAGGTGTGGATGGAAGCCGCCAGAGGGCCAGGGGTCCCACCTTGTCAGGTGTTTCTCTTTCAGACAAGAGGAGGCAGGCTAGGTGGGGCCTTGAACTCATTTGTCCACCACAGACACCTGCCACTTGACCACCCATAGCAGAACAGGATCAGGAGTGGCGGGGGGGGGGGGGGGGAATCCACTTTCAATTTCCTCAACACACACACACACACACACTTCTGTTTTATTTTCATCAGGCGCCTCTTTTCAAGAAGAATCACACTTTCCGGAGGCTTCCTGGAGTGTCCATGTCCTTTCCAAGTGCTCCTTCCAGGTGATGGGCAGCTTGTGGAGGGCCATGTCAGGAGGGAGCCTTGTGCAGCTCATCCTGACTCTGCTTCAGAAGTATCAGCATCCTACACACACACACACACACACAGAGAGAGAGAGAGAGAGAGGGACTCCTGCCTTGTCTCCTCCTCCAAAGGGTCTTGCTATTTCAGAGAGGCTGAATTCTCCAGAGATGAACAAGGTCACGGTGTGTGTGTGTGTGTGTGTGTGTGTGTGTGTGTGTGTGTTCTAGCAAAGTGGTGTGCTACTCCCATATATATGGGTGCAGGGAGGGGGGTCTTCTGAGAAGTGGCAGCCAGCCAGCCTCCCTCCTGACATCCCCGGCGCTGCCGCCACGCACACCTCAGCAGCACCAGGCAGGGCCTTGCATGGCTGGTGCTGGTCTGGATCCACAATAAATCCATGCTAAAAAGAAAAGCCGATGTTCCGTATTGTTCCTCTACATCTCTCTAATTAACAGAGGTCTTAATTTGGCGGTGGCGGTGGCAGCAGCCGCTCTTGCCTCCTTGGCTGTGATCTTCTGGCTTCCCTCCATGTGGTTTCTAGAGAAGAAGCCAAGCTTCTTCAGGGGCCTCCCGGCTTCGACCAAGGATTCAGGCCGTGGCTGGCTTTGAAATTCAGCTTAGAGCCCCCGGTCTCCCCACCCCCGCTCTCTCAGAGGGTCTGGATTGCGATGCCGCAACCAGATGGGTGTTTTGCATTCTGTTGTGACGGGTGTGAGGATACATGAGAAATGGCTGTGTGCCCACGCATGCACACACCCTAAGTATTTGTTCCAGGTTTTGAGCATGTGTGCATTGAGGCATGTTGCCGCTAATCCTCCTAGTGAGCTGCCCTATGAGAGGCTGGCAGGAAGCACAATGTCTAAGCTTTGTATTTTAAGTATTTTCCCCTCTCCCCCCCCCCCAAAGCCAACCCACACACTTCACAGTCAAGCAGAGAACGGACCCTGATAGATGTGCCCAGAGGAAGACCTGGGCTGGGCAAATGCATTGCCACCCTCCGAGGAGCCCGTTTTGCTGCTGCTGCTGCTGCTTGGCCATCCTCAAAGCGACGCCTCCTCCTGATGTTCTGAGCATGAGCTGCATGACTCTGCCAGGTGCCCCAGGGAGGCAGTCTGCACCGTTTGTCTCAGGCATTTGCACCTCGCACCACAACCCACCAGTGAAGTGGGTCCCCAAAGCAGCCCCCTTTTTCCCTCCAGAGAATATCCTTATCACGGGGTGTCCTGCTGCCCTGGCCAGGCCAGCCACGAAGAGGAGGAGGAGTGGTGGGGATAGCTGAGGGGCTGTGAAAACACCTGATCAGTGAGACCCACATGGAAACAGGCCTGGGTGCCCACCCCCTGGCAGCCACCAACCCCCACCCCACCCCCCGGCTGCGCTGCCTCCCTCCTGGCCTCCTGGCCTGGGTCCATGGGGCAGGGTCGGCCGTGACAGACAGGGCTCCCTGGGTCCTTGCATGGCAGCGGAGGCTCAGAGGGGCTTCAGCAGCCGGCCCGCCTCCAGACAACAAAGGGGGAGGCCTGGCCAAGGGGCTCCCCACCCCCACCCCACCCCAACCTCCAGGAGGTCTGGATCTTCTCCCACTTGCTGAATCTCATTCAAAAGGAATTATCCCATCTTCTGAGTGTCAAGGTTGTTAACAAGAGGCATTACTCATCACTGCTGCGTCATTCTCATTGGGAAAACTTGGGCTGGCCCTCTCTGGAGGTCACAAAGTTATTTCTCTCTCTCTCTCTCTCTCTCTCTCTCTCTCTCTCTCTCTCTCTCTCTCTCTCTCTCCCCCCTTTGTGGGAATTTCCTCTGAGAAAGAAAGAGCCTAATGACACTCGGCATGACCCCACAGCCCCATGTGCTCTGTGGCGATCTAAGGGTTTTTTCTGTCCACTCTGTGGTAAAAGTGTCCCCCTGTTCCTGCAGCTCCCTGTCCTTCCTTCCTGCCATCGTAGCTGAAGGATGCAGGCGAGGGAGACCCAGACAGCAGCCCCTTCAGATGGAAAGGAGTTGCCCTCTGGCCTGAAAACTCTGCTTCTGCCCACGGACTCTCAGGGATGGGCCAACAGATGCATCTGGAGTGGGCCAAAGAGGCAGGAAAGGGGATGGAGCCACCCTTTTTGCACCCAGGCCAAAGCTCTCTTCCTGTCCCAGCGAAGGGTTGGCCGGCCGGTTGGCTTTCCAGCTCAACCCCGGTCCAAAGGGTTGTTTGGGGAAAGGAGCAAAGTCCCGCAATGGACTGGGGCCCCAGGCAGCTCAGCTCCGCTCCCAGCGCTTGGCCTCAATCAAACATGGAATCAAATTGCATCTCCCGAAAAGCCCGGGAGGATGAGCTGCCCCTTCGGTGCTGCTGCTCAGAGTGGAGCCAGGGTGGTGGTGGTGGGAGAGAACGGCCTCCATTAGGTGGATCTAATGAAGAAGACTCCAGCTGGAACTGGGCAGCCAGAGAGGAAGCGTAACTGAATTAGAAGCCTTCTCACCTCATTTAGAGAGAAGAATTAGCTGCGATGGGGTGAGTGGCAGAAAAACAATGCTAAACATCCCTCCCTCCCTCCCTCCCTGTAAACATCTTTCATGCAGATGTTGGGTGTGGGATCTTTCAGCAGGCAGCTTATGGTATGGAAGGGAAGAGACACCGAGGAGAGGCCGGTGGAGCGGGCATAGAGCAAGGCTTTGCAGGGGGCTCGCATAAACGTGTGAGCCCTGCATTGGGCCACTGTGAGGCCGCTCTGGCTGAAAGGAGAGGAAACTATTGAGGAGGACTCTGGGTCCAATAGGGTCCCACCCCTTTCTCCCACAACCTAGTGCTCCAACCCATGGCCCTCTGTTCCCAGCAACCTATCAGAGACCTGTGGCTTCCCAAAGCAGAATGCAGCCTCACCAAGAAATGGGCATATGAATGAGACACTCACAAACAAAGACACATGGATTTCCTGGCTAATAGTCCTCCTAGGTGGCCCCCAGCCTGCTTGCCCGCCGGCTACAGAATCAAGGCAAGGCCTTTGAGCCTGCAAGGTTGCTGGAGAACTCCCTTACTCAGGCTCAGCCATTTTCCTAAATTCAGAAATCAATTGTGTCTACTTCCCTGGCAAAGAGGCATTTGCTTTCATTTTTTATCCATTTGCTCCCTTTATAACCCTGCCCAAGAACTAAAGCTCTCTGTGTGGCTTAGAGGCACTTGGGCTTTTAGCTGGAGAGCAGAAAGCTGTCTAGAGCAGTGACTGAGGGACGAGGTGGGAAGAAGGGCATTGAGCTCCCACTGGGGCCCTTGGACTGCATCCTGGGATTGGAAGAGCTTCGGATCTGGAGCATGACTCGGCTTCTCTTAGGCACCTGGACTGTGTCGGAACTCTCAGCATCTCTGTGTTTCCACTGTGTTCTTTGCAGACCTATTGATCCTCTGAATCTAAACTACCTGGAGGGATGAAAGGTGAAGCATCATTGCCCAAAAGAAATGCACCCCTCGATTCAACACTGTCTGTGATCTATGCAACCCCATGCCTTGATCCTTCAGGAGAGACACACACACACACCCGCACCACCAGCAGGAGGGGCAGCAGCAGCAGCAGCCACTCTGGCCCTGGGTCAGCTGCAGCCGCCCACACCTTGGCTCCTTGGTTTCCTGTGCCGCCGCCTCCTCCTCCTCCTCCTCCTCCTCCTCCGATTGAACCAGACAGGAGGCCTCTCATCTCACCTCCCCGGGTTGGTCAGCCGGCTGCTGTCAGGAGCTGCCCCGGAGGGGCCCTGAGCAGTCTCCCCAGTCCGCTGATTGCTTTTGTTGTCTCTCACTTCCTCTTTGAGGCCTCACTGCTTTGTCAGCAGGAGTATTTTCATTCCCCTCCCTGCGGGCTCAGGAGGCTGCCTTGCTACTTGTTAGCAACCCTCACCTGTCTTTCCGTCCCACTTCAATTAGGTTTAGGCTCTCAGAAAATGCCACATGCCTTGTGGCAGCTGGGCCCAGAGTTGCTGCAGCTGCAAAAGCTTTTCTGAAGAAGGTGGAGGTGCCTGAAACAGCCCCCCTCCTCCCCTATTCACCCACCCCATAAAGATCTGCAGGGCCCCATAAGAGAATCTCTTTTGTCATTTTTTGTTTCTTTTGCACATGAATGTGTGGGGAGGAGGGCCTTTCTGATGCCACAGGTCTGCCTCTGCATGGAAAAGAATCATCATTATCTTAAAAATCTGGTTGGGTGCGCTGGGGCTGGGGAGAGGGCTCTGAGCAGCCCCGCTTTTTATTTTCATTTTCATTTTCATTTTATTTTATTTTTGTGCTCTGGACATGCCTGCTTGCTTCCTCCTGGCAGCCCTGGGTGGAAGCTGAGCAAACCCAAAGGACTGCAGAGCGCCTGTGAGGGGCTCTTCCCCAGCTTCCTGGGTTGCTTTTGGCCCCGACAGCCGGCTTTTGCTCAGCTCCCAGTGCCTGGCCTGGGGCTCCTGGGCCGCCCCTCGGGAGCCTGTTTCGGATCCCAAGAGCCTTCTGGTTGAGTGACCAGAGCAGCCCTGCGAGGAGGTGAAGCAGAGCTGTCTGGGCCTCTCTTCTCCTCTCTCCCATGCCTTTTCCCATTTACTCAGAGGGAGACCCTATCTCTCCTCCCAGGGAAGGGGGGTGGTCTACCTGAAGCTCCTGCTTCATTCTCATTGGCTACTCAAAAAGCAGCGTTTGCCACTGGGGGAGGGGGTTAAACCCCTCACGGTTAGAAGAAGCGAGTTTAACCTCTTGGAACTGGAGGCTGCTTTTCCATCCAGCGGGGCAATGCCTTTGACCAGGAGCTGTCCAGCACTGCCATCAACAGCCTCAGGGCAGGGATGGTGAAGCAGGCAGGGAGCTGTCCAGCCACAGAGTCAGCGTAGCCCACTGGCCTCGGGCAGGACCAGTGGCTCTCCCTGCACAAGCGAGGCAGCGAGGGAGCGGCAGGATTCCCCGGGAGTTCCTCTATGGCTCTGCAGCTCCTCCCACCCCCACCCCACCCGCCATGGCAGATGGATCTGGGATCAGATGGAACAAGGTCCCACAGGCGTTTGGAGTCATGCTATAGTACTTGCCCAGGTGTGGGAGTGCAGGTGCCCACCCCCGAAAAGGTCTCCTTCGCATCTGGGCTTGTGCCTGTGCGATCTGAGCAAGGAGGTGGCATCACCTGGCCTGGATCATGGCCCTTGGACGGGCAGAGGGCAGCCTGGCACTGGAACCTTAGACGGAGCCCCCTACACACTGCTGCTGCTGCTGCCACCTCCACCCCCTCCACGCGAGCTGGCTCTTTTATTCCAACACACTTCTCCCCTTCTTCACACAACAGGTCAACACGGTCAAACCTCGCTTCCGAGTGCTGAGATCAGGCCGCTTGGGCCACCAGCAAGCCTCCCGCTTTGTGACGAGCGGAGGTTGGACACCAGGAGCCAAAGCTGAGCCAAGACCCAGCTGGGATGGCCTGATGTGACACGGTCTCTCTCGCCACTCACCCACCAAGATCCTGCCGAGGTTACGACACAATGACCCGGCCACTGGCTCAAACCATCTGCTTCCCCTGCCTGTCTGATTTACTGCTTTCATTCTTGTTGGCAGTGGAGGCTGGGCTTAATTAAATGTATTTTTATGTGCCTTTAATAACATTTGCAATTATACAAGGTAAGACAGTAGGAAGAGGAGAAAAAGCAAAAACAACAATTATTTCCAACAGTTTGCAAATGCCGGGGTGGAGTTTTCCCTTCCTATCCCCCCCCCCCCGGACAAATGCAGGACTAATGTCTCCACCTTGATGAAGGGCAGGCCCTCCATCCTCCACTGATTAGCACAGACCCAGTTGGAAATCATGGGCAGGGACCAGGACCTCTGAGCAGGGAAAGGGGTCCTTGCCTGTACCTGGTGAAGTTCCCGGGCTTGAGTACAGACAGGAACACAGCCACGGCCAGGATTTCTGAGGTCTATGGTAGCAAAGAGAGAAAGAGAAACTGTTTGATGCCAATAAAGGTCTTGACTGACTGACTGAGAAACTCAGTTTTTTGATACAGATCAACAGAAAATCTATCCTGCCCAGGAAAGTCAGATGAACTTTCAGGTAAAGTTGAGAGACACTGAGTATTTGGTCTCAACAAAAAATAACGGACCACACACCAAAAAAACCCTCTTTCTGGTCAATGCTAGAAAGCCATTGCCACAAGATCCCAGAGGGGTGGCCCCGTGGCCCCTGCCTCCCGGTCCCTCACAAAGGGAAGCCCACCCCCTGCCACCCTCTGCCAACTCAGACCACCTCACGTGCTTTCCCAACGGGGAGTTTCCGCTGAACCCGTCTTTCTTCTCCTCTGGGCTGCTGGGGGTGCCTCGGCCCACCATGGCCTGCCTTGCTTCTCATTTCTCTGCAATTGATCCCCCAGCACTTCAGCCCAGCAGCATTGGAGGAATAATTGGGCTGCTGCCTTTGATGCTATTAACTGCCACTATAAATTGAGTCTCCCCCTCCTCCGCCCCAACTCCTTGCGGGCAGGAAGGCGACATGAAGGACAGTCCTGCCTCCCTGCCTGCCTGCCTACCACGCAGCTGTGGTTCCGTGGCTCCTTCCCAAAGGGGAGAGTCCCTCTCAGCCTCAGGTGCTTTGGCTGTGACAGCACCAAATACTACAGGGCCACCCCCCCCCAGGGTGAGGGACCAAGGGACCCATCCAACAGCCCGGCTGAGTCGGTCTTGGAGCAGGTGCTCTGTCTTCTTACATTGTAAGGTGGGGGGGAGGGGGAGGGCAAGAATGGGCTTTAGAAAAGCATGGGGGTCCCAGCCCAGCCCAGGACCTTCTTCTACTCCCCCCCCCCCAGCCTCCCTATTAAGCAGAGCGAGGCAAGCACTGAAGGTGGCTGATTTGGGTGTGTCGGGAAAGGCCAGCCAACAGGAAGGGATCCCATCTGGGGCTGCCTTGAGGAGGGGGGATTCCTGTGCACCCCATAATAGCACCCCTGCTCCTCAGGCAGAAGTGGGGCTGGCGCTTGCTATGCTGGAGGGGGTCCCAGCCAGAGGCCCAGGCACACCCGCCACCAGGCTTGCCTCCCTGTGCCTTTGCTGGTCAGCAACAGCCCATGATATGGCCCTCTTTCCTGCCCCCTTTGCTGGGGTCCTGCCCAGGCCCTTCCCTGGGGGGGGGCTTGTACCCCCTACCTTTTCCCCCACCCGACCTTCCCTTCCTCTCCAGGCTGGATGGCAGCTCTTTCACCAGGGACCCTCTTGTCTCTCTGAGGTCATTGGCATCTGGTTAAGCAGGCCGTTTCCAGAGGCCTCCTTGGGGTCACAGAGGTCAGTTGAAGCCACTTAGCTGCCCAATTTGTGAGGACCATAATTTGATTACTCTGCAACCTGGCTGTGCTGTGATGGAATAGTTGGGAGGCTCCACTGGCAAGGGGTGAGTGCATTTGTGTGCCGAGATGTGCTCCAGCCTTCTCCAGGGGGGAAAAAGGTAGGTAGCACCTAGATTAGACCACTGAAACATCGCCTGCCTGCTGGGCATTGCAAAGCTTTAAGAGGGTGGAAGTGAAAGGAGGGAGGCAGAAACCCCTCAAGGTCCCCTGGCTAGACATGGCCAGGTCAGGACATGCCTTCCTAGGGACCAGAGAGAGGCATACCTAGGAGCTGCCACTGAACCTCCCCATCCCCAGGCTGACTCCCCCTCCACCCCTGCTGGGACTGCTATTTGCTGGGACCCCTGGAAGCTGCCTCTTTTGGGGAAAGGGAAGGGGCAGGATTGCAAGAGGAAGACCCCTTTGGTTCCGAGGATGTCGCCTGGGACCCTGAGGGAAGGCCTGCCTTGGCTCGGTCCTGCCGCCAATCTGAGACCCGGTCCTGGGCCTTCTCCCTGCTGGAGGAGAGAGACGCCATGGCTGCTGTCCTTCCAACATGGCTCCTCCCCAGCCATCCTGATAGGGAGAGCCTCTACCTCCAGGATCAGCATCCACCCACCAGCCTCACCTCCCCAGAAGGCTTCTGCAGGGTGGGGTGAGCATTTCCCCACCCCCAACCCCCACAATCCCAGGAGGGAGGCTCTCTGAGATTCAACACCGTCACCTCTGGGTGTGTGTGTGTTTGTGTGCGTGTGTGCACGCTTATGGTTGTGTGCTTGGTTGGTTTATTCCTTCTATGGCAGCTCTCTGTCTCACCAACTGTGGGTCCCAAATGTGCTACTACCCAACCACTATGGGGCAAGCGCTCAAATGCAGGCGACATCAGAGTGGATAAGTGGCGGCTCTGTTGGGTTTCAGGAAGGAAGTGACAGTTCAGGAAAAGCTCCGGCAAGGGGGGGGGTCCCACAAAGAGAAGACAACCAGCGCATCGACCTGGGTGGCCACCCTCAGCCATGGGTGTCTTGCCTTGACAGCAAGTGTGGGAAGAAGAGCCTCACGTGACATGTCATGCCTGACCTCTGGAAAAGAAACCCGTGAAGGAAATTGCCTTTGACATTCTTCTAAATGTCAGTTTTATAGAGGGCCCAAATCAGAAGATGAATCCTCTAAACGCTAATTGGAGACATGAGGCTCCCATTAGCTGGGGCCAAACATCGTGTCCGTCCCTCTGCTTCAGATGCCTGGATTGATAAAACAAATCTTTTTATGGTCTAATTAATTGGAATGTCATTCGGCCGGCTGGAATTGGTGCTCGGCCTGAGGGAGCTCCAGCCACAGGGTGGGGGTGGGTGGGGGGAGGACAAGGTGTGTGTGTGTGTGTGTGTGTGTGTGTCCCACGGAGGAGTGCAGGACGGAGCTCTGGCCCAGCCAAGGGCGGACAATTGTGCATCACACACACCCTCCTGCACAGCAAGTTGCCGGAGTGGGGGGAGAGAAACCGCGAGCATTTAATTAAGACCATTCCCAGGAAGTGACCGAACCGCCGTGTCCTGCTCCGGCTGAGCCTCGAGTGGAATCCAGGGTCCAGTTCTGGGCAGTGCAAGAAGGACCTGGACCCGCTGGCCTGTGTAGCCAGGGAAGGGCAGCCACGAGGGTGACCGCTCTGGAACCCCAACTCTTGAAAAGAGAAGGCAAAGGGGGCGGGGGAGGGCAAATGGCCATCTTTAAGAACTTGGAAAGAACTCAAAGCCTTGACCTCCGGGGAAAGGGCTGCCTGTTTTGAGGCGAAGAAGAAGCGCAGGAAGTGGCAGGGAAGCCAGAGAGACAGAAGAGGGGGTGGCACTTGAGAGGCTTTTCCCAAGAAGGAAGGGCTCCCAGCAATGCCTGGTGCCTTCTTTTGTTCTCCCTGCCAAGAAGCTCTTGCTCCCACCGGGTGCCACCCCCCCCCGCCCCGCAGGCAGGGCTCAAGGGCCGCTGGCCACAAAGGCCCCCTTAAGCCCCCCTCCCAGCAGCACAGGGGTGGGGGGAGTAAGGCAGGGATTGGGCTCAGCCTGCTCCCCCCCCCACGGCCCCCCCACCTGTTCCTGTTCCTCTCCTGCGCCTTCCAGCACAGATTGGGGTGGGTGGGGGTCAGAGAGGGGACGCGATTCCCTCCCCCCGGGCTACCCAGAGGCTTGGCCTGAGAGAAGGCCAGTCGGGCGGGGGGTGTTAGGCCAGCGCCACTCACAGGGCAGGCGGCAGCGTCGAGCCCGCCTTCCCGCCCCCGCCCCTCGCCGAAGGAACTGCTCAGCCGGGAAAGGTTGACCTCGCTGTCCTCCCCCCACCCGCCCCCGTCCGCGCGTTTGTCACGGCGGCTGTCGACAGGAATCAGAGCTGCCTGGCGCGGCCCTTCCTCCGACCGGAGCTGGCCTTTCGGCGGCAGGATCTGTCCACGGAGGGCCTGTAGGAGGGCTCCCCCCCTCCCTCTCCCCCCACCCCCCGAGTGACTGGAGAGAGTAGGCAAGACTCCTCCGGGCAGCGTTTGACTTTGCAGCGGCAGGCACGGAAGACGCTCGCTCGCTCGCTCGCCCCTGGAGGAGGGCAAGAAGGCGGGGGAGCTGGGCGCTCCTCCATTATTAGCCCTCCCCCCCCGCCCGCCCGCCCGCGCCAAAGCCGCGCAAGGAGAGAAGCGCGGGGTCGGGGTGGGGGTGGCGGGGGGTGGGCGCCAACCCTGGGCGGCGCGGAAGAGCCCAGATGCCGCCTGGGCCGGCCACGAGCGGCAGGTACTGCAGGGGCTTTGCTCAGGGAGCCCCCCTCCCCCCCGGCCTGCCTGACTCACTTCCACGAAAGCGGGGGGTGGGTGGGTGTTGGGGTTGGGGGGGGCAGGTGAGCGAGCCTGCTCGTGCCCGGGCCAGCCCGCCTCGGCCTTCCCTCGTAATAAGCCTTCCCGTTGGCTTCGGTAGGCTCCGCAGGTCAGGTCCCCCGGGGACAGAAGGGGGGGGCACTGGAGGGACACCCGCCCACCACACACCACTCGCCCCGCGCCGCGGGGGTCTCCGTCCAGCGAGGCCTCCTCTGGCCCCGGGCGGGCGGCGGGCTGCTTCGGCAGAGATGGGGGGGGGCTCAAGGCGAGGGAAAGGGTGAGGGTTAGCGCGCCCCGCGCTCTTCTTAGCTGTCTTGCGGGGCGGGGGTGCGCTACGGCCACGCACCGCCTCCAGAGGACACCCACCCTCAGCGTCCCTCTGGCCTTCCCGGCGCCCGAGCACGGGACGGGTCCTTGGGTGACCTGGCTCCATGTCTCCTGCAAGAGAAGAGCCGCCTTCGAACGGCCGGGGGCACCGCCAGCAAGAAGGCAAGGACGGGGTGGGGGGTGCGCTTGAGGGGGGGCAGAATGGCCTCCCGCGGAGCTCGTGCTGGGAGCAGGGCAGAGAAGAAGGGCCCGTGCGCCAAAGACCCCCCTGGATCCCAGCAGAGGAACTCCGCTCTTGTGGTGGCTCTTTCCCAACGCGCCCACCCCCAGGGCCCCTTCCGGAGGCTGCCGGTCGGTGGTGAGGAGGGGAGCCGCTCTTCCCAGGACGGAGGCCGCCTCTCCGCGGGGTCTGGCAAAGGGGTTGGCTTCAGCGGCCCTTGGCACCCCGCCCACCTTTGACGGCCCGTGGGCTTCTGTGATCGACCCACTGAAGCATCCCCGTGAAGACACGACGGGGGTGGGGGTGGGGTGGGGAGAGGGAACGGAGGGATTTTGCAGAGCCTGGCTGGAAAAGAGGACTGTGCCGCCGGCAGGAAGGAGTGTGAGAAGGGGTGGGGGTGTGGGGGTGTGGGGAGGGGGGGAGGGGTCGGCAGGACTGGCCAGCATCTGCCCCGCTTGTCTCCTGTGATTAAGGTGCTGCATGTTTCAGTCGGAGAAACGCCTTGCCTTTGTGACGGCTTCGTGCATGATGAGTTATATAAGCCGTACAAAACCAGAGTCAGCAGTAATGAGTCGCTGGTGAAATCTTGTGCTGATCGGTGCCGGTGTTCTAATCGCAGGCGACAGCCGGGCTCCGTGGCCGCCTGATAAGGATAACGCCAGGGAAATATCAGGCCGGCAGGGAGGCTCTGCCCAGGCAGGGATTACGCTCCTGACAGGAAGGGGGAACAGCCCTCCTCATGGCGGCCCTGAGCCCCCCTCCACCCAAAAAAGGGCAGGAGGGCCGGGGCGAGAGGGTTCTGAGGGGCTGCCTCACATTTGCTCTGTCCTGTGTGTGTGTGTGTGTGTGTGTGTGTGTTCCCCCTGAAGTGCCACCTCTGCCCACGGAGAAGAGCGGCTGGCATCCCCCCCCCCTTTTCTGGCACCTGGATGCTGATCTCCAGGCTCGGGATCCGCCCAAGAGATAAATGCGCCTCGCTGGCGAATGTGGACGCCTGCGCTGAGTGCCGTGGGGTCTCACCCCTGCTGCCTATTGATCAAGGCAGTCTATAAAGGCAGGCTCCCCCAGGGGCTGGTTCGCTGGGCTTCCCGGATGTCCTTGTTTAGAAGCCCCGCCTAGTGTTTGCTACGCAGCATCAGGAGGCAGGTTCCTGGTGTTCCTGGGGTGTGTGTGTGTTCCCCCATTTCTGCTCACTGGGAAGTGGCCTGCCTGCCTGCCTCCTTCAGGGCCAGCTCAGCTCTCAGAACTGACTCAGATAACAGATCTAGCAGCAAACAGGGATTTGGGGGAGGGGGGAGGCCAAGAAGAGTTATGGTTGGAAAATCAAAGCCATAATAATAATATGTGGTGAAAGGCAGCCTGAGAGCCGTCCTGATTTCAAGGTGCTCAGGGCTTTGGGGGTTAAAAGCACCCCATTGCATCGATTCCGGGAACAGGGCCTGGAAGCCCCAGGCAGAAGACAAGCAGCAGGGCACCCCCTAGTCCCAGCCGGTGGCCTTTCTTCTGTCCCACTTTCTTATTCCAAGGGCACTTTTACATGACCCCTAAGATCCGCTGGCAACTTAAATTCGGACCAGAGATCTTGGGGGTTTGCTCCTCTTGCTGTGTTGTGGGAGCAGCCCCGGGAAGCATTCCAGTCTCTTAAAGGGGCGGGGAGCAAAAAAACCAAACAGAAGGCGAGGACAGCCCAGCACTCACTGCTTTACAATCGGCATCAGAAATTTTTTTACCTCCGGTGACCAGATACTTTTAAAATGCACTGGGGTGCACTTAGGTGGGCGTGGTTGTACTTAATTTCTTTAAAAGTGCGCAGCTGGTGACCGCGCTGCATGATGGGAAAGGGCCCCCCTTTTTGATGGGAGCCCAATCCTCCATGGGGCACGAGAGCTCGTGCAGGAGAGGCTGAACACCGGCTGGCCAGCTGCATGAAATACTGACCGAAAGGGTTCGGGCAGCTTTGCTCTTTGGCCCATATGATTTTGCTCAAAAGAAGCTCTGGAGATGATCCTGGAAAATGCCCCTCCCCTCCCTGCTCCTTATTTAGCGCATGGCATTGGTTCATTTTCCATGGAGATGGCTGGCTTCCCTTTGGTCTCGGCTTTAATGGCTCTGAGCATGAGAAGGGGGAAGAAGGGAGGAGGGGGTGGAATCCAAAGGCCCTCTCAGCGTGAGCCGGGTTCTATTTGTTGGGCAGCTCTTGTTTGTTCACAAATAATCTCCCGGCAGCAACAACGATGAAAGCAGGTGCCCTGGTGGGGGCCAAAGGTGGCTCTTACCTGCTTGCCCTCCCTGAAGCATGAACCTTTGCACGCTGCCCTTGATACAACATATTGACTGAGTTTACAGAGTCCTTGTATGGATTGCAGCTAGATAACGCATGGCAGCCCATGGAAGAAAGGTATGAATAATAAAATAGAGCAAAAACATGCAGAAGGTGTTTAAAGCCAGTTAATCATAGGACGTCATTTACTGGAGGGAACTGGCAAGGCTCCAAAGAGGGCAAAGCATGAAAACAGTGCCAAAGAGGGTGGACACCCCCTGGGGGACCTTGGCCTGGGGAGGGAAAACTGGCTGATCAGCACAGCTCACTGGGTGGCCCAGGCAGCCTCTCTGGTTCTCCTGGAACTGCTGGTGCCAATGGAAAACTGATCAGCAGGCAACCTGCTCCCGTTCGAGGCAGGTGCAGAGGAGAGCGGGCAAGGGTTAGGCTTAGAGAAGAAGGGCAAAAGGGGGAGGGCGAAGCACTGGGAGGAAAGGAAGAAAATGGCACACTCCCCCTTATAAAACGTGTGTGGCATCCGGAAACAGCTGTGTCGCCCTCGACGGATCTTTGCAGGAGGCAAGGGCTGAGAAGCATGTGGGGGGGGGGGGCTTGGTCACAGCAGCCACCCTTCCCCTGGCCTGTCGGGTCCTTCCGATCTCTCCTGTGCAGGCCAGGCCCCCACAGGGCCACTGAGGCAGCTGAGCAAAGGGCTTCGGAAGAAGCATCCCCAGAGGGAGGGCCAAAAGGGGAAGGGGGGGAGGAGGGGGGTTGGGAAGAGGGCCCGGATTTGCCCAGTTGGAAAGACACCGGAGAGGCCTTTTAAGAAGAGCCCGTTCCCAGGGGAGGGCTGTGAATTCAGGATGAGAACTAAGAGCAGCAGCCGCTGCTTTCTCGCTGACCTAGCCAGGAAACCTGATTCATAGTTTTGTCAATACCAAGCATTTGTACCTCAGGAGGAGGCAGTAATGGTGGCTTTTCCCCGGCCATCTTCTACCAGCTGAGTGGCCGGATGCTCTCGGACCTCCAACGGCTCTCGGTTGCACGGGGAGCACTTCCTGTGTCCCTATGGCCGCTGGCCTGTCCGTCCACAGCTGACGGTGCCCCTCACATGGCCAAGGAGCCGGAGCCAGAAAGCATCGGTGCTACTCGCGTGCAGGCACTTAGAAGCACAGCAGCTGTGATGGGCCCCTCCTGCTGAATCCTGCCATTGGGTTTGTGCCTCAGGAGGGCTTCTCCACAGCAGCCCAGCAGAACACCACCTCTAGGGGGAGGGGCTGCCAGGAGAAAAGCCCTTGCAGGTGGGAGCCAAACTGCCATTCAGAAGGTGAGGTAGAGGCACTCAGCAGTTCTTCCTCCGGACGCCCCCTGGACTGGGATGGGCCAGGCGCTGCTTGGCTGCCATATGGGCATGAGTACAAAGAGCCCAAGTCAGAATCCTGCTTCGCCACCCCTGAGGCAGAGGGCTGAAAACCCACCCTTCCTTTTCCTTTTTGACGGGAGGCACCGTAAGCCTCGGCACCCCACCAGCCCCACCACTACCAAATGGCTCAGGACCACCTCCACCTTTTGATCCATTGGAAGCTGAATCCAAGCTCCTACTTGGAGCCAGCAGGCAGGGCGGGACATCTGGACCCCAAACCTGCCCTCTCAGGAGCTTGGGCACTTCTTTCCCCTTTTTCTCTTCCAAAAATAACTCCGCAGCCCCTAATAGTACAGGTAGCACAACGTTCACAGAAGTCGAACTGGCCTTCGCTCGTTTGTGATTCGTGGCCTCCTGAGTTGGGGTTCACTGCTCTGGCACAGAAGACATGGGGCCAAAGACAGCCGCCCTGAGAGCTACGTATGTTTGGGACGTCCGTGGCTCCCTAATCCCCCCCCCGTTGCCTGGCTGAAATGGGGCTCGCGTGCCTGAGGGTCACGCCAGCAGGGTCCTCATCCTTTAGGGAGCAAATCGCTGCTTGGTGTCCTCTGGGAAGCCCAGGTGGCAGGTGGAGGAGCCAGGCTGAGATCCTCACTTGGTAGATGTTGCCCCCCTCCCAATTCCACCCTGTGCACTCCACCCCCACCCCCTCCCCCGGTTTGGTGGTCCAGAGGACTGGGGTTGGCAGCAGCCCCAGGTTCTCCCTCCTCCCCCTCCCTGCCCAGCTTCCTCCTCCACCCTCCTACTGCCAGGAGGGAAGGCTCCACGGTGCATCTTCCAAGCAGCTGCTGCAACAGCCTCTGCTATATTTTAACGCACCAATATTTCTTCGATATTATGTTCAGTCACTCCTTGGCCTAATATTGTCCCACAGCAGGGCTTCGTGCAGCTGTAACAAAACCAGCCAGTCTTGTGTTCGCTGGGCAGGAACGGGAAGAAAAACCAGCATGAAACTCTTGGGCCCCAGAGAAGTGAGAAGGGGCTTCTCCCAGTCAGCCTTGTTCGGAAAGGCTTTGCGGAGAGAATCTGGGCAGCCCCTGAATGAGCCCGGGTCTCCATGGGGACTGGGCAGACCGGTCGGCCTTTCTAGCAGCTGGTCTTCCAGACTGAAGCACAGGGGGGTCCCCTTAACAGTCACAAGTACAGAAGGGCGGCCTCCGTCGTGTGCCTTCGCCTCTAGCCATGGGCAACCCCTAACCTAAGGTCTACTTCTGGGCCTGGCCGAAGGTTGCTTTCTGTTTGATTTTGTCCGAAGGCTGGCCTGGTATATCTCCAATGAATGGAGCACTCCGTGTCGGTTTTCAAAGAGCTTTCGGGCGTGAACTAGGACTTGCCTTCACATTCCCAACTTCATCCACGGAGTTTTGCTGAATGTTCAGTTTGTGTTCATTTGAGCATGCAAAAAAAGTTGTAAAATCAGCTTTCCAGAAGGCCAAGCAGTCAAGTCAGGGCCCAAAGGATGTTCGGTCTGGGCCACCGTCTGCAGAGCAGCTGCCTGTGCAGTCATCGGAGGCCAGGGCGCCCCCCTGCATTAAGGAAGAAAGCCCTCCGCCACCAAGGCCACGGCAAGGGTGCACGCCACCCTCCGCTCTGCAGGGACCTCCTGGGCGAAGCTGCTGCCTGGTCTCTGGGCCTCCTTGTTTACCAGCCCTGGCAAGCCCCCCCCCAACTCAGTCACTGGTGGCGGTGGCGGTGGCGGTGGTGGTGGTGGTGGCAGCGGTGGCAACAGTGGCAGCGGCGGTGGCGGCACATTAATCATTCTCAGCGCAAGCAAAACCATCTGGATGGGTTTGGCCCTCCTGCCACACCACAGAGGGCTGTTAACACAAACCATATGCTGTGTTGGAAATTAATAATAATGTTCACTCTTACCAGCTGCTGGTAATTGGCTTCCCTTTCACTCAGATAACTGAGAGCAGCAGGGTGGGAAGGCAGCCGGCGGCGGGAGGAGACCATGTTTGTGCTCGCTTGGAGAAGGCCAAAAAGACCCCCGGCCCAACACCTCTCCCTCCACCCTGATGAGCCAGTGCACCTGCCTGGGCGTCCCTCACACCTGGGCTGCAGCTCAGCCTTAGGGAGGCTGGATCAGGCCTTCCGGCCAACCAGGCAGCTGACAGGGCACAGGGCTGGAGATCGGGCAGCCCTTGGCCCTTTCTGCAGTGGCCCTGAGGGCGGCAGCCAAGGAGTCAAAGCCTCCTGCAGGGAGGCTGCCCAGGGACACACACACACACACACACACACACACACACACACACACACACACACACACACACACACACACACACACACACACACACACACAAACAGGCCATCGCTCTGGGCTCTAGTCAGACCCTGATTGCACAGCACAGGCATCCTCCCCTGCCCCAAGCAGCATCTCAGGCTGCCAAAGGAAGTGCCCCCCCCGCATCCATGGTGCAACCACAGGTTCTTGCCAGAGAGATCCTGTCATTCTCAGAAGCACCGTGAAGCCACCAGGATGCCTGCCTGCCTTCTGCATCTCCCTGCCGGAGGAGGCTCCTGTGCTAAACGCCGCCCCTCCAGTGTTGGATGGGCAAACCCTCAGGCCTTGGAGAGGTCAGATAATGACCACAATTATTGGGGGGGTAATTATGACCCCAGATTTCACACAGCTATGTAAGCAGCACCTCCAACTGACAGCCTGTGGGGGGCACGTCTCCTGTGCATCGTTGAGGGTGTGGTTTGTGGTCTGGACTATGCACAACCGCCCAGAGTGACCATGCTGCCAGATGGGTGGTATAAATAAATAAATAAATAAATAAATAAATAAATAAATAAATAAATAAATAAAT
>JAHTLZ010000245.1:261738-275725 GCA_023846285.1 Phrynocephalus versicolor
GAGAGAGAGAGAGTAGGGAACAGCAGCTTAAAATATGCTGGGCAAAAGGATCAAAGTCCAGGAACGTACGTACTTGATCCCTGGCAGGGTCAGCCCCCTTCAATGGGCATAGTTTGAAGGGGAGGGTGCCTGTGGAGAAGATGGATCTCTCTGTGCATCTGGTGGCCCTTGCCCAGCGTGGCTCCTTCCAGGAACTTGCCGGCAGGCTTTCCTCCTGCCTCTGTGGGCTGGAAGACACGGCTGCCATGGGAGCGAGCGGAGAGCAAGGCAATGCTGCCCTCCAGCGGTGCCAGAGCACCAGGCCCAATGTCCCAGCTCAGCTTGACCAGCCAAGGAGGCCTCCTCCTCCTCCTCCTCCTCCTCCTCTGAGGTGGCTCTCCTGCCTCCATCAGACCCACCGGACACACACCGGCTGGGACAGAGACTAGAGAGGCCGACTGGAAGCTCTTGCTGAGGTGGAAGGTCTGGGTCGGACTCCCCACTTGGCCATGGCGGTCTTAGGGTGTCCTTGGGCGACATCTCCCCACCACCACCCCATCCTGACAGGGTTGCCATGATGATAAAAGATGGAAGGACGACAGCCCACCTGGAGGAAACCTTCAGATTGTCAGCAGGGCAAGAGGACGGCCATAGAAAGGGCCCACAAGGCACGTAAGCTCCTATGCGGCGTACTCACACATTGTAAACAGGCAAGGCACACCCTCCTCTAATGACGAATCATCTGTAACTTCTGGTTGAAGATTTTGCTGTATTTTGTGATTGGACAGAAACACACACACACACACACACACACACACACACAAGATTCTCCATAAAAAGATGGAAGGTAGGGGCGAAGACAAAACGAGTTCATGATCCTTTGCTTCGGCACAACCCATTTGCAGGAAGTGAATGAAGGCAGAGACTGTTGCGTTCGGCACGACCAGATCTGGCACAGACTAGCCCCACTCCAGACCTGAACCTCAGTGAGGAGCAGGTACAGAGGAGGAGTTGTCTCGCAGGATACGAACAGCCCACTGGGGCCGCCTGATTTGGGGGGGGGGCAGGAGGTCCCTCTACAGCACACCAGCAGCCAGATCTCTGGGGGAGGGACATGCATGAGAGGTAACACACCACCTCGCAGGCAGGCACCTTGAGTCCAAGGCGAAGGCTAAGAGACCAGCTCTCCAGAAAGACTGAACGGGACATGTGGGATTCATTGCCTCTCTCTCATGCCTTCTGCAAGCTCTAAGCTCGCCACATTGGGGGATTCTTATGTGGGGCATCTCGATGGGGCAGAAAGGAGGGCCCAAAGCTTCCTCAAGGCACGTGAAAAGAGAGCTTGCCAGGAGGTGCCCCAGCATCTTCCAGGCCAAGGGAGGGAAGGCTCCCGTTTCCCCCAACATGACTCTTTCCCTCCCAACGCTCCCTCTCTCTGTCTTGTTCTGTGGCTGTGCTTCTGATTGCTGCCCCCTCCCCGGATCCTCTCATCACAGCTGGTTCCTCCTCCACAGCCATTCCTGCCTTGCTTGGGCAGCTCCCGGGGGTGTCGCCATCCTGGGCACCGAGTAGTCATCCAGGGTGGGGTTGTAGGGGTACTCGTAGCCCACTGGGTCCTCGGCAGTCGCTTGCAGCTTCCAGGCCTCCCCGCGGTACTCCTGGGGCTCGTCATAAATCACAGGGACCAGAGCTCCTGGCTCATCGTAAACGTGATCCGGCCTGGGCGAGGCAGGTGCTGGGCCCGACCGATGAGTCCTCCTACAGGAGGCGGCTGGGCTGGGTGCCTCCCTGCCCTTGAGGGGCAAGGGGTAGCTGCTGCCACCCTCCGCCTCCCTGGAGGACCTGGAGAGTGCATCAAAGGGTTCGGAATACTCCCCTTCAGCAGGCACTTTAGCCAGAGGGGCAAGGGTCTTCCTTGACCCCTCCGTGGCCCTCAGTTCAGGCTGGGGACCACGTGGGGGGTGGGCTGGCTGGAATGAATTGGCCCCAGGGCCCTTGACCACCAGGGAGGCCCGGTCTTGCATCGTTTTCCAGGCGGGCTCCAAGGAGAGGGCTTGGGTCAGCATGGTTTGCAAGGAGGGCTCCTGGCCAGGCACTGGGCCTTTGCCTGCACGCACAGGGTGGTCCGAGCTGGCCTGGCCGGTGATGGCTCCAGCAGGGAGGGTGGCAGCCCTTGAGATCAAGTCGGGGTCCTTCAGTCCGGAGGCCCTTTGCACTCGGATCGCCTCTTCAATCACTCGGGTGATCTCACCTCCCTGCTTGGTGGCGAACTCAAAGCTGCCTTCCCCAGAGACGCACCTCCGCCCGGCCTCAAAGGAGAAAAGGGCCTGGTGGAAGAACACAAGGACCAGGCTTTGTTCCAGTTGATCGGGTCGGCCCACCAGGTCCTCCTGGGTGAACTCTGGATCTGCCCACCGGGTGGGTTGCTTCAGTGGAGGTGGCAGGTCTATTACGCCGCCGCCCCCCAAGCAGGTAGGAACCACTGTGCCAGGGCATTCTTTGGGCAAAGATTCACCCTCACCGCCCCAACTTACCTATTCCTGCCAAGAATCCGCTGGCACGCCACTGCTGTCAGAAACAGCTGTGTGGGCGGTGGGCTGTGTGTGTGTGTGGGGGGGAACAGCCCTATCTTTGCTTTGGTTCTCAGCCATTGAGTTCATCCCTCCCTCCCCCCACTCCCAAATCCAACATCCAAGGAAGCTGATTACAGGTGGATAGGTGAAGGGAGAGGCAGAGGAGGCCCTGGTGGGGCAAATGGAGGAAGTGGGAGTAGCTGAGAGCCACCAAGCGTGAGGAGAAAGCGCCACGGCCAGGCAGAAGGGGAGCCTCTCTGGGAGGGCCGCCTGTCAGTTAAGCATCTCCCGTGCCCAGTGGATGGACCGTCCTCCCCCGGCAAAGGATGCAGCTGGTTTCCCACCAGGGTACCTTGTCATGCCCGAACCTCCGGAGGAACTTGTAGGGCCAGGAGTAGAGCAGGGTCCTCTCCTTCTCGTCGCGCAGCTCCAGGGCGTCCGCTCCGGCTGCAAGAAGAAACCTGCCCCACAGCCGGAGGCGCTCCGAAGCCAGCGTCGCCCTGACGGCCACCGGAAACTCTGCCTTGTCACCTGCAGGTGAACAGCACGCAGCCTGGCAACCGGGCACGGCCACTGGGCGGCTGGGGTCACCACCCCGCTCACAGCACCAGCCTCCCCACCAGGCCGGCCGAGGGAGGAGAGGGCCTCTGGGGGCAGCTGGTGCCACAAGGGGCTTGGCTGAAGTCCCCCCCCCTTCCTGCCACCAAGTGCCATGACCGGTGGTTCCTCACACCACAGGCAGGAACCAGGCACACCACCCAGCAGTGGGTGGGCGGTGGGGGGTGGCTGGAGGGATAAGGGATGTGCCAGAAGTAAAACCAGGCTTGTATGGAAGGGGCATCTCTGCTCCCTCTTGAACCAGGCACACCATGGGAGCCATTCCCGGGTGGTGGGGGTGGGGAGGGCTGCATGCTTCTCCTGCCCACCGCTGTTTCCCACTGCCAGATACAGAAGGCTGGGAGGCTGGCAGAGCAAAGGGCCAGTGGAAGCAGCTGACAGAGAGGAAACCAGCCGGCCCAAGAAGCATCCGGTGTGTGTGTGTGTGTGGGGGGGCGCTCAGGCCATGGTGCGCTGCCACTTATCAGCTCAGGCCTCCAAAACCACCAGGCAGGAAGAGTGCATGGTGCTGCGGGGGCGAACTTTCCATCCTCCTTGGGCCAGAAGAGAGAGAGAGAGAGAGAGTGCAGAGGCAGAGGCTCAGCGCCCTGGCTCTGCCCTTTGCAGCCCAGCTCCTGTTGTGCAAGGGCCAGGCACCCGGCTCAGAGACAGGTCGAGACCAGGAGAGAAGCCCCCCCCCCCCGCCCGGCTCATTTCTCAGCTTGAGAAGCCATCAGATTTCAGCAAATGGAAAGGGGGGCCTTCCCCTCTCTTCTCAGGCCCTGGGCAGGGGAGCTGCATCTCCCTCCAAAAAGAGGAGGGTGGACTTTCCCCTACCTTTAGCCAAGCCTACCTTCCTGTTTCCTCTCATAGGGCATGTTTACTCGGCACCGTGGTTCCTCTTGGGGAGTATCTCCCGGGTCACGGCTGCGACCCACACCACCCTGGGCTTTAGAGTTGGACAAGGGCCTCTCCAGACCTTGCCTATGGTTCTGAGGAGTGGGCCCGAGGGCCCTCTAGCACCCCAGCAGACTACACGTCGCAGGATTGAGGCTCCACAGGGAACGTGCCGGCAAACTGCTCTAACTCTGTAACACAGATACACTCGGCAGGAGCTGATGTGCATTTTGGTCCACTTTCCAGGGTTTAAAAAAAGGGGAAAAAGTGGAAGTCGTTGCATCATCCTGGTGGGCCTCTCTCTGCTTCTAGGCACGTTGCATCAGGCACTGGGATTGATGGTCCTCTCTGGAAGTGGCCTTCACCCCCTTGCTGACGGGTGAGGTGTTCCAGGGATGCTCCAGAAGGAGAGCTGCCTGGCCCCACAGCACCCCTGAGCTACCCAGGATGCCAGAGCCATTAAAGATGGGAGAGGGGCAGCCCTCCCTCTGAGGAACAGAGAAGGGGGATCTTGAAAGAAGGGCAGGGCAGAGACTCCACAGAGGTTTCCCAAAGCTTGCTGAGGCCTCTGTCAGCCTTGCCTCTCTAAGCCTGCTCCTTTCCCCCGTGCAAGGAGTCTTTCCTAAGTCAGCCTGTCGAGCCTTCAGGTACGCACAGTCTCTCCTCCATCCCCCAACCAGCCTGTGGTCCCTTCTGTCTTACCTTTGCAGGTGGAGCTGTAGAGGGGGTTCTCTGCCATGGCCAAGGAAGACGGCTGGCCTCTCGGGAGGTCCTTCCCCAGCATCCCCTGCCAGTCTACACCATTCTTCTGGAGTCCAAAGAGAAGAGGATCCATCATGAACAAAAAGCAAGCCTGGGGAGGGGGCCACAGGGGGAGAGGTAGCTTTGGGCAGCTGCCTGGCAGAAGGACCGGGGGGGGTAGGGGGTAAGGTGATCCCAAGGGGGAGCCCCGCAGTGCTGCACAGAGAGCCCTGACCAATTGGGAGGCTGCCCTACTCACTTCTGTCCTGTGGACAAGGGAAGGGGACAGCTGAGGGCAAGAGCTTGCAGATGCAGGTTCCTTCTTAAGAGGTGGACACACAGACTGCCTGGGAGTTCTGGTCCAAAAACCTGGCCCAGTTCCCATGCTCTGCTCTCAAGGGCCCATTGAGGGTGTCCCACGCGACAAGAACAGTTCCAGACCAGGGAGGGGAGGACTGCCCGGCTGATCTTGCCTTATCTCGGTGGAGTCCTCGTCCCACCTTTTCCATACCTTTTCTCCTATCCCTCACTTTCCATCCCTCTCCACAATCTCATTCCTTCTGGAGAACAATGACACACAGCAGCCCACCCTTGTAAAAGGAGTATCATTCATTACATTATTTCCTCCACCACCATCCTCCGCCCCCCCGAGGCTGCCTTTTCCATTAACCTTCTAGGGCTGAAACCTTCACAGTAATGAGCAGTGGCAGTCTTTGCTGATATTCCGTTCTACCAGAGCAGCTCATGTCCTCACAAGAATGGCCTTCTGTTGGGCCTCTCGTCTGTCAGGTCCTCACCGCAAAGGCCTGTTTGCACAGGTCTCGGATCCAGCTGGCCCCCTCCTCCGCCTGGGCTGCCAGCAGGTAACACTTCTCAGTGGTCTCAAGGAGGAAGGGGGTGGTCTCCTTGGGGCAGCTGACGTCGCCGCAGGCCTCGGCCACATGCACACAGTCAACGAGGCTGATGAGATGCCTCCTGCTCTTCTCAGCTTTCTTGGCTTTCTCGGCGGAAGCTGGCCGAGAGCCCTCCAGGAGCTCCAGGTGTGCTGAGGAGCTGGGGCTCGCCCCGCGCAAGACGCCCCAGAACTTCCTCCATTTCTGAGAAGAAAGAATGCAAGCAACGGTTCAGCAGGGCCAAGCCTCCCCCCCCCCAACGACACCCACACACAACCCTTTCAGGGTCATATAACCCATTTTGAAAGGGATTTTTCAAGTAGCTACCTTGGCCTTCCGTGCTAAGGAACTCTTTATTCTTCGTGATGCACAGGCACGCCACTCTTGCCTACCCCACACCCACTGACAGCATGTCTGTCAGCTTTTGCTCCACTTTCCCTCCATTGCAAGCAAAGTGGTAGAATATAGCAGAATCACTTTTGTTGAAATAATGGCCCAAATCTTGTTGTGCAGCCACAAAGCACCAGGCACAACTTCCTACAGGCCACAACTCCTGGCTGCTGCACAGTGACTAAAAGCAACCAGAAGCAATTCTTTGGCATCTTTGTCCATGTTGCTGAGCGGGTTTCGAAGAAGAAACGTCACTCAACTTTGCTGTTCAGGACAAATGAAGAGCACATTCTCTGCTAATAGAAGGCACTACAGCAAGACTCATTTTTGATTTTGTTGAGAGTGGGGCTCTCTTCTGGATGTACAATCTGAGACTTTGAGCCAAAGGTAAAAACTCTGGATATCTTTGAGACATCTCCAAAAAAGGGCGGGGCAAAACAGATCTGAGCCCCCAGAGCTAAAGGTATCTGTACAGCCGGAGGCAAAAGATGGGGTTCAAGCCAGAACTGGAACTGTCCCCTCCTGGAAACTTCTCTGTTGACCTTTTCACAGTTTTCCAGGAACAGAGTGTTCAGAGGTGCTTGACCTTTCCCTCATTCTAATAGGGACTGTGCAGCTTGCCCAAGGTGGCAGACAGGGTGGCTCTTCTGGGATGCACGGTGAGGAACGGAAGCTGCAGCTCCTGGCTCCACAGCCAGCACTCCAAAGCTCTCTGGGCTACTCACCTTCCCAAAAGTCTGCTGCTGCTGCAGGTGCAGGAAGCCCTCCTTCACCACTGCTCCTTCCATCTTCCGGCAAGAATATTATGGCTATCCCCACAGTCACCCTCGCTCTCCAGCCTTCTGCGGCCTCCTCTTCTCTCCTTTTCTCTGCTCCTGCACTCCCCCTGCCCCCGCCTTTCCTGTCTTTCAGCAAAGCAAGTTTCACAGCTCAGCTTCCGGGAGCGCTGTGGTCTTGTTCAAAAACTCAAAAAGACACACACACACACACACAGAGAGGCACACACTTCATGTGCATATGTGAGCGGCCACCACACAAAAGGAGATGGCACTCTGGAAACAGATTCCACTGCCAACATAAGGCAGCTTGTACTATATAATACTAATGGGTAAAGCCTTGAGGGCTGAGCTCCTCCTTTGAAATAATGCCTGCAACATAATCGGTGGTGTTCTTGGGAGTGATGCAGAGCCAGCCCCCTCCAGCTTGCATCTTGAACCTGAATCAGTTTCAGAAATCTGGATGTTTCTGCTTCCCACTGACTATTATGGGAAATATGAAAAAGAAAAAGTTTCTTGTCAGAAGAGAATGGCATGAGGATGTGTGGCACCTATTTCAGAATATCACAAAGGCTAAATTGCAATCAGATAGGTAAAGGATCTTCTGTGCTATGCACCTTGGCTATTTTTTAAAAGGACCTTCTTGCAACTTTTAATGACTTGGCCAAACTGGAAAGAATTTCCTTTGTGAACAAGCCCGAGAAGCTGTGGACAAATACACATGTAGAGCACCTCATGCAAGAGAAGTCTTTCCATTTGAATGGCACCCATCATAAAAATGACAGCCAGCGGATGAATCACTCAAAAGTTTCAAGTTGGCAGCTGTACCTTCTGTGGAAGGAAAACCGAAATGAAGAGATAGAATATTCACTCCCACTTTCACCTCCCTGTCCCCTGGAGACCAGACAATCTGAATGCCACTGGGACAACTCTGAAGTGTCCCCTAGGCCACCACACTGCAGAAGAACAGGTGGAGGAGAGGTTGCAGAGTTAAAATGCCTGGATGGCAGGCTAAGGCATTTTTAAAACAACACATCATGCCGGTGTTGTGGAGAAGGCAACTGTCGGGATCATGACTCTTTCCCTGGAGCAAGGTGGAGGGACAGCCTGCCATGAAATATGTCTCAGGATGAGAAGAGGGGGCACGTTCCCTCCCTGTCCCTAACCTTGCAAGCTTTGCAGAGAACCAATTTGGAGAGCTGGGTGGGTGGTGCCTTTTCTGTTGGCTCTCCTACAGAGAAGCATCATTTTCATGCGGTCTTTCCCAAAAAGGTCTGCAGCACCAAAGAAGGAAGTCTCTTTGGGGAGTGGGGGGGGAGAGGCCCTTCAAGGGGATTCCCATTCAGAGCGCTGGGTAGGTGTTTGGGGGGTTGGAGTCCCAAGCAGAGTCAGCCCTGGAGCACGGCCCGCCCAGCCTCTCCGCGAAGGTAGACGGCGCTTGGCCCGGGGAGCCCCACCACTTTCCCTCCCTCCCCCCCACCCCCCCCACCCGCGCGCGGCCCCTTTAAGAGCCATGTAAACAAAGCCCCGCTCGCTCGCTCGCTCGCTCCCCCTTCCCCCTCCCTTCCCCCTCGCGTGCGCGTGCGCGTGCCGACGTCGCTGCTGCGCGACCGCCTGGCTTACGCCGTCGGAGCGGGCGGCCCCATTCTCCAAAGCCGTGCGGCGCCGCGGCCCTCCGTCCTCTCCGGCCCGCCCAGGCCAGGCGCCTACGCCGAGTGCGTAAAGGGGGCGCCGGGGGGGGGAGAGCGGCGGCGCTGGTGCGCAGGCGCGTCAGCCCTGCTTGGGTCTCCAGCGGGAGGAGGGAAGAGGAGGAGGGAGGCGGCGGCCGGAGCAGCAGCAGCAGCAGGAGCGGCGGCGGCGGCGGCGGCGGAGGAGGAGGCGGCGCATGAATGGGGGCGCAAAATGGCGGATCATGTGCAGGTGAGGCGCCTCCTGGCCCGGCAGGGAAGGAAGGAAGGAGGGAAGGGGGGAAGGGAAAGGCCCGGCCCCGGGCGGGTGCGCGTGTGTCGGGGGGTGTCGCTGCTCCTCCTCCTCCTCCTCCTCCTCCTCCGCGCGGCCTGGTCTCAGGCAGAGGAGGAGGCCTTGCCGGGCTCCGCGGCCGCCGGGGAGGGAACCGACCGAGCCGAGCCAGGCCAGGCCGGGCCGCGGGGGGGGGAGGCCGGGGTGAGGGCCCCCGCAGGGAAGGTGGCCGCCTCCCTCCTCCTCCTCCTCCTCCTCCTCCAGGCTCTCCGGGTGGGGTGGGGGGTCTCCGGCGGCCCCCCACCCTGGCTGCCCCGCCCGGCGCCCCTTTTGGGCCGGCGGAGGGGCTCCTGGAGGACCTGGGGGTGGGGGTGGGGGGCGCGGAATCGCCCTGGTCCCTCTCCAGGGGGGGTAATGCCCAGGGTTGAAACCGGGCGGTGTTGTCCCCGTCTCCCTCCTCCTCCTCTTCCTTCAATCCAGAGGGAGAGGGTGTTACCCCCTCCACACACACACACTCCACCTCTCAGCCCCGTCGTGGCCCTTGGGAGGCGGCTGCGAGCCAGGGGAGCCTGACCTGGGGCGGGGGGGGGGCTCAGGTTCCCCCCTGAGTCGGGCAGCGTGGCCTTGGGGGGGGCAGGCAGGGGGGCGGCCCTCTTGCTGGCTCCTTCCTTGCAAGCGCCCCCCAACCCCCCCCTCCAGCCACGGGGACGGGCACAGACCCAGCGGGTCCCGCCAACGGCCCCCGGATGCTTCCCGCCAGGCCCTGAGCTTGGGCTGCTGCGCCTGTAAATGCATCCAAATCTACCACGGGTTTCCCTTGGTGTCCTGAGGAGGGCCGGGAAGGAGAGGAGGGCCTTTCCCCCTTTTAAATGGCTTCCAGACTTCAAGATCCACTTTGTTTGGGGGGTGGGGAGAGGGTGGGGGGGGAGCAAGCATGCAAGGTGTCCTTGGCAAAGATGGCACATAGGGCAGTGAGGGCGAACCTTTTGGAGACCAAGTGCCCAAACTGCAATCCAGAACCCACTAGTTTTCCACAGAGTGCCAACACGGACATTTCATCTGAACGCAGGTGGCTGTGAAGGGGTGATGTTGGGTGCCCACAGAAAGGGCTCCTTTGAAGGCCACCTTTGGCACCTGTGCAATAGGTTCACCAACACCGGTATATGGGGATGACATAACCTCTTACCCCCATCTCTACCCCAGTTATTCAGAAATAGTGGGCTCTTTGGAATGGGGGGGGGGAATCATTGTGGAAAGTACGAATGACTTAAGTCTTGAGGCCTTGAACTGGATAATAGAAAGGAAGTCGTGGATCACAGATGATGCCTTCCTTCTGTATGTGTTCACCGCATTTCACTTTTAGACAGAATAGTGATTCAGGACGAAATAACTAATCATGCAAATCCCTATGTCAATTAAAGTTTTTTCACTTCTGTTTGTAGCATGTGGGCGCAGCACAGAGCAGATACTGCTGAATTTAACTAGTGACAATCTAGTGGCTGTTTCTTTTTCTTTATGGGATGTCATAAATTAATCCCTTTATAAGGGGTTTCTCCCCTTTTTCAAAAGGAAAGATGGTGTTATCCTCAGCAAGATGTTGGCTGGTGTGAAAATGTTCCTCAATAAAACACTGCTGGGAGCAGCTCTTGCTCCTCATTACTGGCTGTGTTTCAGTTGGAGAGTGATGTGGAGGCTCTCATTCCTTTCTTTAACGTGGGGCTTGTTCTCTGCAAGGTTTGCTGCCCGTTGGTGTCACACTGCCCTGGTACAGGACAGATTGGACAACAGCACGTTGATGTTGGCGGTGGTGGTATTCTGGGAAGTGGAGAGCCATAGATTACGGGAGCAGATTGGGCTGGAATCTAGGGCTCTGGCTTCCTTCCGTTCTGGGCATAAAGAAGCTTCCCTTTAATGCCGCCATGCACGGCTTCTGAGAACGTGCCCAGCTAGCCCAGGCTGTCGGCCACAGGGAGTCAAAAGTGGCCCACAAATTTCACAAGACCCAGAGAAAAGTGCTGTTGTGTGGAAAGGGGACTTATGCTTGCTGCCCCCCCACCCCCCGGAACCTGTAGTGTCCCTGGACTAGAATTGCAGCCGGCAAACAGAAGCAAGGAGAGACTGGCAGTACAGCCAGGGCGGATTCTGTTCCTCTGCTACAGCTTTTGCACCCCATGCTCTGTTCCTGACTGATCTGGTGGCTGGCAGAGGATGCAGGGGACCCCATGCCTCCTTTGCTTCTAGGTTTTAGTCAGAAGGAGGCCGAGCAAACGAGGGAAGGAGCTGGCTTGCTTCATCTGTCCTCCATCCCATCATTAGCAACTAAGCATGCTGCCATTTGCAAAGTAAAAGCTGCCACAGAATGTGGAAGAAAGTGTTGTGTGTTTTCTGGTGGCCCTTGCAGCCTGTGCTTTGGGTGTGAAACACGGATGCAATGAACATGCCCAGGAGGACTTGAGGGAGCCGTGCTTGGGAAGTGTTGCTGTGCTGCTCTTTGGCATTTCCCAGGCATGATCTGGGGAGTTTTCTTCCAGGGCTAGAGACCGTGGTGGTGAACATAGTCTCAGGGGCAGGTGAGCTGCCACCTCCCATTTTGCCGCACTCTTTCCATGCAGCACAGTCGCTTTTTGTAACCTTGCTGTATTGCCACCTGCAAGCACTGCCTGTTGGATGCTGTAGCAGCCCTGATTCAACACAGCTGCACAAGCAGCATCCTGAGGACTGGGAGTTATTGCACAAGTAATTGATAGAGCACTCCTTTCTTTCATTGTCACTAAAGTTTTGGAGGAAAGAATAAATAAAACCTCCCCAACTATTTCTGCCCCTTCCTAAGAAACAAGCAGTTTCCCAAAGGTTTGTCTGTTTCACCATCTAGAAATTGAAACGAAGCCAAAAATATTGCAGCACCTTAAAGACTTAATAGATTAATCTGAGAGAAAGTATTTTCCCAGTGGCTGTTGGACCAATAGGGATTTCTGCCAGGGCCTGTCACCTCCAAATCCACTTTCACAGGCCACCGTGGCCGTAGTTAATATGTAGATCTGCTGCTGCTGCTGCCCCCCCCCCGGTAATGCATTCCAGATTATTCATGTGGGTTAACATTTGAACAGTCTGTGTTTTCCAATACTTCTGATACTAACCCATAGGCAATGCAGCCAATGTTTTATTATCAAATGTTATCAAGTTCTGTGTGGTGGCAACTGCACCTGGAGTTGGATGAATTAAAACAATTTGATTTTTTAAAGAAAACATTGCTTTCTGTCTGCCCTCACTACTCATGGGTAATGTTTGTTTTTGCCCCACCCCACCTCATGTCCCAATATCTGAGAGTCTCCCCCCCACCCCCAGGGCAAAAGGGAGGTCCCGGCCACCTCAGAACCTAGCACAACTGGGATGAGAAGCTTTTACATTGCTTGAAATGCTGGGTTGTGCCTGCATGTAGTCATGCCAACTGAATTTTGCCAGTAGAACTGCTGTAGAACAAGGATGAGCAGCATGTAGCCGCTGCCCCGCCCCAGGCATTGTGGCATTTCTGCCCTTGGCCTTCCTCACCACTGGCTAAGTCTGATAGGAATTCTGGTGCAGTAACTTTCTCCCTAGCCTAAACGAAAGTCCAGACTGTCGCTCAGCTCTGGAGTCTACAGCCGTGTGGATGGGCCCTCAAACTAAACTTATATGAGTAAGTAAAAACAGGCAAAAGTAGCTCTGTGGTCCAGCATTAAAAGCTAAAGGTAGAGTTGGATTATACCGAAGCAAGACCTCTAAAATGTCACATGTTTGGCAGTGTTTTCAAGAAAGGTCTTTCTGTAGGTTTCCAATGGGGCTACCCCTACCTCCCCCCCCCCATACACTGTGGAGATACTCACACACACAGAGAGAAGTGTTTGTAGGCTCTCATCATTCAGCATCTGGTATGGAGATTGCTCTGGCAGACTTGATTGTGCTTTGCCAGAGGCATCTTGGGCCTTGTCTTCAGTTCAAGAGAGGGATAGGATTGTGTTTCTGGCTTTTCCGTGAGGATCTGCTGCTAGATCTGGAAGGCTTAGAGAGGGTAGTGACTGCCCTGCACTCAAAGGACTGGATGCGGTAGATTCTGTGAGGAGAGCATTCACCTGGTCCGTCTTGTTTTGGGCCGTTGGTGCCGGCATCTTTGGCAGGCCCTGTATAGCTCCCATGTGCTCTGCCTCATGGCTCTGAGTCCTTATCTGCTACACGCAGGGCTCCTAGGCTGTAGAGCTGCAATGCTCAGGACTGAAGACTTTTATCTTAGTTCAGGGAACTGGCATTGTCCGGCCATCGTTAGGAACCATCACCACCCTTCTGCTGCCTCCACCGTGTGCTTTCATGAGCTGGCAGTTTGGAAACGGCCATGTCAGCCCCTTCCAGTGCTGGCCACTTGCAGGGCGGGAAGCCTAGAGCAAAAAAACCAACAGGGTTACCTTGCTCTGAGCTTTATAAGAAAGTTATTCGTTGGAAAGGAAAGTTGCCATCACTAAGAATCTGCTAAACAAACAGGAGGGTTATGAAATGATGCTATGATTGCTGGGACATCCCCTGGACCACCAGGTGGGCTCCCGACTGAAAAGGATAAGACTTCTGCTGACCCACTGAGCCCAAGCCTACGAAGGAGAGGTCTCCACCTTCGGAGCGGGACTGCTGTCCCAACTGTGGTGTGTGCTTCTCTATCTTAGAGCTTGGTAACAATGGCCATAAATATTCTAGCTTCCTTAGGTTCATATTGAGACTCTGCGTGTAGACACATAAACAGAATGGGCAACGTAATGTAACTGAAGGGCAGGCACTGGGGAGTTTCTTGGCAGGGAAAAGAGCCCCGGGTGGCAGTAATACGGAGTGAGCGCCCCTTTGCCGTGCAGAGCGGGAAGGAAGTTTCCCCCCTGGACGGGCCTGCACCTTTCTGCCTGAGGCCGTGTTGCTGAGCATTGCAGGCCACACGAGAGGAGGGCCGTCCTCTGAATCCATGGAACCTGAGGAGTTTTTGTCTCACAACTGATTCCATAGGTCTGTTCGCCTCGTGGCACAGTGTGGTGCCAGTAGTTCAATGCCTGGACACTGCAGCTAAAAGCTGTGCTCACAGCCTGGGGTTCCATCCCAGGTAGCCGGCTCATGGTTGACTCAGCCTTCCATCCTTCCAAAGTCCGTAAAATGAGTACCCAGCTTGCTTGGG
>JAHTLZ010000245.1:285304-385777 GCA_023846285.1 Phrynocephalus versicolor
CTTCCCTTCCCTTCCCTTCCCTTCCCTTCCCTTCCCTTCCCTTCCCTGGGGTAGAAGCCTGATGGACATGTGTGACTGCTGCCTCCTCAGGGTCCTTCAGCTCATGAACCTCACCGACTCGCGCCTGGCCCAGGCGGGCAACGAGAAGCTGGAGCTGGCCATGCTGAGCTTCTTTGAGCAGTTTCGGAAAATCTACATTGGGGACCAGGTCCAGAAGTCCTCGAAGGTAAGCTGCCTCTTCTCCCTGGGGGGAGGTGGGCCCTGTGCTGTCCTCTGGCCACCGATGGCCCCTGATGGCCAGGCCTGCCATGGGTTGTGGATGCATTTCTGCCAGGTGGACCCGGGCCCTTGCTGACCCCCGGCCATGTTGGACAAGACGGTGGTTGGCAATGGGGCTTCTCCTCCCTGCCTCCCCTCCCCCTTCCTCGTTTGGGCCGAAGCTCTGTTGTCAGTTTCCAGCAAACGAGGCGCCTCGGCTGTCACAGAAAGTGCCTCCTTGGAGCGTTGCATGAAGAGGCTTGTGGTTCTTGACGGCTGGGGGAATGGCAGGGTGATGTCGGTCAGCTGGGCTTCCGCTGCCTCCAGGCGTCTCCTTTCAGGAGCGGAGCCCCTACTAAGCCTGGCTCTTTCTCCCTCCTAGCTGTACCGGCGGCTCTCCGAGGTCCTGGGGCTCAATGACGAAACCATGGTCCTCAGCGTCTTCATAGGGAAAATGTAAGTGTTCCTCTGGGGCGGGGGCGGGGGCGGGGGGGCTCAAGCTCGTCCAGGCGGCCGCTGGGGAAGCAAGCCCTGAAGGAGAGAACAAGCAGAGCAGGGCCTCGTGGCGGCGGCAGCAGCAGGGAGAGGAGGACGGCACAGTCCCGTAACGGGGCCCAAGTCCCTCCCGCCTAGCAGCTTTTGGCCAATGAGCTCAGGCCATGCGCACACAGCCAGCCTTCTTAGGAAGCCAAATGGGCGAAAGAGGGGCCACCCTTTCTAGCGTGGTCCCGGTGGAGGGTCCTCCAAGGTGGGCCCGTGTCTCTGACCCCTTTCCTCTCCTTGCAGCATCACCAACTTGAAGTACTGGGGGAGGTGTGAGCCCATCACCTCCAAGACCCTGCAGCTCCTCAACGACCTTTCCATTGGATATCCTTTGCAGCAGGGGGCGCTTCTCGGAGTGCCCTGGGAGGCAGGCAGTTGTGGGGCAGAGCCGGGCTTCTTCCCTCAGCACTTGCTGCCCCACATCCGGTTATCTTGCCACTTGGCTGTCCCTTCAAGTCACTTTTCTTGGTCCCTTTCTTGCCGTGCTGGTGGAAGCAAGAAGCACTTTTCTCTCGTGGTCGCTGGGCGGTCCAGGCCGATTACGTGGTTATACTTTCAGGGGGTCCCTCCCGCCGCACCCCCGGGCGGGGGGGGGCGGAGGCAGGAACCCTCGAGCAGGGAAGGGGAATTGTCTGAACTCTCTCTGTGAGTGTGTGCCTCTGCCTCCTCCTGCTGGTCCACCTCCAGGGGATGCTGGTAGACTAGTGCGTCCCTTGGGGGAGCTCTCTAGCCAGCTGGCCCAGAATGAGCATTGGGGGGGGGGGGCATAAATCCCTCAGCAGGCCTGCTGATCTTTGGAGCCTTAAGTCTCCCGGCCTTCTGATGGGAACGGGGACAAAGACATGCCATTCCACACTCCATTTTGCACCTTAACTTTATGAAGGGTTTTCCCCTGTCCACCACAGATTGTGGTGATTATTGGTATTGGCTGCTTCCTTCTCCACTGCCTGCTTATAGGGCAAAGGACTGCCTGGGCTGTTTCCTTAACATTCTTTCTACCTACAGTAGCGTTAGGAAGCTGGTGAAACTGAGCGCTGTGCAGTTCATGCTGAACAATCACACAGTAAGTGAAGATCGTTTGGCACACGAGGCTTTGTGGTAGGTCCTTGTGTCTTCTTGCCACGCTCTTCGCTGGGGGGGAGAGAGAGAGAGCAAGCCAAGGGTTCAGGGAGGCCGGAAGACGTAGTAAGTGCCCCTTCATGCACCGCCTGGGCTCTGAGTGCCAGAGGCTTGTTTTGGCTCTCTGCCTCTTGAACGGGATGCCCTCAGGAATCGCTTGGCTGCCCAGGCTGGTAGCCGTGTCTCGGAAGAGGAGGCTGGCCTGTGAAGACGAGAGATAGGGCAGGCCCCTCAAAGCAGCAGCAGCAGCAGCCAGAAGGGGAAGAAGCCCTTGTGGGGATTTGGCTGTGTTTGGTTCTGTCAGTCAGTGTACAAACCTCTTTCCGTTGAGGAAATTGTCAGCCTCAGCCTGAAATGTTACATGTAGAAATGGGGATGCACAAATATTCTAGTGGAATCAATTCACAGCAGAATCTCATGAGCTCCTGAGGTTCTTGCCCAGAAGTGCTTCCGTCTCTGAAGCCACGGCTGTTCCTGAGCCCCCCCCCCCCGCAGCGAGGAGAGCGGAGGTCCCGTCCTGCCTGGCCCGTGGCTCTCTGGGTGCCAGGAGTGCAGCCACCACCCTTGGCCTGACCCAGCGGCTCCTGGCGAACAACGTGGCTTTTGTTCTTTGACAGAGCGAGCACTTTTCCTTCTTGGGCATCAACAATCAGTCCAACCTGAGCGATATGAGATGCCGGACGACCTTCTACACAGCACTGGGGCGTCTCCTGATGGTGGACCTAGGTACGGCAGCCCCCCCTCCCCCCAGACCCAAGGGACAGGCTGCCCGTCACCTCTGGCTCTGACCGTGCTGGAGACCTCGTGGAGGCAGCAGGGGCAGTGCCTTGTTCAACTCTCCATGGAATTCACCAGCCTCAGGGAAAGAGGGGCCCACTGGCTCTGCTGTGCATGTTGCCCATCGAGAGAGCTGGTCCCTCCCTCGATACGTTAGTCGTGGCCCTAAGGCTGGCGAGGAGGACCAGCCAGGCGGGGTTGGTGCTGCTCCCGGTGGCCCCGGAGGGGGAGGGAGGGAGGGAGGCCGTCTCTCTCTCTCTCTCTGTGTGTGAGAGAGAGAGAGAGTTTGTGTGTTGCGGGGCAGAGGTCTACAGCAGATCCTCTTTCTTCCAGGGGAGGATGAGGATCAGTACGAGCAGTTCATGTTGCCTCTCACGGCGGCCTTTGAGGCGGTGGCCCAGATGTTCAGCACCAACACCTTCAACGAGCAGGAGGCCAAAGTGAGCAAGTCTTTCGCCCAGGGCCCCGTTGGCACCTTCCGTGGCTTCGCGCAGCCGACCGACCGCTGTCTGGCATCCCCAATGTGTCGTTGGGGAGCGGGGCCGGCTTCCTGGTGCCGGACTCCTTTCCCCTGACCTGCCTCTTTGCCTCCTCCCAGAGAACGCTGGTGGGCCTGGTGAGAGACCTGAGGGGGATCGCCTTTGCCTTCAATGCCAAGACCAGCTTCATGATGCTCTTTGAGTGGATGTATCCTTCATCCCCTTTGGGCACCCAACCATCACCCCCATTGCCTCCGGCCTCGTCCCCCAGAGAGGGAGGAGGGGGAATCCTGGTGCTTCCTGCCACCCTTCAGGGACGGCCCCGGGACCCTTCCATCCAGGCAGTGACTGCTGGGAGGCTCGGCCTGGTGCCTCCGGTTTCCCCGGGGTTGGCCCAGACGATCCACGTGGGCTGCCTGGTGTCGCTGGCAGAAGCCTCCCCCCCCCCCCGTCCCCTCTCCCAGCAGACCACAGGGGGTCTGAAGGTTAGACCCAGCGAGGGAAGGTGGAAAAGCCAGTGGTCGGGAGAAGGGTCCCACCGTGCCCTGCCATGCTGGGCGTCCCAACCTGAAAGGGAGGAGGAGGAGGAGGAGGCTCCAGGGGCAGGGGCTGGTGGACGGGGTGCCCCCCCCCCCAGGAAAGCATACCGGGCAGCTGGGCAGCTCCTTAGCTTCTCCACCACAGCTATCCTTCATACATGCCCATCTTGCAGCGGGCCGTTGAGCTCTGGTACCACGACCCTGCCTGCACCACCCCTGTGCTCAAACTGATGGCTGAGCTGGTGCACAACAGGTAGGCTGGGGGTTGCTGATGGTGTGGGGGTGGGGGTGGGGGGAGAAGCAGCAGCAGCAGCAGCCGCCTGGGGCTGGAAAGGTTTTAATGCTTTTGTGAGAAGGATGGCCCACTTGGAATGCCACCTGAGTGGGGACACCACAGGATGCCTCTGTGCCACTGTGGCTGTTTGGTGCCCACCTTCTTCCTGCAGGAAGCACTAGAAGTGGGGGTGGGGTGGGTCTCCAGGTAAGCGCCAGACCCGCCCCAGAGGCTGCGGTTGCTTCTCTCATGATCCCCCGAGGGGCCCATTCCAGAGGCCAAGCTGCTTGCCTGCCCCAGTGGCTCTTGGGGTTGGCACCTGTGAACTCACACAGCCCACCTTGCTTCCCCTCTTGCTATGCTGTTGAGCTGCGGGCAGAGGCGTGGAGGTTGGCTGAGATTTGCTGCAAAGGCTGCTCAGACCGAGGCCAAAGGCCCCCCTGCCTGCGTCCCCAGAGGAGAACAGAAGAGCCACTGTGGCCGGCCCGCAGCCTGCTCCTCTCCTTCCAGGCTGCCCTCTCTAGCGGTGGCAGAGTGCGCAGCAGCTGGGAGCCCTCCGCGGGGCCTTGGCTCAAGGCAGGAAGGGGAGCTTCCCCCGGCATCCGAGCCCCCAAGGCCTGCCCTGGCTCACTCCTCCTTGGCCAAGTTGCAAGTGGGCTCCTTGCTTCCTCCCTTTCAGATCCCAGAGGCTCCAGTTTGATGTCTCCTCCCCCAACGGCATCCTGCTTTTTCGAGAGACCAGCAAAATGATAACAACCTACGGTAGGTATTTGTGGGGGTGGGGGGTGGAGAGAGAAAGGGGAGAGTCACCTCCCCCAACAGGATTGGGGTGAAAAGGCTGCTTAGTTTGTTGCTGCTCTGGCCTTAAGTTGGGCGGGTGAGGACAAGCTGATGCCTTTGGGCAGCCTCCCATTTTTCAGCTGAGCAGACGACCACATTTTGGTTTTGCCACGGTTGGGTCCCTTGGGCTCACCTTCCAGGGTGTACCCAAAGCCACGTGGCAGATTATGCTGAACTATCTACTGTCATGGGAGAAAACAGACACAAAGTGGAAAGCCAGCATTTACAAAACACAGCCAGTCCTGTTGTAAAAAAAGGCCCAGCCCCTTGACCTTGTGGTGCCGTTTTGTCTTTCTCTTGGTTGGTTGGTTGGTTGACAAGGGGTGGCCAGTGCAGCGGCCTTGCCGGGTGGCTTCCACGTCTTACCTGGGTGGTGGTTGTGTTATTTTGGGGTCCGCCAGAGAGATTCCCAGTCCAGGGGCTTGTTCGTGACCTCCGTGCCCAGCCCGCCTCTTAAGGTTGGAGCCGCGGCGCACGGGAGCCTCCAGAGAGGGGAAAGCCCTCCCCCTCCCTCCCTCCCTCAACCCCTCCCTCCCCCAAGCGTCCAGGGAAGGTCCGTGCCCTGGCCGGTGCCGAGACCATCAGCGTCTTTGTCCTTCTCTGGCAGGGAACCGCATCTTGACCCTGGGGGAAGTTCCAAAGGACCAAGTGTATGCCTTGAAGCTGAAAGGGATCTCCATCTGCTTCTCCATGCTCAAGGCGGCCCTGAGCGGCAGCTACGTCAACTTTGGCGTCTTCCGTCTCTATGGAGACGATGCCCTTGATAATGCCTTGCAGACCTTTATCAAGCTCCTCCTCTCCATCCCACATAGTGACCTTCTGGTAAGCCGGAGCGCCAGCAGAAGCCGCCCTTGCCCAGCCCGGTCTCCTTGTGGGAGCCTCTAGAGACTCACCTTGCTGAGCTCCACTCCTCTGAGCCGGCAAGATCCTCCTCCTGTGAGAGAGGCAGCCGCTGGCACGCTCGCATCCTAAGCCCTTGGGGTCAAAATGGGGGTCTCCGCTTGGCCCTTCCTCCCCTCCAAAGGCAGGAGGGTGGGGGCCAAAGCAGCGTGGGGAACAGATCATCACGGTCCGTGTGTTGGGCAGATGGGATGGGCAAAACCAGGGTGCACTTCCTTCCCGGAGCCCACCCTTATGGGTTCACTCTCCATGGTCGTCTTAGAGCAGTGGGGCCTTGCTCTCCTCCTCCTCAAAAAGACAAACATCTCAGGTGCAGGCAGTAAAGAGGAGTGGGTGCCTCCTTGAGGAGGAGGAGGAGGAGGCGTCCACCAGGAGTTGGGGGGTTCTTGGTCCATCCTAGCGTGGCCTCTGTGTCAGCTCCTCGGCAAGCCTGAAACCATCAGTTGTAGCGGAGGTGCTTTGGCACAGCGGCCTCAGCAGGCTGGGCTGGGCTGGGCTGGGCAGGGCAGGAAGGGGTGGGGGGGGGGGCCCTGAAGGGCAGGATGGCTCCCAGGGTGTGGGTGCGCCTCTCGGGTCGCCCTGCAGTCACGTGTCCCAAAGGGCCCTGGATTCTCTCACCTTCCTTTCTCTCTCGGTTGCAGGATTACCCGAAGCTCAGCCAGTCCTATTATTCTTTACTGGAAGTTCTTACCCAGGATCATATGAATTTTATAGCTAGCCTGGAGCCCCACGTCATCATGTATATCCTTTCCTCAATTTCCGAGGGCCTCACAGCACTAGGTGAGTGTGCAGTTCCTTGGTCCCTACCTGGTCCACCAAACAGAGCGGGGGGGGGGGGAGAGAAGGCAGTGCCTTTCCCCCTCCCTGCCCTGAAACCCGTCTGGGAAATCATACTCAGGCTACACCTCTGTGTAGTCCAGCCTGGGCCACTTTTTGGCCTTCCCCTTTTTCTTGGTTCATCAGTGAGCCACGAAGCCCCACCAGCAGCAGTTCTGGAAGGGAGCTGCCAGATGCTTCCTAGAATAAGGAACGGAGTTGTTCCAGTTTTACAACTAAAATTATTACTGAACTGAACTATGAGGCAGGACCTTTTGGGAGAGCACGGATTCCTAGGGGACATTGGAGGCAACTTGATGGCACACATAATAACCACAGCCACAGCAGCCACAGGACCCCTCCCCCCCCCAGCTGCCTGCAGGACCAACTCCTTTTTGCTGCGTCAGTCTGTGCCATACCCTCTTCTTTTCTCCTTCCATAAGGACTCTATAAACTTTAGATCTCTTCACTCCACTAGTAAATTTCTTTTACATGCCTGCCACTTAATACACAGAGTTAAAACACATGGCTGGCATTGGAGGTTTGGGAATATAAACAGGGAGGTTGAAAGAGAGTAGCTCCCTCACTGGCTGATCTGCCAGCACCTCAAGGCACATCCCTCATCTGCAAGAGTGCCCGAGTCATTGGGAGAGGGCGGCAGGCTGCCGTGTTCACAGACGGAGCTTGTTCACCGGAGGTGAGAGACACAAGCAAGTGGTGGTCCTCCTCAAGCCATCCTGGCCAGCAGCAGAAACCGCCTCCTGCCAAGTCCCACTTCCGTGGCCCCTGGAAGAGGAGCCGAGGGCTGCTGCCATGAGGGCGGTGGGCGCTCAGCCGGGCCAGAGGCCCAGCCACTCAGCCCCTTTTTCCTGTCCTTCTAGACACCATGGTTTGCACGGGCTGCTGCTCCTGCCTGGACCACATTGTCACCTATCTCTTCAAGCAGCTGTCCCGCAGCACCAAGAAGAGGGCGGCCCCTTTGGCCCAGGAGAGCAACCGGTTCCTGCACATCATGCAGCAGCATCCCGAGATGATCCAGCAGGTAAGGGCTGCCCTCTAGGGTGAGGAGGAGGGTGGCCTTTCCTGAACAGGAATCTCCTGAGTCCCAGCAGATGAGAGGAGAAGGAGGAGGAGGTACCTGCGCAGCCCCAGGGCACCACGTGCAAAGAAGCCCTCTCCTGTCTGTCATGACAGGTGGAGGAGACCTTTCGCTTTCTCAGTGAGATCTTTCCCCTTCAACGGTCCAGGGCCACGTTTCAAATGCAGACATTGTGCTGTGGAAAAGGGGCCACCCCTCGGCTTACTCTGGCTCGTCATCTCTCCTAGATGCTGTCCACGGTGCTGAATATCATCATCTTTGAGGACTGCAGGAATCAGTGGTCCATGTCGCGTCCTCTCCTTGGCTTGATACTGCTCAATGAAAAGGTGAGGCCACCCACAGGTGGAGCACAGGTGCTGCGGTGGGCCAGGACGACGCCTCCCAGCCCATGGCTGCTCACAGGCACCCTGTTTCCATCTCCTCCTCCTCCTCCCCTCTCTTCCTCTCCTCTGCCTCTCTGCCCACCCCCACCCCACCCCCAGTATTTCTCAGACCTAAGGAACAGCATCGTGAACAGCCAGCCCCCCGAGAAGCAGCAAGCGATGCACCTCTGCTTTGAAAACCTCATGGAAGGCATTGAGCGCAATTTGCTCACCAAGAATCGGGATAGGTCAGTATCTCAGCAGGGCCCTCAGCTGGGAGCAGCCTGCGAGAAGCCCCCTCTGGTCGGGGGATGGGGACCAGCTCTGGGTCATGGCTTGTGGGGGGGGATCTGTTTTCCCCGCCTGTGGCTCCCCTTTTGCCCCAGCATGAGTGGGAAAACAGCTGCAAGATGAATGGCTGAGGACACCTCCAGAACTTCCAGCAGCATTTCCAAATAAATCTAAGCAGGTGGCTATGGACCGTCCTTCCAGGGGGCTGGGTACAGTTGCCTATATGCCCAGTGGATCAGGTTGGTTCCAGTTCACCTAATTTAGAAACGAGGAATTTCTGGTCATGTAGGTGGGGACCGATGGAAAAAACTGGGGTAAGCCAGGATAGATGAAGGCAGGGAAGTATTGGCCTGGGAAAAGAGGGAACTCTTCAGGAAAGCGAGGCCACCAAAACCTCTTGCTGACAGTGCCTACGTTGCCAGGGCTTTCCTCCAGGAGAGACGAGACCTTCGCTTGCGGGGGTTTTGTTTTCACTTAAGCGTGATTAGGAAGAGAAGGCCAAAGCCGCTTCTATCTGCCAGCTCCCGTTTTGAGTGGCCACGTGGGAATGCTTAGTGCAGTGCAAAGCTGGCACCGAAGCAGCCCTCTGAGCTGCCCCGTGGGCAAATGCTTGGAGTCCACTTGCCGGCCGTGCCATCGCTAGGCGGAGGGGGCTTTCGGCTCCCGGCTAACCTAGTTCTGCTTTGCCTCTTGGGCAGATTCACGCAGAACCTGTCTGCATTCCGGCGGGAGGTGAACGACTCGATGAAGAACTCCACCTACGGGGTCAACAGCAACGACATGATGAGCTGACGTCTCGTGAGGAGGAGCCTCTCTCTGGCGTAGGCCAGGGAGGTTAACTTTTCCGATGGAAAGACAAAAGGGCATTTCTGATCCCTGCTGGTCCCTGGGGCGAGGCTGCCGGAGGAGGGGTGTGGAACGTTTGCCAGGGCAGGGGGCTTTTTTCCTTGTGAAAGAGTGGTGGCAGATCAGCGCCTCCCTGAGTGAATGCCCGAGAGGAAACCCCCCTCCCGTGTCCTGCCGCAGCCTGCCTTGTATAAACATGTACATTTTTTCATAACATTTTGAACAAGGTTTATATTGACTCGTTTAAAAAAAAGTGTGACTGAAATTTTTACAGAGTTTAGTGCACCAATGCTGACGTGAGGGTTGTATGCAAGTGTGGAAGCTGTGCGTCTCCTGGCCACCTGCCACGTGTACCGGGCGAGGGGTGTGTGAAAGTACAGAATTATATTTAGTAACAAGTGTAGAGAGAGGCACAAGAAGTGTGAAGTTCCAAATGTATATTTTTCTTATACACCCCTGTAACCTGTACCATCCTGCCCCGAACTTCCCTCTTGTTAGGAACTCAAAGCCATGCTCCGTGTTGTTCCATGAGTGTATGTTCCTTGTCTGTCGGCACTCCCTTTCCAGCCTGGTCCCTGAAGGTCAGCCACAGAAAACCCACCCTGGGCATCGCTGCCTCTTCCCTTCGCCCCAGGCGCCTCCTCCCTTTCTGCCTGCCTGCCTGCCTCTCCCGGCTTCCCAGCTGCCGGGAGATGTGCGGAGCAGCAGCAGCAGCAGCAGCAGGGGCTCATGGGCCCCATGGCCTCTTCTGGGGCGAATAGCCTTGCCTCCCCTCCCACAGGGTTCCTCTAGAACTCCCTCCACGGTCAGTTGGTGACGGCCAGGATCCAGGGCAGGTTCTGAGAAAAGACAGCGAGCCCTGCATTGGGGTGGGGGCTCCTTTCCCTCCTCAGGCTGCAACAATATTTGGGAAGGTTACCTTGACATGGAGATGGGGGGGGGAGAGAGCAGACCACCTCTTGGCCCTGGTACCTGCCCACTCTTCTTGCTGCTAACTCTGAGCCCCACCCCCGGTAGCCCAGCTCTAACCTGTCTTGGTTTTGCTGCCCAGAGAGCATCCCTTGAGGGTTTTTTTGTCCCCACCCCTTTTTTTTTTCTGGCGATCGTGTGTTGGGTCCTTTTTGCGTGAGCAGATTGCTGGATGATTTGTAAGGATGTTTGCTGCATACAGTGTAAGCATTGTGGCTGCAAATAAACTTCAGTGGTTTCTACTGAGCTGTGTGCAAATAGGCTAGAGTGTTACTCTTGTGTAATGCAAAGGGTGGTGTTTGAACAACAACATTCAAGCGTTGAATCCCCATCTCCTCTACCTGCTTGGTACCATAGAAGCACAGGCCTTTTTGGGTGGCCTCTGAAACTTTGACTAGAACTGGAACAGATTCCCTTGTCCTTCAGTTGGGAAAGGCAGGCTGCTAAATGAAGGAACAAGGAGGGCAGCAGGGGAGCTGGGTGATTAGAAGGAGATTTAAGGATTAAGGAGGACTTCGAGCACAAAGAGAAAAGGTATATACGGACCAAGAGCAAAAGTGCTAGATGTGCAAGCAGTCGTTTCAGAGGTTGGAACAAGAGAGTTGGGAAAGATAATAGCATTTTATTTAGACAATGCCATTACTAGCTTGGTAAAAAGAACATCATTTTTGAAAAGTATAGGCTAGTTACAAGGCTCCGCAAAATAGTTACAGTAACTTAACCTCATTTAACAAAAGTAACTGGCACTGTTACTTTCTGCATTCCAAAAACACACTTGCTGAAATTCCTTTGCTTACTGTAGTGACACACAAGTAAGCCCACTGAACGAGTAGGAAAGAGTGCCTTCACTGATTGCAATGGGGTTACTTCAGTTGCAGCTTGCAACTTTCTATGGCAATCCATAGCATTACAGCCATTGTGCCGCCATGCCCTGAACCAAACCACTTTAGCTGGAAAAGTCAACCACAGAGTGGCTGTTGCACTGGGTTAAGTTGCAGTTAAAACATGAACTCACAGTACTTGAGTTGGAAAGGGGAACTTGATCCTACATATTTACGTGGAAGCACATCATCCTGAAGAAAGTCCTCTTGTGCCTGAGGCTCTGTGGCAGAGTCCTGCTCCCTTGGTCTTGAGAGATGCCAGCTAGGGTCTCGCGGACAAATAGAAGGTCTGGGTGTCTTAGACTCCACATGAACCTTAAACATTTGTACTGGAAGAAGCTGTGCTCATTCCAGTATTCTGCTTATATACTGCCCCATACCACTTTAAGTAGTCTCTGGGCAGTTTTTACAATTTTTAATTACAGTGTGCAGGCTACACATTGTACGAAACTGAAAGGTTGAAAATTCAGGTTCCACTAGAACCCTTATTTTATTGGCACTTTGCCCAGTCACTTAGTTACAGGAACCAGGGCATGTGTTTTGGGGACCACAATTGAGCCCCCAAAACACATGTCCAGCATGGAAGTTAGTTTGGCACCAAACGACACCAGCAGCAACTGTACTTGCACATTTTGTAGGAAACAGGGACAGTCAGTTGCTCCACTTGAGCAGACGCTGCAATCAAGCTAAGACCCCTTTTTCTTGACTGGGAAAGCAGACAGTTTTGTCAGCCAGAGCTGGAAACTCCTGTGTGTGAATTGGCTTCCTTCGCACGGCCATAAACAACACTGTTGTTGCCTTCTCGGTTGCGAGCTATTTCAACAGCAAAGAACTGGATCCTGGTGGCTGAGAAGAGAATTTTTTTAGGCCTGGCACAACCCTACACACCAGGCTTAATTCCTTCGAATCACCACTCTATCCCCCAGAACACCTCTGGGAAAGAAGGCAGGGAGAAGACCCACTATTTGAAAAGAGGCTGCTTTAGAAAGGCTACTCTCTGCAAAGAGTTGTGAATCTTGGGGCCAGTGCGGTAGCAAACACAGAACATGCATATTTTGTCTGGTGGAGTTTGTCTTGGACCAGAAAACTAGGACTGACAGCCAGTTCTATCTGTCCACAGAGCAGGTTTCCCTAAAGCAGACATGCCATGAGCAGATTTCTTACCAAATATTGTATTCTCCTCTGTGTATCCTTGACTGCAGTCCAGCCTTAGAAGAGTGCCGTAATTAAAGTCTTCAACGATTCCATCAAACTTCATGCAAAATGGGCGCCACTTCTACATGAAGGAAGAAGCAAAGAGTGATTTCTTGAACTGTGGAGCAAGAAGCTGGCAGTGACACCGCACCGCAACTGACACCCTTGCGACCGCCACCAACCTCTTTGGCAGGTTCCGATTTGAGGTCCTCTGGGTCCAGGACATCAATGGCCAGGTCCGGAAAGGTATTCCTGAATTCAGCATAGATCTGATCGTCGACTTGGGTCAGCTTCAGGAACTTGGGATCCACGGAAGAAATCAGCTGCAGCAGTGAAAGGCGAAAGAGGGAAAAGCCCGCTAGGAAGGAGAGCCAGCATCCCGGACCAGGTACAAGGAAGGAAGGAAGGAAGGAAGGACTGGGACCAAGCCAGGCTCCGGCCGGCCGCCTACCTGAGAGGGCAGGGGCTGGTCCTTCGGGCGGGCACGCGCGGGGGGGAGGGGGGAAGAGGCAGCAAGGCCTCCGGCGTGGTGGCGGCGCCCCCTCCCCCCCTCCCTTCCCCAAAGGGTGGCCCAGCTCCACCACCCCCGTTCCCCTCGTTCTCCGCCGGCACTCACGTTGAAGTAGACCTCGGCGTGCTGGTAGGCCTTCACGGCCCACACCATCTCCACGCTGGGCTGCGGAAAGAGAAGCGGGTGGGGGCGTCAGTCGAGGGCGAGGCCGGGGCCCCGGAAGGGGGGGGAGACCCCACCACCTCCGCTGCCCCCCCCGTGGGCCTGGCCCCGCTCCCTCCCTCCCTCGCTGGCTGGCTCCCCCTTGGGCGGAGAGGGCGGGCGGGGGGGGGGCACTCACGTCGTTCCCGAAGGCCTCGGCCGGCAGCGAGAGCGCCTGGGCGGCGGCGGCGGCTTCACGAGCTCCCTTCGCGGCGGGCGGGCGGGCGGGCGGGCGGGGAGAGGAACGGAGGAGGGGGGTCAGCGCGGACAGAAAGAACCCCTCAGCAGCGCCGCCACCCCCCACCCCACCCCCTCGCCAGCCTCCCTCCCTCCGTCACTCCCTCCCTCCCGCCGGCCGGTCTCGGTCTCACCAGGGCTGCCAGGGCTCCTCCTCCGGTGGGCGCCGCCATCTTGCCTCCCCGTTCTCGCCCTCCTCCCGCCGCGCATGCGCAGCCCCCGGCCAAGCTCGGGAGGCATGGCCGCCTTCGTCACGCGGAGGCTCCGCCCCCGAAGCGCAGCGAGACGGGGAGCGGAAGGAACGCCGCGGGCGGGGAGGCGGAACCGGAAGGAAAGCCTACTACTTCCTGTCTGGCTTCCTTGGAGTCCTTGAGCGCTCCTTTGGGGAGCCTCCGCCCCGCCTCCCCCAACCGGGCTCCCGAGGAGGGGCAGCCCCTCCCTCCGCCTCCCCCGGAAAGGCCATCCCTCGCCTCCGCCGCGCCCCCTCCCCTCCCCCCCCCGGCTGGGCCCCTGGACTCCCCCCTGCCCCTTCTTCTCCCTCCTGCCCCGCCCAGGACACTCCCCCCGCCCGTCTGCCCGCCTGCCCTCCAAGGCACGTTGGAGGCCGTCCCAAATCCAAGCCGACGCCGGCCTTCTCCGCCTTGAAGCCAAGAGATTCACATCGGGCGGTGCCCAAGGTGCCAGGCAGCCTGGTGCCACCCCCAGTGTGGTCTTTTTAGGAGGGGGGGGGGGAGTGAGAAGAGAGAGAGAGTGAAAAACAACCAAGGAGGGACAGAGGAGGAGAAAAAGAAGAAGAAGAAGAAGAAGAGAGGGACAGACCAGTCAGCTCCCTAATCCTGAATTAACCACCAGCCAAGCTGGCAGCATAAATCATCCCTTCAGCTTCCCACATGACTCCTAAAGCCTCTTTAAAGCACAGCCTCGCCTGGACTGGGAGACAGATTTGTGCTTTAGGAATGAAGCACAGCTCAGAACCAAGCACTAGAAGGCCATTAGACCTTGGATTTTACATTTTGAAAAGGACTACTAAAACTTCAGTCAGACTTGACAGCTAAGCTTGCGGATAGTAGCATTTATGGAGTCTAAGCACACCAAAGAAACTAAGGATGACACGTCAATCCATAAAATAAAATATGCGTACTGTACTCTATGGCTGCACCTGAGCTTAGCTTCAGTAAAAAACCAAACTCTCCTTGGAACCGACCAGTGTTGAAGTTTCAAGTAAGGAAATGCTACAACCAAAGTGCAACACAACTGGTCCGTGCCACATGTAGAGGTCCCCACCTTTTAAGCCTGGAGGCGGCACATATTCCCATTGTGGCTTGTCACCTGCAATTGACTTTTCCTCCAGAATTCAACCCAAGGCCCTTTTAAAGGCATCTAGGACAGATGCCATCACCACATCCTGTGGCAAGGAGTTCCACAGACTAATCACAGGCTGGAGAAAAAGATATTTTCTTTTGCCTGTCCTTACTGTCCTCACCCTCAATTGGAGAGGATGACGCCTGGTTCTAGGGTTGTGTGGAAGGGAAAAGAGCTTCCCTCTATCCAGTTGATCAATCCTCTGCATAACGGTGAGCGTCTCAATCAATCATGTCCCCCCCCACACACCTTTTTTCCAGCCCAACATCAAGCCCTCCTTATTCCAGTTCCTGTGAGTACAGGGGTACTTGCTGCTAGTATACCAAGAAACCCAGACAGAGCAGGTTTACTGTGAGAGTGGGAGGCAGTTACAAAAAAGATTCTGACCTCCCTTCCCCCCACCCATGTACATGCTGGAGGTGACAGGGAACCAAGATGTGAGGTCCTACGTGTAGATAGACTCTTCTCAGTGCTCCCCTGGAGGGGGGGGGTGTCAGCCATTCCATGGACACATGTCCCCTGGAAGCTTGGCACTTTCCCAGATGTGGGGTTTGAACTTACACCTCAAGAAACTTTGGTTCCTATCATCATTTTCTAGCAGGTATTTCAACTCTGTTGTTCCTTACTCTATCCACATCAATCTGTAGTAAATCTGGAAGTTGAGTCATGGTAACTGGGCTTCTTTTCTTGAGAAATCGAAACATTTCAGTACTTGTATAAGTAGCAAAACATTTCAATTTCTCAAGAGAAGTCCAATTGCCACGACACAACTTCCAGATAGCCTCACCTGGAGGACTGAGAATCTGCATAGGCATGTTATGGACAAATCTTCCTGAGTTCGCTGGGAAAGAGATGGCCTCAGGTGGGATGGGTCTGCAAGAGTCCCATTGATGCTGGTGTGTGCCTTCCACGGGAGTGTAAGGAAACAGTATTTGGGGGAGGGGACTCATTGTAATCCCTCTTCTGCCCTCCAGGAGCCGCTGAAGCCCTCATAGATGGCAAGTCCTGCCCTTTAGATTGGGGGGGGGGTGTCTCTAAAGGGGAGACACAACATACCAGTGCAATGGAAACTCCCCCTCCTTGCCTTTTATCCTCTCAGCAGAGCCTAGAGCAGTCTGACGGTATCCAGCTCTACTGGGGGGTGGGGTGAGGGGGGGCACAGGTGAGGAAGGAGCCTGTGCTTCCCGTCCAAGTGCCTTCTCTCTGCCTCCAAACAGGTGCCCCAAAGGCAGCCCAAATCTTAATGCAGCAGCTGCTCCTTTGCGGGAGGCGCCCCAGGAGAAAAAAGGCACGGGGAAAGGGCCCGGGAGAGAAACCGCGCCGGGGCGGGGGGGGGGGGGCGCTGGATCAGGCCGGAGGCGACTGTCCACACGCAGCGGCGGCGAGCGACGGTCCCCGCCTGGTCCCGGGGGCTCCGCCTGCGCCATTCTGTCCCGCTTGCAGGCACACCTGACCGGCACAGGGATGCGGAATGGAGAGCAGTTGAATCCTCCGGTTTCTGCCAGATTCGGAGGCAGAAACCGGATTCGGAGTTTGGCCGGAAGAAGACGGAACGGGTGCGGTTAGACATCAAAAAGGCGCTGCTGGTCTTCGCCAAAAGCTTCAATCTAAGGGCATTTTTGGGGTGGGGTGGGGTGGAGGATGTTCCCTTTCTCCCGCGAGGTTGCCTCCGGGGGCATATATAGGCAGCCTGGGAAAGCGGCGGCTTTCCTCTGGGGGCACCTGGCGAGCGAGGGAGGGGACGCCTCGCAGGGACACCCCGGCCAGCTGCGGACTCCCTTGCCTTTATGGGCGGCTCGCACGAGGCTGGTCCTTTGGGGCGAATGGGGCCCGTTCCAGCCAAGAGGAAAGGGGGGCTCCGTTCCTGAAGGCACCCGGCAGGAACGCAATCTGGGAGCGGATGGGTGCAGGAGCACCTTCCGCGGCCGGGCACCCGCTTCCGGACTGATAGAGCGAGAGCGCTACCCTTTCTCAACCGCCCGTTGAATTTCAACCTACACCCAGTTTGCACCCACACGTATGAGGGTCAGGACGCGGCTCAGTTCCACCCCCTGGGGGGCCTCCCACCTGGTGGCGAGGAGGAAAGGGCAGGGCGGCGGCAGATGGGGGAGGGGGGCAGCCTCTTTCGAGTAGTCCCCCGCCCCTTAATCTATTGCCAGCCCACTTGCCATCCGTGCCCTGGGAAGCGGCCGGGGCGGCGCGGAGGGGTGGGGGCGGCGGCGGCGGCGTTCCCTTCCCTGCTGTGCCTTCAGGCGGCCCGGAGGAGTGACATCAGCAACCCCGCCGGTGGCTGCCTGGGTTGGTGCCGCCACCTGATTCCTGGCCTGGGTTGCCCTCCTCCCGATTGAAGGTTGGCGGGAGGGTGTGCGTGCGTGCACAGGCGGAGCCAGGCGTGGCTGCCTCGGGCAGGCGCCCCTCGGAGCACGGAGGCTGGGCAGGACCGCCTGCAGACGCCGACGCCGACGCCGCACCGAGAAGGGTCCCGCTTTTGGGGGCAGCCGGCCGGCCAGCCAGGAAGACAGAGAGGCAGCAGCTGTCGGCTCCGAATTGCTGGATTCTTCCTGGCTTGTGCGCCGCCGCCACTGCTGTGTCTGCTATTATTGGTGGTGCTGCTGCTGCGATCCCTGCCGCCGCCGCCGCCGCCGCCTCCATCCCCATCTCCAGGTTGCTGTGGGAGACGGAGAGAGAGAGAGAGAGAGAGAGAGAGAGAGAGAGAGAGAGACGGTCGTCGGCCGGTCGCGGTGGCAACGCGCAGAGGCGAGGAAGAGATGCTGGCCGGGCTGTCATCAGCGCCTCCGGGAAGGACCCACCTGCCGCCCCTCGGCCTCAGGCGCCGCCGCTGAAGGTAGGCTGGTGGGAAGCAGAGGTGGGGGGGGCGGGGGGGTCCTTCTCCAAGGGCGGGGAGAGGCCAGCCATTCCGCCCGGCCAGGGAGAGCTCCTTCTGGGGCGCCGGGGTGGGGTGGGGGCTGCCCGAGGAAGAGCCACGGCGGCGGCAATGCGGGGAGCTGGAGGGAGGCTGGCTGGCTGGCTGGCGCATGATGCAGCGCAGGCGCCTGGCGATGTTCAGAATGGAGGGGGGGCTGCCGCTTAGGGGTCAGCAACACAGAAAGAGGCCCTGGGCTGATGTTTGGGGGCTGCCTTCTCTCCCCCCCCTCTCCCCCGACCCCTTCCTCCGTTCTCTTTCTTCTGCACCCAGATGGCACCCTGGTGGCCCTGCTTGGCTGCATGCCTTTTTTTTTGGGGGGGGGGGGGAGCTGGGCAAGCCTGGCCCAAAAAAAAAGGCCGCCTGGAATCGGTGGGCCTCCTTTTAGCTCAGGGCTGGGATCAGAAGGGGGTGTTGGGCAGGAAAAGGCCTGCGAATCATCTGCCTGTGCAAAGTGTGTTGATTCTGGGAACATGCAAGTCCCACTGGCCACACCCAAACCGTTTCCCTTGCTCGATGTGGAAAAAGAGGCCCATTTGTTTTGGAGTGGAGGCAGGATTTTTTTTAGTCTAAGAGGTGAATTTGAACCAGCAGTCAGAGAAGCGAAGGTCTTGCCTGGACCTTCCCAGTGAGTGGCATAAGACCTGAGAGTTAGAAGGGGTTCCTTGCCGGTAAATACTGAGCTGGGCCAATCCTTGGCTGTTTTCTTCCACCAGTGCAATATCTTGCAACCCCGGAGCAAGCATCATCAACAGCCACATTATCCCAGGGGAGAGAGTGATTCTCTCTGCCTGGAATGGGAGGTGGTGCCCAGGGCAGGAAGGAGCCCCTGCAAACGACCCAGGTTTCTGGCCTGGCCCTGGCGCGGTGGGTCCTTTTCCCTAAAGGGCAGGGCAGGGCAAGAGCCCCCCAGGGGGAAGAGAGGGGCCTCGGAGGCCACCTGGAGCAGGAAAGGCAGGGGCTTCAGCCGAGGTCTCTCTCTCTCCCTTCCTCCCTCCGCGGGTCAACGTGGGTGGGGGCAGCCCGGGACCGAAGAGGGCGTGTGCGGGTCCACCTGAGGCGTCCAGTCGCCCTGTGCCGGAAGGCGTGGCTGGAGCTTCCTTTGCGCCCCCGCATCTCTCCTCAAGGGCGCCGCCGCCGCCGCCGCCGCTCAACCCCCCCCCCCTTCGCCCCAAGCATCCAGGCCCACCGGAGCCTCTGTGCGACGGGTGGGCGGCCTCGCCCCTTCCCCCAAGCCCGGAACCAGAGGTGTGGCTGGAGCCCGGGGGCTTTTCCTAAGGGCCTGAGAGAGGGCGGGATTGGGGGGGGCGGTGGATGCCTGGGCGCGATCCTGATCGCCCGCTCGCCTGCCTGCCTGCCTCTGCCCTTCTCTAGCCAGCGGGGCGCGCCCTCCTCTCGCCGCTGGGTCCGGGAGGCAACCCCGGCGCGGAGCCTCTCCCTCTGCCCGCCCCCTCCCTGAGGCCGGCGCCGCGGCGCTGCCTGGCTTGCCCGCGCGGTCTCTTCGCCCAGACGCGCCTGCCCGCCCTCGGAGCGCCCGCTCGCCGCTGGGAGAGCCCGAGACGGCCTGCGCCCCTCCGGCCGGCAAAGAGGACAGCCTTCGCCTCCCCACCCCCCAAATACACGCCCGGCGTGGCGCAGCAGCAGCGAGGGGGGGACTCTTGGACGGCCTCGCCCTCTCGGCATCGCCAGCCGCCGCTCGGTGAGTAGAGGCGCCCAGGCAGGGTCGGACAGAGAGGGCTTCGCGCTTCTCCGCGGGTGGGTGGGTGGGCAGGCAAGCTGGCGAGCCCACGGGCGGTGGCGGAGGGGGAGTCCCCCTTTTTGAACCGGAGAGGGGGCTGGACGTCGCCGTCGGCCCAGGGAGCGTTGCCGGGGTGCGAGGCAGGAGCGGGCTGGGCTTGCGTCCCCAGCTGCACCTGCTGGGTGGCCGCCTGTCCTGCCGCGCCGCGCCTTTTCTCTGGGGTAGGGCTGAGGGGCTCAGCATGCCCCCTCCCTGGCCCTCCGGTTGCGTGGAAGGTAGAATAGGGCGGGCGGGGCGCACACGAGCCTAGGATCGGGACAAGGCCGGCGGGGCAGGGAGGAGAGGGGTGGGAGCGGAGGTCGGCGGAGGTGGGGGGAGAATCTGGGCAGGGCGCTCCCCCAGCGCTTAGGGTGTTTCCAAAGCACAGCGGGTGCCCGGGCTCTGGAGGCACCGAGTTGCCAACTTCAGCTGCGGGCAAGGCTCCTGTGGCATGACTCTTTGAAGCCGGCAGTGGAGCGGCAGAGGGACTGTTGCTTGGGCGGGGTGGGCGGGGGGCGTGAGGGGTTTCAACCCGTGGCTTGACTTTCGATGAGCCCCTGCTGGAGGCGGAGGGGCCGGCGGAGCGGGGGGGGGCAACTCTGCCGCCTGGGAGGGGAAGGGGAGCTCCCGGTGAGAGCTGACGCAGGAAGGGGTTTGGGCACCTTGTTGCAGCCCGAAACCGGCCACCACCTTGCCTGGCCGTGGGCCTAATCCAGACCAAGGCACGCGGCCGAGAAGGGGCAAGGTCTCCCTTGGCAGGGGCATACTTTGCTTCCCCAGGGACGTCCGGGCGGCTGGATACCCAGCAGTGTCCCTGGCGTGGCCTACGTGCCCCTTCCAACCCTGCCCTCTGCCGTCTTGGGGTGGAGTGGGTGGGGAATGCTGCTCCGTCCCTGGCCAAATGGGAGCCCAGAAAGCCATTCGTGGCAGGTGGGCCGGTCAAGAAACAGACCGGAGGCTGTTCCAATCCTGCCCCTCCCCTCCAGGCAGCCTCTTTCGGGTGCCTTTGCCTGGTGGTGGTGGGGGCCACTGGGGGTTCACAACTAGACTTTGACCTCCACCATTCCTGCCCAGGGGTCTCAATCGCAGGAGCAGTCTTCTGAAGGAGGAAGTAGGGGAGCCTGCCTGGCCACCCACCCCCCTCCTGATGTGGAGCTCATGAGGGGGGTCACTTTAAAACTGGAGGGAGTCCACAGGTGTGGGGTGTGGGTGGTTGGTTGGGCTGGTTCTAGGGGCCTCCTTAGCGGAGAGGATCTCTCTGTGGAAGGGCCTTCCTGCGTGCCCCCCCCCGCTTTGGCCCTTTGGTCCTCTTTCCGTCATTGCCTCACCACAAAGGCAGTTCGAAAAGACAGTCCCGCTCTCAGCTCTTCCGTGTTCCGGACATTCAGATAGGGAGAGTTGGAGAATGCAAGGCAGGCTTGCCAGGAGGTTTGGCAGGAAGAAGGTGGAAAGGTCTGTGGTTTCCCACCCAGCAGGCCAACCGCCCCCCCCCCCCCCTCCAGCCAGCCAGCCAGCCAGCCTCCCTCTGGATGCCTCCACCAAGGGCAGAGGGAGCAGGCCTGCTGCTGCTGCTGCCGCCGCCACTGCCACTGCTGATTATGCTGTGACAGAAAGTGAGGGAGGGAAGATGGGAGTTTCTTTCACGTGCCGGGAGCAGCAGCAGGCTAGGCCATCCTGGTCTGTTTCCTTTGCATTTGATCCCTTCCTGTAGCCTGGAAGCCGTGTCTTTCCTCTGCCGTGGGCTGTTTGCCCCTCTCCGGTCCCTTCTGCTGCAGATGGTGGAAAGGAAGGGAGTCCAGCACCAGCGCCCCTGACCTCCTGCTGCCCTCAGCACCCCTCCTGATGCCGTTTTTGCTGGGTCCCTTGAGATCTCTGTGGTCAAACTGTGTGATGCAAGAGAGCCCTCGAGTAGGTCTCGAGGAGCCAAACTATGGAGGTCGTTTATGTTTAAGGAGAGCAAACAGAGGGAGAAATCTTGGTCTTGATAGAGGTTGGAGTTACCTGCCCTTGCAAGGCTCGGTGGCCTGTCTCCCCACTAGTAAACTGCACATCCAGCCGTTTCCTTTGGTGGTTGGTGTTCAGGGTTCAAATAATAGATCCCTCTGGAGTTGGATTTCTCCCAAGGCCTGCCAGAGTCGCGTCTTTCCAACACAAACAGGAGTTCTTCTGTATTCCTGGGCCGTGTGTCCAATCCAGGATTCCCTTGGCAAGCACAGAGGGAGATGCAGCAGGGCAGATGGTGTGCCCCCCCCCCAGCCAGCAGGCTCCTGGCCTGAGTTTCCCCTCCCCTGGTTGACCTGCATGTAGCCTTGCCTTGAGAATTCCTGGGGAGGCTCTTCCTCAGGTCTCTTTGCCATGGGAAACACACCGTGTGACCAGAGGACAAGAGTCCATCCAGCCGCAGTAAAGATCATGATGGTCACCCAAAAGCCAAGAGCAAGGCAAGTGACTGCCAGAGTGGGAGGGAACAGCCCAGCCAGGTGTGCTGCTGCTGCTGCTGCTGCTGCATTTTCTGCTCCGCCTGAGACTCTTCCACGAGGCCTGCTGGCTTCTCCAGGAGGGTGACTTCAAAGACCTCTTGGAGGAGGAGGAGGAGGAGGAGGAGGAGGAAGCAGTGCCAGCACCACCACCACCACCGGTGGCTGGAAAGCCAAGGCAAAGAGGGCCTGGTCTGGCCAGGAGCTCTCTTCTGTTCCCTGTCCCCTCCTCCTGTCCTCTCCGGCCAGTGACAGCTCCCGCCCCCTGCACACACAACCAGCAGGCTAATCCAGCTCTTAACAGCAGCAGATTAGGCCTCCCGTGACCCTCCTGCCTGTCCACCAAAGCCAAGAGTGGCTTCCTCTCAGCAAAGCACTGGCCCTTCCGGCTAGTGGCCAGAGCCACTGCTGCCAAAAACCTTGCAGGGTCCATCCCAGTGGACCCACCTCACCACCACCCAGCAAGGGGTACAGGTGTGGGTGTGCATGTGCTTTGGGGGGTCAGCACAGGTCCCAATTCACTGGGGCTTTCTCACCTGGTGGGCAACCCGCCCCCCTTCCCAGTTTCAGGCCGGTCTCAGGGAAGCCCTCGCTCTACCCTGCTAGACACAGCAGTCGGCCACGCTCTCAATGGTAAAGAGTTGGTTACCAAACATCCTCCCCCCTCTCCCCCCCCCGCTTCTGCCTGCAGCTGGTGGGCCAAATCTGGGTGGGCCACAGGGTTTTTTCAAAGGTTGCTTTGCAGGCTGGAAAAAAGCCCACTATGGAGGGGGGGGCTGGCCAACTAGGATGGATGTGATTCAGAACAGGTGGAAGGAAGGCCGGCCGATCTGGTTGTCACTTTTTTTCCTGGGGATCTTTCCGTGATGCAAAAGTTTTGGGCTCCTGGTGGCAGAACCTGTCCTGACCGCAGGAGAGCGTCTACCAGCTTTGGAAAGGAGATCCTCTGAGTTCAGCCTGGAGGGGAAGCTCTGTCCCCCTCCCCCGCTTCTGCTTTGGAGACCAGTCCAAAACGGGGCCAAGACCTGTGTGTGTGTGTGTGTGAGAGAGAGAGGGACTGGCTCCTGGCACAGACTCCGGAATTACCCCCCCCCCTCTTGTGAAAGCTGGCACTTGGGCTAGGTGGATATTCTCAAGGGAGGGGAGGGGGGCTAAGAGAATACGCCTGGGGGGGGCGGAGGCTTCCTGGGCTGGTCTGTCTGCTCTTACTGATGGCAGGCCCCACATTAAGATTTCATTGTCTCTAATGGACTCGGCTGGATGCGGAGGGGGGGGGGGTGAGCAGGGAGGCGACGCAGGCCGAGCGGGCTGGGCGGAGTCTGGCCGGGGCCGCGATCAATACTCGCCCTGCAAATGGAGCCGGGCCGCTGTCAGGCAGCCCCCCCCCCGCACCCACTCTCCGGCCGCTCTGGGTCGAAGGCGGGTGGTTTAACGGGCGCGACAAGGATGAGCCGCGGGCCTTTGGTTGCCTCCGCCCCGCCGGCCCAGAGGGTCTCCCCACTCTCCTGGCTGATGCCCCGACGAGCAGCCTGCCCTGAGCGGGTCAGCCTCCGCCAGCAAGCGGGTCCCGCCGCGTGAGCCTCCCTCCGTCCAAGGCTGGTCTCGCACAGAGCCTTCCCTCGCGGTGAGCGGGCGTTCGGCGTCCCTGGCCGGCCCCGACCCCCACGACGGCCGCCTTCGCTTTGCGGCGGAGCCCGAGCCCTACTAACCCGATGCTCCCCGCCCGCCGGCGCCGCTTCCTGCCGGCGCGAACAGGCCGAATTGTCCCCCTCCCTAATCCCCTCGTTCCCCCCCCCTCCCTCGCCCGCCTGCTCTGGAACTGGTCGGGAGTGACCCGTCGGCGCGTCCCGCGTGGAAGCTGCCTCCTGACCCGGCAAACATGCGCGCCGAGGGGCTGGAGCAGCGCGCCGGGCGGGCCGGAGGGAGGGCGCGAGCACCGGCGGCGAGGCGAGCGCGCGCGCTCCTCCTTCCCGCGGGAACGCGCTGGAGGCCGAGAGGGTCTCCGGACCTGCCTGGCCGCCCTTCCTTCGGGAGGCGGGAAAGGCGCCTTGGACGTGCTTGCTGGCGCTCCGGGCTGCAGGGTCTCCCCCCGCCCGGCCCCGGCTCCCGCCTTATCTGCCGCGGCAGTCGGGCGTCTCCAGGGGCCCGCCCGGGTCCTTCTCCTCTGCCGCTGCTGCGCCGGCTGCGCGTGGCTGATTGCGCCCGGGCCAGGCGCGTCGCGCTCCAGATAAGCGGTCCTCCCACGTGGGCGCTCGGCCTGCCGGCGGGGGGGGGGGGGAGCAGCAGGAATTGGACGCCGCGGCGGCGGCTGGAGCGGGTGAGGGGGCGGAAGGGCGCCCCGCGCTCTCCGGGATGCCACGGGAGCAATGACGTCCCGAAAAGAAACGAGCACGTCCACTCCTGAAAGAAGGGCACCAAACCCGAGGGAGGAAGAACGGCGGCGGGGTTGGGGCTGGTAGTGGTGGAGGGAGGGCAAGGTCGACACGTGCAGAGACGGTGGGAGCTGCGCGAAGCTTCCCGGCCGGCGAAAAAACCGAATTCTTTGCCCCGCAATTTTTTGGGGGCGGGGGGCTTCTGCTGGACCCCAAAGCAGAAGAAACTTTCCCCTCTCCAGCGCTGCGCTCCTTGCCTGATCTGACCAAGTGGGGAGGACGCGGCGGGCGGGGGGGGGTGGACATGCACGGAAAACCACGGAGATGATTTTTTTAAGAATTTAAGCAGTATCCCTGGGACAGACTTAAGGCTAACCGGCCTGTGTGACATCTGCTATCCTCCAGTTTTAAGAGACAAGTTGCACATTACCCTTAAGACACCCTCTCTTTTAGCCTGTATTTGATTTCATTCATTGAAGCAGCACTGGGGTGAAATTTGGGGGCTTATTGGGGGGGGGGGGCAAATCTGGCTTGCTGTGGAGTTTGCACTCTGACACATTTTGAAATTCCATCTTGGGCAAAAGTTGTCATTCCATGCTCCTGTGTGGTTGTTTTTTTTTTAAGGTTCAAATCAGGTGCAACTGAGAAGGAACCAGAAGAGGCTGGGGTGTGGGTGGGTGTGAGGTGTGAATAACTGAACCATTAGCTTTAAGTGAGTGATTTGCATAGGAAAACAATTGGCTCGCTCTCCCTCTGTAAAATGTTTCCTTTGGGGAAAGAAGGAAAAAAGGAAAGAAAAGAGAAAGAAAGAGAGGGAGAGGGAGAAGGAAAGAGAGGGGGAGGGGAAGGAAGGAAGGAAGGAAGAGAGAGAGAGAGAGAGAGAAGAGGAAGGAAGGAAGGAAGCGAGTGGGTTGTGGGTTGTGGGTGGGTCAGGCTGAGCCGGGTCTGGGCTGCTGAGAGGGGGAAGGGAAGGGCCAGGCCAGCACCCCCCCACACTTCCTACCTCCTGCTTTCCCTCTCCTTTAGAGCAAAGCTGTTGCTGGAGATTGGAGGGAAGGCCACTTGAGCCGCCCTCCAGGCCTCCTTGAGAACAAGGAGACGTCAGGCCATCCTGGAGTCGCTTGCTGAAGACAGCACACACACACACACACACACACACACACGGCCACTGTGTGAGACCGCGGTGCAGGCGATGGAAACTCTGATCTCAGGGATGCGATGCTGCCAGGGCTGGGTGGCTGCCCTGTGCCGCGCGCGTACACAATGCCTCCTTATCCGGTGCCCTTCGTGCTCCTTGGCCGCCGTGCAGTCGAAGACAGAACAGGCTTTCAGGCGAGAGGGATGGAGGGCACACCCTCCTTCCCTTTGAGATCCATCCACTGGTCACCTACTCCGGCGGGCTCCCAACCAGAACCCAGGCAAGAGTTCATTCAGACAGCAAGGAAGCGAACACCAGGAAACAGAGGAACGGGGGAGGAGGGAGGAGGAGGAAACCCAGCCTTCCTTGAGTTCTGTCCATCTTGGCCTTGGTGGCTTCTTCCTGTGGCCCCTTCAGGTAGCGGGTTTTGTGTGCCTGGAACCCTCCCTGGCCCTTGTTTGTCACACACACACACACACACACACACACACACACACACACACACACAGAGAGAGAGAGAGAGAGAGAGAGAGAGAGAGAGAGAGAGAGAGAGTCCAGCTTCTTTTCCTGCAGTGGGTTCCTCTATGGAAGGGGCTGCTGCTGCTGCTGCTGCTGCTGTGCTTCCAGGGGCATTGATTTCCCCTGTTTGGATATCTCAGGTCAGAAACGGGGGGGGGGGACCCAGAGGTTAACACAGAGTCTAGACCCTTGGGAGGACAGGGACGTTCTCACGAGCGACAACTTCATCTTATAAGAAAGGTGTTAAGTTTCCAGGCTGGCATAAAAGTCAACCAGCCAGAGGAAAACAGAAGCAGGACCCCAGGGCTCCTTAGGGACTACTCACAGGCCTGTCTCAGGAGAAGCTTTAATAATGGGTCTCTTCCCCACCTCCTCAGGTGAGCAGAGGGTGGGATTCAAGGCACAGTGAGTGAGTACCAGTGATGCAGGTGGCATCCGAGGGCAGCGAGGCACAGAGCAATTGGCCGCAAACTCTCCAACATCCTGACGGCAGGAAGGCCCACTGTGCAGGTCGCTTGTCCCCAGAGGTGTTAAAGCAAAGGGTTTCTGCTTTCAGGGAAGCACCAGGTGCCAAGAACCTGCCGGGCCTCGAAACGCCTCTCTTTCAAATGGCCACTTGGCGATCAGTGCAAGGGACTCAAGTATTCCGATACCGGTTCTGTTTCTGTATTGTCCCTTGTTTCCGAATAAGTGCTCTTCTTTCTTCTAATTCAGGCACCAGATTCCTTTGGGCAAGACGCCCTCCAAGGCTACTAGGGTGGAAAGCTGAGGATCTGGGCTAAACGCTGCTGGGAGGGGCGGAACAATTACAGAACTGGGACAAGGGCTGAGGGCCGTTTTGAAAAGAGAGTCTGTGGCTGTGTGCCTGGGGAGCGTTCTCCTCTTGAGACGCCGCTCCTCCTCCTCCTGTCGCATGCTTCCATCTTATTCTTCTAAAAGCACTACCTTTTTCAAAGGTAGAAGAGCCCCAAGTGAGTGTGGGTGATGCCACAGGCTGTTGGGGGGAGTGGCCCAGGGACCAGACTGGGCTCAGAGCGTGGTGGGTCTTCTGGTGTGTGTCCCCCCCCCCCCCCGGAAAAGGGCCTGCTCCATCCAAGGCAGGGTTCATGCTCTTGGGTGAGTCCTAACAGGGTTGCCTCGGTGGATCTTCATAAGACCCTCTGGAGGGTGGGGTCGGGGGTGTGTGTGGAAATACACGGTGCATGCCTTGATGCACTTGCGCTTCCCACCCACCCGGCTGGCCCTTCTGTTTCTCTTTGCTCTTAGACGTCTGGCCTCTCTTGCCATCTCTTTAGCAATGCTGGCTTTTCAAGTTGCAGCTGTTGGCTTTTCTGATGTTTAAATGGGATTTCCAAATGGATGGCTGTGCCCAGTGCCTTTGAATGCATATTGAGTGTTGCTGTTGTTTATTTAATTTTAATGTGGTGTTTCTATGATCCTTTTTACTATGCCTGTATTTATTGGTTTTAGCTTCAGATGTTGTCTTTTAATGATGTAAGGGACCTTTTCAAGAAGATGGGAGGGGGGATATTTTAAATAAATGTAAACAAACAATTCCTCTTCTTCCTCCCTCGGAAAGATAAATGTAGATAAAAGCCAGCGCCTTGCCCAGGACAGCTCCCGCAGCCATGGGGCCTCCGTTGCTTTCCAGGGTCCAGCAGGTGCTTGCTCAGGACCCCATGCATGCGCCCTCTCTGGAGCTTTCCCTGGCATGTGCTCCTTCTGACAAAAGGACTCGTTAACTCTTACTGCTCTGTGAACACCCACACGCACGCACGCCTGTTGGAGGGCCAGGCTCTTGAGCGAGGTGCCTGGGGGCCACTGGGCGCTTCCAGACCGGGCAGGAGAGGGGAGTCGGGGGATGGAAGGATCCCTCCGATCCTGGGTGGCACCGCTGTGCTCCACGGCCCTCTCTCTGTGTGTGCATTTGTCTGCTGAGGGTTAGGGTTAGGGTGTCTACCTGTGAGATCGTTATCAGTGTGTGCAGGCTGGCTGGATTCCCCACCACTACCACCACCATGCATTGCCAACTGGATGCTTTCATTCACAGCCAGAAGGCACTTATTTTGCCAATTCTGCCTCCCCACCAAGTGCCCCCCCCCCCAGGCTGGAAGTCCATTAGATTTAGGGAGTGTTCCTCCCCTCATTGCTCAGGCTTCCACCCTGTGGGGTGGGGTGGGGGGTGAGAGGGGAGGGGAGGGGCTGATGCCGTCTCTTGATCTCTTTGCAGAAGGAGCTCCTCAGCTGAGGCCAGACGGGTCCAAAGGGCTCTGGAGGACCAGATGAGCAGGTAGGGAGGTGCCTCTCGCCAGCGGGCCCATCCCAGCCACCAGCCCTTCTTTCTCCAGGGAACTGGGGAGATGCTCTGAACTTGTGCCTGGGGCCTGATGGAGCTGCCCCGCCCCCCTCCGCCCCCTCCCCCGCCTGGCCAGCACGGGCCACAACTCTTTCACGCCTCCCTCCCGGGGCATTGGGGTCACATCCCGACCCCTAAGCCCTACCCCCACCCCACTTGGTGGGCTGAACCTCCAGCAGGGAAGGAAAGCTGAGCCCACGGAGATCCCCCCCCCCGAAGGTGGCAGGCTTTACCTTGGCACAGGTGGTGAGGAGGGGCGAGGCCGTTTGTCTCCTTTCTTTGATGCCCCCCCCCAGCATCCGTGGCTCCTCATCCCCCCCCCAGGTGCCCTCCTGCATCCACCCACCCTGGGGAGGAGGAGGAGGATCCGCGGAAGGGGTTTTCTAGCTGAGGAGAGGGGACCCCCAAGGGAAGGAAGTGGCCGGTGAGCCCCCCCTTGCCCTCCCCACCCACCCACTCCCGAGGCCCTGCTTGGGCCAAGGAGTGGGGGAACCCCTGAGCCCCCCTGCCTTTTTCTCCCTTGCCACTCCTCTGGCTGCAGAGCCCCTGGATCCACCCCCACCAGGCGCCCACTTCTCGTCTGCCGCCCTTCCCCACGCAGAACCGGGTGAATGAGCTGGACCCTTCCATGGGACACTGAATGGAAAAGTTACCAAAGGTAAGAGCTGCCCCCCTTCCGAGAAGCCCATGTCCTGGGAGCCCCCGCCCCTTGCTTCCAGGGCCTTTGCTGCACGCAGAAGACCTTGGCAAGGGGGGTGGGGTGGGGTGGGGTGGGGGTGGAGTGAGAGGGGGGCATCCATGGGAAATTCCCTGCCTTGGGGCTCAGCTGGAAGACCTCCAGGCCTGCATCTCCAGACAGAGAGAACATGCCCGATGAGTCTCCGAGCCAGGATGTTGAGGGATGGCAGAGGACACCCGCCCCCTGCCCCCCCGCCCTGCCAGTGCTGTGGGAGGTCTGCAGCTGCAGCCCTCCTGGGAACCAGGGGAGAGTCCCCCGCCAAGGGCCCATCCCAAGAGTGGCGCTGGCTGGCTTCACTGTGGCCCAGGGGAACCCCTGGAGGAACCCTCCCAGCTGTGCTTATATTCGAGAGGCCTTTAATAGGCCGCCGTCTCAGGGAGCGCTCTGTTTTCGGGTGAAGAGCTTTCCACCCTCTTGCTCAGAACTCTCAACAGCAGCGCTTTTTAAAGAATGGTTGGGATTCAACCCTGTCCACAAATCCCAGCTGTGGCAAGCCCTGGCGCCTCGTGGCATGGTGGCTGAACTGCAGAGATGCAGCCCAGACTCTGCTCACAGTGAGTGGAAACCAAGTGGGTTCAGGTTGCCGGCTCAAGGTGGACTCAGCCTTCTATCCTTCCGGGGCAGGTACATGGAGTTCCCCACTGGAAGGGGGAAGGGGTGGCACAGTTTAGCCTGCGGGGTTAGATGGTCAGTGGCCCAGAGAGAGCTTTAAGCACTGTGGGGCGGTCGATAAGCAGCACACTTTGCTTTACATTCTGAAATTTAAGGTAACCGTTAGGCCTGTGGCAGGTGGGGACAGTTTGAACACCTACACTGGCTTACATAAACAGACAGCTAAAGTCTGAGGGTCACATTCAGCGAGAGAGGATATCTGAGCCATTGATCCAGGCACTGGCCCAGGCAGCGGCTCCGTCCCTGAGCCAGGAGACAGGAAGATGGCTTTTGGGCAGTGGGTGTGTTGACAGCAGTGGCACAGGAGGCCTCCCCGGAGGGTGGCAGCTCCTGTGGGTGAGCTGCCAGGAGGAGAAGGCCGTGCCTGCGTCCAGCCCTGGGGGCCTCCTCCTTTCAGGGTCTGAGCTTCCTCTGGGGGGGTTCGTTCCTCTCCTCCCGAGGAGGCGAGGTGTCCTCCGTGCCAGGAGGCATCCCCTGCGCTCTGGCAGCAGCAATGCCAGGCTCAAAGGCTCGACACCTTTGTTTTCCAGGGGAGTCCAGCTCTGGACGTGCTCCCCCTTCCCAGTGAAAGAACCCAGGGGATGATGGTCTTTGTGCAGCTTTTCACCAGGCACTGTCCAGACCCATGGGCCTTGGAATACCTTTCTCTGACACTGGCCATTTGAACATGGGTGAAGGCCATCCCCAGGGCAGTCACATCTGGATACATTTTTGTTCTGGACCATATAGTATATTGATTTTTTTTAAAGCCTGGTGCCTGAAGGCAAATACCAGAAGAGGCCTCTTTTGGTTGCCCATTGGTTGGGGGAAAGAAGAGAGCAGGGAATTCCCTGTGAAATGAGGACATGTAAGATCCCTCACCCCCCAAGCTCACTCCTAACTCATCTACTGACCTAATCCTTAGGAAGTGATGAAATGCCACTAGTGGAAATTTTGCTTTTTTAATTCATCTAAAAAGGATATGGAGGCAGAACAGCACACAGTGGAAACATCCTGAAACAGCAGAAAATAAAATGTCCCTCTGTGTGTGTGTGTGTGCGTGCGTGCGTGCGTGTGTTTGTGTGTGTGTGTGTGTGTCTGTGTGTGTATAGGGTGCTCTGCCAGAGAGCAGAGATAATATATTCAGCAGCAGCAGCATGGGATATTTTAAGCCATGTGCCAGAGCAGGAGTTTAATGGGCTTACGGTCTCATTGTCAGAGACAAAAAGCACGGCCGATCCTTCTAGTAGCGCAAAGCTGGAATAGCGACACAAATATGGAAGAAGGATGAAGGGCTGGACGATGCAGCCTCGGCCATTTCAGAACAACATTCTGGAGGGAAGAAGGAGCTGAGGAAAAAATACACAGTACATGGGACTCCATTCAGCCTTGAAAACAGGAATGGAGGTCAGATGTTGACCTTTTTGAGCAGAAAAGGGGAGATGTTTGCTCTTTGAGAAGAAAGGCCAGAGGTGAAATGTGGAATTAACTGCAAAGCAGTAAGAGGAATGTGGGAGAGTCGCCTGGGGTCCTATGACAGAGAAAGGCGAGGTAGAAATATTTTAAATAAACAGTCCCTCCTTATAATGTTCTCCTGTGAAGGGAGCTGAGTTAAAAGTCTTGAATGCCGCTTGCATTTCCCTTTCTTTCTTTAATGTCTCCTCTTGGAAAAGCAAGGAGAGAAATCCAGCAGATGGAAAGGTTTGCTTAACAATTAAAAGGCTCTTTCTGGCTGTAAACAAGCCAACAAAATAGCGAACATTCTGGGGCCGAAGAGGTTGTCCTCTGAAATCTATTGGATTTGGCTGGTAGATTCTTTCCTTTTCCGTCTCAGGCAGCATGATGTTTTGGCACAACGACAACAAACGTCCCAGGCCTGTTTTGAGCACGGCTGGCTTTTGAGAAGTTGAAGCAAAACATTCTGATCAGCTGTAGGTTGGCACAAACAATGGCCTTTCACTGGGGAGATGCTGGAATTCAGTGAGGTGGCAAAAGACCACACACACACACACACACACACACACACACACACACACCAGTGACTGGCATTTCTCTGTTATCTCTTTGGCCTGTATTTATCCTGTATTGTTCAGGGTGTTTGAGTGGCAGGTGCACTGGATTCTCCAAGCAAAGACACTCCTTCTGGGGTATGATTCTGTCCTGTACCTTGTTGGCATTCCAGTTACGGTTGGAAAGGTTTCCCCCTCAAAAAAAAAAAAAAAATCCATTGCAGCGGGAGGCTCACCGCATGGAAGCAACAACCTCTTCCTCTTCCTTCTGCTTCGGTGCCATCTCTCCCCCCCCCACAAGCCCAAGGTGGCACAGCTGGCAGCTGAGAGAGGGTGGCTTTCCAGCTAGACCTCCTGACGCCCCCGCCCCAAACCCACCCCACCCCACCCCACCCACCCTCTCCCGGCCTCTGTTACAACGCAGGCTTTGGCACTGGCTTCACAAGCTCACGGCAAGGGACTAGTGATCTGTTTAATTGGTCCCAAGGAGGGGTCCAAGAGCTGCCTGGGAAGCTCAGTGGGGCAGGCCCTGTAGGGGGGGGGGTTGGGGGCTCCTCTGCTGCAGGGCCTCCCAGGAGAAGGGCCAGACTGGATAGCCGCGGGCAGGTGCATCGGTGGCCCAAGGAGGAGGGAAGGGGACACCTCCGCTGGGAGCTCCTCACCTGGGAAACCCTGGGAAATGTCTCAATTCTGAATGGACTTGACATGAGGATGACGACGACCACGAGGGTGACTTGTAATCCCTGGTGGCATGCGGAAGTGAGGGGGGAACAGTTTCAGACAGATCGGGGAGCCCTTGAAAAAGCGTGCACAAGTTGGCCTGGGGCGCTGCCTTCAGATGTGTGCACACCCTGTGGGCACGCATGCACGCGCGCGCGCGCGCACACACACACACACACACACACACACACACACACACACACACACACACACACACACAAGTGGACCTCCCCTGTGTACACACACGTCATCCCTCTGCTCTTTGGGAAGAGGGCGCCACCTGTTGACGGCCGGGAGGGCACCCCATGCGCTCCGCCTGGATTCCCACGAGCATCTCCACAGGCTCTGCCCAACCACCTGCTCCTACACCTTCCTCTGCGCGCGCGCCCACCTGCCCCTGAGGATGCTGCGGTTCCTTGCCCCGGCCAGGATCCCCGTTGCTCCAGAGGGAGCAGAGGCAGGGCCCGGCCCAGGGAGGAGGCTGCCTGTTCTGCGGCCCCTTCAGGCTGGGGAGCCCAGGGGGCATTTCCAGGGTGCTGGAGCAAAACCACGACCAGCAGCAACGCCTTCCTTCCACAAGCACAAACCTCGCTTCCCTCTGCGCCTCTGCCTTTGGTGTGGTCTGGATCCATTTCCGCCGCACGCCACTGACTTTCCGACCTCCCTCCTTTACAGCAGCCCCTGACATCCCCTGGGAGCATCAGCTCATCGCGGGGGTCCAGCGTCCCGGGGTCTCCTGCCAGCATTGTGGTGAGTGCCGTCCCGAAGGGGTCTTGGTCCCTCGAGGGCTCCAGCCCAGCCCAGCCAGCGGGGAGACCTCTGCTGCCGGGCGGTTCCCTCCTCTGGGAAAAAGATTCTCCAGGCCAGACCTGAGAGAAAGGCCACCCCCCCCCACACACACACACAAAGAGGAGGGCAGGGAGGAGCCCTGAGGTCACCCCTCACCCCCCCCCCCAGGGATCTCCACCTAGGCAGCAGATGTAGCTGGGAAGAGCCCTGCCTGGATCCACCGGGAGCCGCAGCTGCTGCCCGGGGGGGGGGCTGTGGGGGGGGGCTGTGTGCTCAGCCTGATGAGCTTCCGCCTTCTCTTCTCCCCTGCCCAGGCCAAGATGGACAACGAGGTCCTGGCCTACAAGGACCTGGCCGCAATCCCCAAGGACAAGGCCATCCTGGACATTGAGCGCCCCGATCTGATGATCTACGAGCCCCACTTCACCTACTCCCTCCTGGACCACGTGGAGAGGCCACGGAGCCGTGAGGTGGGTGAGCCCCCTCCCCCCGGGGGCTTCTCTCAGTTCTGCCCACAGCAGCCGCAGGGGTGCCAGCCACCACCACCACCACCACCACCCCAGAGCTTTGGGGAAGGAGGGACTCTGGTGCACCCCCCCCCCGGCCGGCTGCCCTTAGGAAACCGCCACGGCCGCTGCCTTCTCCCTCGGAGGCCGCCGGGCTCGCTGCTGCTCTGCTCCTGCTGCGATGATGGTGTGCCGTTTCATCCTGTGCCGTGTTTCTGTCCGCTTAGCTTCCCCAGGTGACGCCGTTGGCCCCCCTGGCAAGGTGCATCAGGTGGTTTTAGTTCCTGGTGGAGAGGTGGAGGCAAGGGGGGGCACCCCCACCCTGAGTAATGTCCCTCTTTCTCCCCTCCTTCTCTCTGCAGCGGTCTCTCTCCCCCAAATCTCTCTCTCCTCCTCCTTCTCCGGAAGTAAGTGCTTCTTCTCAGAGATGCCTCGGAAATGACTTGCCCAGCAAGGGGTTGCCAAGAGCAAGAACCCCCCCGACCCCCCCCCCAGGGTGGCCCTGAGTGGAAAACGGCCTTGCTCCCGGGAGGCTGAGCGCTCACCGGCCGCCCCCGCTCTCCTGCCAAGTAGGGCCATTCATCCCAGATGGGCCAGACCCTGCCTCTCTGTTGCTGTCTTGCGTCTGCCCCTCTCTCTCTCTCTCTGTGTGTGCCTGCGCACGGGCGGGCGTGCCCATGTCTGTGGAGAGGGCTTGCCTGCTGTGTTCCACCTGCTCCAGCCTCAGGAAGCGTTGGACCTCCTGGCCCGACTGGGCACGATGGGTCTTGGCCCCCAAAGGCTGCCCTTCCGCAGCACCGCATGGTCGCCCCAGGCGGTGGGAGCAGGGAGGTTAACCCAGGGCGGGCGGGCGGGGGGGGGATCAGCCCCTGAGGAATGAAGGGAAGGGGGGGCAGGTTGGGGGCTGGGGGCCCTGAAACACAGGAGGAAAGGCCGAGGGCCCGGAGAAATCTTGGCTCTGGGGTCTCAGTGCCGTCCTTGACCACAGGTCACCCGGGACTGGGTGGAGAACAAGTCTCCAGGGAACACCTTGCCAGCAGCAGCCGCTGGTGGCCGAAGGGCTGGCAGCACAAGCCGCTCCGGAGTCCACCACTTCCACCGTCCAGGTAGGTCCCCCTTGCCGGCCCTCCTGGGGATGCCTCCCTTCGCCCCAGGAATGGTGGGAGTGGAAGTCGGGGCAAGGCCAAGCATCCTCCTTGGGGGCTCCTTCCCAACCCCACAGCCATGGCTACGAAGCAGCTGTTCCCCAGGCGGGCTGATGGGTGTGCCGGCCTTACAGCCTGGGATGCAGGGCTGGGCTGGGGATGGGAGAGGCTGCCTCGGCTCCAGCAGAGGGGCAGCAGGGGAAGGGGAAGGGGAAGGGCTCCAGCAGAGGGGCAGCAGGGGAAGGGGAAGGGGGCAGTTGCTGTGGTGGTGGTGGTGGGGGGGCAGCGTCTGACAAGGGCCCCCTTGTCCTTCCGCAGACACCAACACGGCCGAGATGAACATCTACAAGAAGCCTCCCATCTACAAGCAGAGGGGTAGGTGCTGATCCTCAGGCAGGGCAGGGCGGGGGTGGGGGGCAAGTGGGTGGGGTGGGTGGGAGGTAGGCTCTCTGTGTGTGGGGGGAGGGGGGTGTCTCAAAGCCCTCCCTCTCCCTTGTGTCCCTTCCAGAGCCCACAGCGACAACGACAACCACAACGCTGCCCCACGGCAAACACCCGATTGAGGGCTCGGTCATTGAGTCCTCCAAGTTCCCGGCCGCTCAGCCTCCGGATCCCAACCAGCCGGCCAAGATCGAGACGGACTACTGGCCCTGCCCCCCCTCCCTGGCTGTCGTGGGTAGGTCCCACCCACCCCGCCCCATGGCTGTGCCCCCACGGGGCTTGCCAGCAGAGGAGGGCCTCAGAAGAAGGGGAGGCCATGCGGGGGGGGACCCAGGGACCCACGGGCAGCCCTTCTTCTCCCTCTGCTTGAATGGGGCATCTCACCCTCTCTCAGCCCCCGAGAGAGGAATGGGTTTGCCCCTCACGCTCTGCCCCTTCTCCCCCCCCGACACACACACACACACACAATGGCCATGAACGCCACCCCCTAGGGCTGCCATGAAGACCCCCCCACACACACACACTCTGGTCCCACGTGGTCCCGGGCAGGACCGTGCCCTCTGCCTCCAACTGGGTGGAGAATTTAGGTCTGAAGAAGCGGGTTGTGGCGATGAGGACCCTCCAGGATAAAGCAGGGGTTCAGAAGAGCTGCTGGTGGGGGCAGAGCTCCCCCTTCCTTCCCTCCCTCCCCCCCCATCCCACTGCCAAGGCCCAGGGACCCTTGCTTTCAGTGGGTCTGGGACCCTCCACTGGAGAGCCTCCTTGCAGCCCCCCCTTCCCTGGGCAGCCCCCACCCGAGGGTCTGCTTCAGCCCTCCCGCTGCCCCCCCACCCAGCCCCCGTTCTCTTCCCGGGTCAGTGTAAACCCTCCCCCCCCCACTCTTGGCACCCGCAGAGACCGAGTGGCGGAAGAGGCGCCGTATGGCCTCCAAGGGCCGGGAGGGGGGAGACGACAACGAAGAAGAAGAAGAAGACCCCTCGGAGGAGAGCCTGCGGGAGCTGCAGAAGGAAGAGCTGAGCAAGGTGAGGCCAGGCCGGGGGGGGGGCAGGGGAGGGTGTCTCTGCAAGGGGGTGGGCTGGGGCAGGCTGGGACCTGAACGCACCCCCACCCCCACCGCACCCCCCATGCTCTTGGGTGCCCCTGGCCCTCTCCGCACAGCCCAGGGCGGGAGGGAAGGGCTGCTGGGTGGGGGTGGGGGGCGGCGGCACCGGTTGCCTGTCTCTGGGCTGGGGCCTGCCGGGGGGGGGGAAGCTTGTCCTGCTTGCCCCCCACCCCACCCCCTTTTCCCTGCCCGCAGGTTGCCTCCAACCTCGGCAAGCTCATCCTGAAGGAGGAGATGGAGAAGTCGGTCCCCATCCGGAGGAAAACCCGTTCCCTCCCAGACCGGACGCCCTTCCACTCTTGTGAGTCCAGGCAGGTGCACGCCTGCACAGCCCCCCAGCCCCCCCCACCTCCCAGGCACGCACACACAAGAGAGAGAGAGAGAGAGAGGAGTTGGTGGGGTGGAGGGAGTGGGGCACAGGGGGTGGGAGGGAAGGGCCTTGAGTTCCTTGGGGGTGGGGGCAGGGGGGCTCCAGGGCAGCCGGGCCACATCTGGGCATTGAAGGACACCTGGGGGTGGGGATACGCGACCCCCACCTCGCCCCGCCCCGCCCTACCTGGGGCACCTTCAGGCTGAGTAGGTGTTGCCAGAGCAAGGTGAAAGAAGCCCAAGGAGCCAGCGGAAGGAAGGGCCACGCAGGAGGAGCAAGGCACGGGAGAGAGGTTTGCGCCAGCCGGGGGGGGGGTCCCTCCGGGTGCCTTGCGCTGCTGCCTCCTCCACCTCCACCTCCACCTGGGAGAGGGCTGCTTCCCTCCCTCCCTCCGCCTGCTTGCCCGCCCCCCCCCCCCGACCCACGGCGAGGTGACCGACGTTTGCCGTTTTGTCTGGTTTCTCTCCCCAGCTCTGCCCGTCGTCGGGAGCTCCAAATCATCCTCCCTGGCAGCCTCTGGGAGGACTCCGCTCGCCAGGGTAAGAGGCTGTCCAGGAGCCACCTGGGCTCTGTGTGTGTGTGTGTGTGTGTGTGTGTGTGTGTCCCTCTGTCCTGAGCCAGCCTGGACCCTGCTGGGCCTTGCTGGGGTTCCTCTGGCGATGCCTGGCGGCCACCAGGGAAAATACATCTCCCCCCTCCCCCCCAGGCGCTCCCGATTAGCCCCACCCCCCCAGCCACATGGCCACTTTGTAGAACAGCCTTCCCAAAGCCTCAAATGTGTCCCAGTCACCACAGGTGAAAGTGCCACGGCCGTCCCCTCTCTTCCTTCTGCAGCTCCAGTCCACTGAGTTCGTCAGCCCTGCGGGCAGTGAAAAGGGCAGCCCAGGTAAGCGAAAGAACGAGCGTGGGGGGGGGGGCAGCTGCCTCTAGCCCCTGGCCGGGGCTGCCCTGCCCTGGGACCTCATTCCCTCTTTCCCTCCCTGTCTTGCAGGCTTGCAGGTGAGGAGAGAGCCCCCCCCCCGCCCCATAACAGGCGCAACGACCACACCACGTGCCGGAGAGTGGCCCCCCTCTGGCTCTGAGGCTAGCAAGGAGCGTGACACAGGGTGCCGGGGGGGGGGGCGGTCGAGAGGGTCTCCTCCTGGAGGGCAGATGTGGAGGGAGGGAGATGATGGGCCAAGCCCTCCCCCTAACTTCCACCTGTGGGGTGGAAGGAAACCCTGCCCTTGGCGTGTCCTCACGTGGCTTGGGGGGGGGTCCTGCTTTTTCCTCCCTGCAGAACGGCCAGAGAGGGCGTATGGACCGAGGGAACTCTCTCCCCAGCATGCTGGAGCAGAAGGTCAGCACCGGGACTGGGGCAAGTGGCAGTGTGTGGGGGGGAGGATGTTGCCCAGCCCCCCCCAGGATCTCAGCCTGGCCCTGGTGGTGGTGGGGGGCTGACCGCTCATCCCTCTCTCTCCCCCCCCGCCAGATCTACCCTTACGAGGTGCTGATGGTGACCAACCGGGGCAGGGCCAAGCTACCTTTGGGAGTGGACCGGACACGGCTGGAGGTAGGCCGGCCTGTGGGCTGACCGCCGGGCTCTGGGGTGGGGGTTGGAGGCGGCCACACACCCCAGCGCCCCCCCTCCTCTCCTTCCGCTCTTCCTGCCCCTGCAGAGGCACCTCTCCCCCGAGGACTTCCAGCGCGTCTTTGAGATGTCGCCGGAGGAGTTTGCCAAGTTGGCCCTCTGGAAGCGGAACGAGTTGAAGAAGAAGGCTTTCCTTTTCTGATCCTCTGGGCTCCCGGGCCCAAGAGCCGACCGGCCCAGCGTGAGCTGCTCCGTGTGTGTCGACCCGTCTTGCATCACAGGCGCTTTAGGGCTACTTTTGAGCTGGTTCAACAGAACATTCCCTCCCTCTCCCCCGACCCCCGGTGGCTGGGGAGGCTGCCAGTCCACGAGCGAGCGGCGGCAGCGTGGCGTGGCATAGTGGAGAAGACGTGCAGGCCCACGGGGGGGGGCAGTAAGAGGAGCAGCCACCCCGCACTGGAGGGGTCACCACCCACTCCCTCCCCAGCCCCGCAGGGAAAATCAAAGGCAGCTGCGGAGGGGCGCAGTTGTCAGGTGGGAAGTGGCCACCACAATGGCCACAGAGTTTGGTGGTCCTGCCCCCAACCCCACCCCTGGCAGGAGCAGACTGTGGTTCAGAGGCTGGCTTTGCATGCAGACACCTCTTGGACACCCCGTTTGACCCATGTGCCCCCCCTTTTCTGGTCAGCCTGAGCCAAGAGGAGCAGCAGGTATAGGGAGGCAAGCTGACCTGCGGGCAGAAGAGAGCACAACACACACACACACCCACACAGAGAGAGACGTTCCTGCTTGGAGCACTGCCAAGGGACCCCCTGAGGACGCTCTTCCCAGCCCCGCCCCACCCCAGCCTTTTCATGCTTCATATAACGCCCCCCCCCCACGCCCGGAAGCCCAGCAGGTCCTCCTCCTGCATCCATCCCAACGGCCTGCAGGGAAAGGCTGAAGGGGGGGGGGGCTCTGGGGCCAGGAGCAGCTGGCTTGCCGGTCCTCATCTGCACCATGCCCCCCCCGCGTCCACCTGGTAGACTTCCCTTCTCTGCCCCCCCCCCTTTGGCCAGGCCTTTCCTGCCCCTCCCTTTCTCTTGGTCCTCCCCCACCTGCTCTTGCTGTCCTGATTTTGGCCTTCTGCCCGATGCTGGCTCTGCCCCAGCTGCCCCCCCGCCCTCCCTCCCAACATCTCTTTGGCTCAAGGTGGTGAGGCTTGCCAAGCATGGTGGGTGGCCAGGTGAGGGAGAGCTGGTGTTCCAGCCTGAAATGGCTGCTGGGCCCCCATTCTGCCCAGGGCATCCTCTCCAGCCATCAGCTCCCCCCCCCCCAGTGCTGACAGAAGGTGGCAAGAGGAGGGTGGATGCCCACACGTGGTCCACCAGCAACACAGGGACCCCCTGCCCTTCCTTGGGTGGCCAGCTGGGGTCGGGCCCATTGTTGGCCTGCCTCTTCCAGGCACAAAAGGGAGCCCTATAGGACTGGGGGTGGGGTGGGGGTGGGGGTGTCACCCAGGCTCAAGCAAGAGCCCCCACCTTGCCAAGGTCAAGGTACCTTCCTTCCATTGCCCAGCCCCCAATGGCTGAGCCAAGCCAAGCAGCCATGCCAGCAGGGCCAAGGGCTGGAGGAGGAGGAGAACCATGGAGGTGTAGGGGAAACGGTGGGGCCAAGCCCCAGCAGCAGCTTTTCCAAGGAGCAGCCTGGGGCGGGGGACCAGTCACTGCTCAAGGTCAAAGGTGAAGGTCCCTCCAGCTTGGGCAGCAACTCTTCCCACCCCCTACCCCCCCTACCCCAAGCAGGACCAAGGGGGGGCTGCAGGTACTGGCCTTTCCTGACCCCCAGGTGGAGAGCCAGGGGCCCTCCAAGTGCCCGCCTCCCACCCTCTGCCGCCCTCCCCTCCTCCCTCCCCCTTGTGCCCACGTGAAGAATGTGATTGACCTTCGGAAGTCACTTGCCTAGATCTGCTTCTCACGGCTACTTCTGTGAACATATCTATAAATATATAAATATGGACTCTTCCGGATGACGAGTGGCCCACTGTTTCCCTCCCCCTCCCACTTCTGCTGACGTCAGAACCTGTGTGAAGAGGACCCCTGCCCTCCAACCCCTTTTGATTAAATGTGAAGTTGCTTTATTGAAACAGTCTCGTCCTTGGTTTGTTCTCCCACACCTCCTTCCAGCCCCCAGCCCCCCCTGTCCTTCCCCGAATCTCCTTGACAGGAAGCCCTGCGGCTGATTCTTGCCATCTGCCCAGCCGAAATTGGCTCCGGAGCAAGTGGGATGATCTCAGGCACACCGTTCACGGGGGAAGCCGCTTCCTCCCAGGTGGGCCAAGCCAGGGTGATGGTCCCCGGCCCTTCCAAGGAGAAGCCCATCCTCTCTGCTGGCAAAGGGCCAGGCTGGTGGTCCCTCCATGGGACTGCCGAGCGAACGACACACAAAAAACACTCACCAGGCCAGTCAGTTTGCATAAAGGGGTTTATTTCCTCCGAAAGGAGTCACTGTTCCGGCCGACAATCATGCATGGATGGGGTCCCCCTTTTCATCAGCGTGCCTCCTCCCCTTTGCATCACTGCCCCTCTTCTCTAGTGGGTCACCGGGGGGGGGGGGTTGGATCTCAAACGACCTTGGAATTGGCCTTGGGTGCCCCAGCGTGTAGTTGGGCTCTGAGGGCCAACCGGGGTGGGTGGGTGGATGGGGCTGGCTAATCGACACACAGGAGCCCCATCCCTCCAGCTCTGCCACTGGCTCAGCGCGGGCCCTCGACGCCTGGTGAGCTATTTCAGCCAGATCCATTTGTCTCCGACCTCAGCGTTGTAGCCAGGGGCGTACTTATTCCCAGGAAGCTGTTGGGGAGAGAAAGCACAGAGGAGGTTGACGCCACAGGATGAGTCCAAGATGTCCTTTCACCACCCCCTTCTCTGAGCAGACTGGCCCCCAAGCCCAGGACCCCCTGTGGCCACCCCTTCCTCTGCCACGGAGGAGGACACTCTGCTGGATTCTCAGCTCTCCCTCCAGCCTTGGGACAAAGCAGAGAAGGACATCTGTGGCAGGCTGAAAACTCGCCCAGGGCTGCAGTGCCCGATATCTTGAAGCGCAAGCTTCACTAGCCCGTCCCCGAAGGATCACACCAAAGGGCTGAACGTCAAGCCAGAGCAGGCCACGTGTGTCCACAGAAGGCCTTCCAAAAGGCCCCAAGGCCATCCCGACCGAGAAAACCCTGGGAAGAATGGCCACGAGTATTGAACCCTCAGAAGTGGCGGTGGGCTCCTCCCTCCTGCGGAGGCTCTGCATGTGTCCTCGACCGCACAAACGGGCTCTTCTCTGAGGAGGCCATCGCGCTCCCGACCTCTGCTTACCCTGAGAGAGACCAGGCGCATGGGCCCCAGGGGCCCCCACTTGGCCCTTCAGCTGCCTCAAGAACCCTTGGTTCTCTGGGATGGAGGACGTAGGCGGCTAATTCAATTGGCCCTGTCCTTTTCTTTCCATGTGATGTGATTTTCAAGAGAGAGTTGGAGGCGATATCCTGATAACCCAGACAAGATGCTGCCTCCAGGTCTGCACTCCTCCAGCCCCCCCTCCCCCCGCAGGGCTGCTCACCCCAACGCCCGGGGACCGCTTACCGACTTAAACTCGTAATATATTTTTTCCGCAAGTGGTCCATTCATAGTGAGCTCCTGGATGTGGAAAGGAAGGGAAGTGGGGATCAGCACACCCATCTTGTTCTGAGCGCTAATGTGTGAAAAGAAACACCCAGTTAGAGCCACCAAACAAGGAAAACCAAGCACTAGTCCTGAAAAAAATTCAGATCAATTGTGAGCATCTGCCTTCTTTGGAAAGGGAGGCAGGGAGGATGATGGGGAAGTCTCTCTTTTACCATCTGCCAAACCCAAAAAGAGGACTGAGTGTTTCGCAGAGAGAGGGGGGGGGGAAGGGGGGAGGGAGAGAGAGAGGGAGAGGGAGGGAGGGGAGGGAGAGAGGGAGAGAGAGAGCTTCTCTCTCTCCTACCAACCTACTCCTAGTAAGCCATTGATCCCACGGCACCCTCCCCAGGCTGCAGCTTTTCCTAGAGGCTTCCTGGAGATGCAGGGTGGGGAGAGAGGCCAGAGCCCCAGGCACAGATCATCAGGTGTGTATCTATGCTATTGGCACAGAACCTTGGGTTGTCGGGGGGGGGGGGGGGGCCGGGTGGGGGGGGAGGGGGGCTTGCCCCCAGGCCTGGCATCCCCCCCCCCGCCACGCCCCGGGCGCCCCCCCCCCCAGCCTTCCCCAACCCCCCCCCTGGGGGGGGGGGGAGGAGGACCTCGGTGACACCCCCCCACCTCTCCAAGGCATTCTGTCACAAGCTGCTTCTGGTCCAGATGCTCTGGGGCCTCTCACAACCTGCCCCAGCCCAGATGGGAAAGGATTCCAAAACGGGTTCTCCTCCACCGGGGGGGGGCATCCACAGAGATGCCGGTGCCACCCGAGCCCCAGATCTCTCAGGCAAGTGAGATGCACCTCTTCAGGCAAGATCCACTCCCCCCTGGGAGGAGCACTGCTGGCAGACACCCACCCTGATCAAACACCCTCATCAGCTGCGAGAACACAAGACACACACTGGCACAGACACACGTGCACGCACACTCTCTCTCTCTCTCTCTCTCTCTTCAAACCTCATCCATTAACAAGGATGAATTCTGCTCTGCCTTTGTTTCATCTTGTTGGCAAATCTGTTTCGCGCAATGTCGCCCTCAGGCAGAGGCTCTTCTGGAGCCATCTGCTGGAGCGTCATTGACCCAGACAGAGTTCTGAGTACCTCAAGGACACAGAATCAAAAGAAAGGCGCTCTTGAGTTCCTCCACCTGGATCTCCCACCTCCCCACCCCTTGCACAGGAAGAAGGGGCTTGCCCCTGAATGACCCAAGCATTTCCATGGAAAGATGCCGCCAGAGGAGGCTGCCAACCCGATCTCTGCATGAGTCACTGTTCTTGAAGGCTAGCCAGAACATAGATTAAGAGCCTCCAAAGAAAACCCAGAGGGCAAACTTCCAGTTCAACAATTCAGCCTGCCTCCAATTTCAACTGGAAGGGGTGGGGGAGGGAGAATCCGAGAGCACACCTCGGCTGAGAACTGGTTGAGAAAGAGGGCTCCACTGGTGGTGACTGAATCAGGGCTGTCTCTGCAGGACAGACCAAGCGGCTCCGAGAGACTGTCTGCAGAGTCAGGGGCAGCAAAGGAATAATAAAAAACAAAAACAAAAACTGGGAGTGATTCCTGGAAGGTTACTCTTACAAAATCCTCAAGTCATGAAGACTGCCGTCTGTCTGATGTGGCCATGGCCCCTTTTCAAACTTCACAAGATCGATCTCTTCAAGGACCTGAATGAGGGAAAAGAAATAACCTGAACACCCAAAAGCTTGGAGGAGGAGGAAGAGGGGGAGGAAGAGGAGGAGGAGGAGGAGCAGAGCCAGCCCCCTGCACAAGACCCCTGCCAGGGCTCTGCAAGGCCAAAGCGGTCGCCACTTACTCTTTCTATATCCTCCGCCTCACTCGCCGTGTACTGCAGAACGTCACACTCTTCACTAGGAAGAGAAGACACGGACATGAAGGGTCTCCCTTTTACACGACACAAGAAAGTTAGCCCAAGACTCAACAAAATCTCCTCTTCAGATCCTGCTCCCCAGGGGTACCATTTCAGCACCTGCCCCGTATGATGGTTTCGAGCACAAAGCTGTGCTCTAAACAAACAAGACTTTCCAACTTCCTCACCTCATCTGCGGCAAGAAGGAGTTCTTATAGACATCTTCAATGCTCTGAAGATAGGCAGGTGACACCATTTTTTCATATGGCTGAAATGAAAACACAGTTCTTTTGCTGCTAGCCTCTTGCCTCTTGCAAACAATGCCCACCATGAGGGCAATGGCCAGAATGCACGCAGGAAACCAAAAGCGGATCCTGGTGCCACTGTGGCCACTCCCTTGCCAGCCACGTCCTAGGAAAGAAAGAGAGGGCAGGCAGGCAGGCAGGCAGGCCGGCCCGCCCATCACAGCAGAGGACACCCTGGCCCCAGGTGACCCTTGAAAGAAAGCTGCCTGAGGGCCCCCGCCAGCAGCTGCCCCCCTTGGCCAGAGGCTCCTGCTGCCCGGGGCTGGAGAGGGGCCCCGCCTCTGCCGCCAACCCCCAAGGCCTCGCTTACCTCTCCCTTCTCTTCAATCCTCTTCAGGACTTCTGAGACAGGCACGTCAATATAGAAGATCAAGTGAGGAGGCAAAAACCGATAAAGGCTGTACTCCTTGATCTTGTTGTAGTGCTCCACGCCTGCAGAGGAACCAGTGCCGGCTGAGCGGAATGCACATCCCAGAGCAGATCATTCACCCTGACATTTGCAGAGGAAACATTTGCAAGGAACCTCACTGTGCCCCAGAATGAGACACTGTGTGTGCTTTAACTCGAGAATTACATAGTTCTTCTTTAATGTTCTGCTGCTCAAGGCAATGGCACCTTCTAAAGACCAGGCAAACATTAGGGTCCGTAACAGTGGGTGGGTTAGGCCAGGCACGATGCCCCATGTGGGCAAATCAGCTTGTCATCAGCTGAGTCAGGTGGTTAAAAATGCATCTCAGTGGCTCTGCTTCAAGGTCGTCATGGTTTAGTTGCCAGGGTTCCACCAGAACCAGACCTGGTCTGGTTTCTCATCCCAACTTGGCTGTGGAGGTCCCTGGGTGGCAAAGAAACAGCCGCCACCCCTCCACCCCAGCTGCCTATGAGAACTGGGGATTGGCCTTTGGCTTCCTGGAGGAAGAACAGGGCCTCTGGGTAAGAAATAAGGGGCTGTTCAGAGACAAACCACGGAGACAAGTATCTGTTCTCATTTTACAGAACTACCAGGATAATGCCAGGCATCTCCCCATCACACAGCCAGTCTCTAACTTTAAACAAGCCCAATTCAACACCAGCAATTTCCTTTGCAATATTTCGGACACATAATGCGCGATAAGAAATACCATCTGCTGCAAGTTATCCTTCAAGAAAAAATAGATGGGAAGTGTGGCCCCGGGTGCAGAAGAACATTCCGGCTTAAGAACTTAAGCCAATGGTCTGCAGTGAGCACAGCTGCTCTGTTTAGAATAACTTTAGGTAGAAACCAGTTCAGGCTATTGGCTGCCAATGTTCTACGAGGTCATGGCACTTGAAGAAGAAGAATTTCCTTTGTCTGGAAAGGAAGCAGTTGCCTCCTTCCAAGATTCCAGTGCAAAAGAGATCGAAAAGGCGGACAGAAAGCCGGCTCAATGGAAGGCCCCCCCCAAAAAAAAGGAAAATGGGCAGGCTCAGCTGGGGGGCCCAACACTGCCTGGCAGTCAAGAGCCACACAGGGCACTGGCCAGGGGCAGCCACCCTTTGGGAGGCTCAGTCAGAAAGCTGCTTCATTCCCCCTGCCTTTCACCCAAATCAGGCCTGAAGGCACCTTGCCGGCTATGAGCACCCCAGCACGGAAAAAGCGGCTTACATTCTTTGCGAATATATCCTTGACGCTGCATGGCCTCCAAGAACACAAAGTCACTGAAGGGGGAGCGTTCCAGTACGACTCCTTGTCCTGGAGATCAAGAGGGAATTTTTGTCACAAAAGTGCAAGCTAAAAAAACATCACCACTGTGTTTACGAAAGAGGCTACGCGGATACGCTTGGGGTGTCTTCTACTTGGCCTGCGCTCTTAAATATGTTATTACTTTCCTTCTGTTATGGTACATGAATTTCATTTTTTTAAAAAAACCACAAGGACTAATCTTTCCCTAAATCCCACTGGGGCAGGCAAAGGACGTGACAGAAAAAGGTGACACTAACTTGTGTCATCTCTCTTCAGTGTCTATGATTGGACAAAAGAGATGCATCCCCAACTGAGCAGTAAAATATCAGACCCATCAAAGAAGCAGGAGCCAGGAAGCCAAGCGCTTCCTGAGAAATGCTGCCTGTTCTAAAATGTTACTAACCACAGAGCTTAAGACAGCAGCACTGAGGGTTGCAATGGCGAGGGCTCCCCATTCTCCCTCTTGCCCTTCTGATGTTTGCTTGATAGTATATTTGTAAACTTTATCATCTTGAATAATCAGAAGGGCGCAAGGAGAGAGGAGGGATGGCCCTCTATTTTAGCATTTCCTACAAAAGAACCCAGGCCACAAGGGCAGCTGGAGGAGAGAGGAGGAGGAGGAGAGCCCAGAAGAGCTTCCTAGGGCACACAGTGGGCTGCTGGGCCACCCAGACCTCCTCAGGCATGGCGCTCTCCAACTCCTCGCTCCCTCAGACAACCCCTGAGGTCCACCACCACCCTGGTTTTTCAAAATATATGATAAGTTTGTTCTATGCTCTTCTGGAAACAGCTACCTCTACTTCTTCCAGGGCCTGCTCCCACTCCCTGCTCCATTTCAGGGAAGAGTTTCAGTTATGGCTTCATACCCGTTTGCCTACAAGCGAGATTCAAGGGGCCAGCCAACTGAATTACCTGTGGCAAGGAGATGTTCCAGAGCATCGGCATACTGTAGGAGGCGGTTCGTGTACAGGTAGGCTTGAAGACGGTAAGAGTTTCCATCTGGATTATTAGGGTTGCGATAAAACTCCTCCAGGCTGCAATTGCCAGTATATACGGAATCTAAGGGTTTCTCACGTCCAACAGCCTTGTCAGCGTAATGAATATCTGCTTCTGGGAAGTATCGCAAACCTGGCAATGGCAAAAAGGTTAAAAGGAAAAGTCCAGATTCAATCCATCACAACTGGAGCATCAAAGGCCATCTTTCAGATTTGCCTGCAACCCAAGGGATGCCCTCATGAGGGCTCAGCCAAGGCAACAGACTCTGACTTGGGGTATTAGCTTGGACTTTATTGGTATATCTTCTGCAATCTAGGCAGTTCAATTCACTTCACGGAGACAAAAGGGATGTTGCAGTTTGTTGCTTAATTTACATCTACTACAGTTCCTCTGGAAAGAACCACACAAAGCATCTGCTTCCCAGACAGGCTAGGGAAACAAGACCAGAAAAAGCAGGAGATAGTGGACTAGCCCAGAAACGGCCATCCTGTGAATACTTCAGCAGCAGTTTGTGAAGGTGCTTCTCTCTTCCCTAACGGCGATTCACTGTTGCCTTTATTCTCCAATTTTTAGATTGCAAGGAACACATACAAGTGGGTCAGGAGGGGGATTTTACTCACCCCATACAAGATACTTAACAGAACAGCAAAGTACCACAAAAGCACAGCCTTCTTGAGCAACAACCACTACCATAAATAGACAAGTTGAATGAAAAAAGCACAGTAGAGATACCCTGAAATCTGGGCTTTTCACGGGTTATTCCCAAAGGAGCAACTGTTGCAATTTACAACAACCACCCATTTCTTGATAAGGAAGGAAAAGGAAGTGGTGCCAGTTCAGGTATTAATTAAACAGACTGGAAACACGCACCTCAAACAGTGCAAGTGTCTTGCCAGCCTTCAGCAGGCCAAAGCCAAGGGGGAACCTCTTAAACTTGTTCCAAGGAAGGAATTCTCACAGACCCCGTTGCACATGGGTACCAGATCAGCCCAGAAGGCCAGGGACACACGCGTGTGCCCAGGGACCTACCCAGATGCTCTGCTATCTGCTGTGCAAATTTGCCTTTGTTGCTGCACAGGTTGCCGTCCACAGTGAAGACTTTGCTGTACTTGGTGAACCGCTTGGTAGTGCTGTCTCCTAACAGGAAATTCAGCACGCTGTACCTGAAGTCCCTGGGGGCGCTCCTGTGGAAGCTGGCCTGGAAAGGGACCAAAAGGGGCCTCGGGTCAGATGATAAAAGGGTCTCATGGTTCACTCCTTATGGTGCGCCAGAACCTTGGAAGCAGGCCACTTCAGGCAAGGAACCTAGGTGGGCTCCCACCGTCTCGTTGCAAACAGAGAAAGCAAGTAAGCAGGGAGGGCATTAAGTCCAGATTTCCAAGGTGGGGGGGTCTACTCAGGAAGGCAGCCCCCACTGGTGCCTTGGAGTTTCCGAGGGTTGGCCACCATAGACCCCCACCCCCCCTCTTCTTAGCCATGGTGAGCATTTGGGAGCTGCAGACCCGACCCTCTTTTCTTATGCAGAGCCCCCCCCCTCGCCTCGGTCCAGGGCCAAGGCTGGGCGACCCTCCTCGCCCCGAGGCTGAAACGGACCTCGAGGCTGCCAGTCAGAGGCCTGCCCGCCTCCCCTTTGGTGGTGGTGGGGGGGGCAGGCGAGGCAGGTCCCAAGCCCTTCCCCCAGCTGGGGAGCCCTGGGTTCAAATCCACCAGCCCCCTCCCACCCACCCCCGAGAGAGGGCTCTGTGTGTGTGTGTGCGTGTGTGTGTATGTGGCAGGTGGGCCGACCTCTCCTGGGGCGACCTTGAGCGGAGGGAGGGTGGGCGGGCCAAGGCCGGGCTTGAACCCCCCCCACCCGCCCACCGAGCCTGGGCCTCCCCTGCAGGGCAAAAGACAACACAACCGCCCACCCCCGCACCACCACCACGGGGCACCTTAAAAGACGGACTTTCAGAACGGAGCGCCGCGAGGGTGGGTGGAGGCCCCGCCGCCCCCTCCCCACCATAAGAGAGGGAAGGAGGGGCCACTCGCTCACTCACCCGCCCGAGGGCGCCGCGCCCGCCCGAGAACCCCCCGGCCCGCAGGAGGAGGGGAAGGAGCGCCGCCAAGGACGACATGATGATGGCCGCCGCCGCTCCTCCTCCTCCTCCTCCTCCTCCTCCGGCCGGAAGTCCGCCCCCCGCCTCGCGGGGGCCCCGCCTCCCTCCGCCGCGCCACCCGTCCAGGGCCGATGACGTCCGCGCGGAAGGCCCGCCCCTCGCCCGCCTCTCATTGGCCCCCGCTTCCTAGACGGGCGTGTCGGCCCCGCCCCCGCCCCGCCCACCCCCGGGAACCCGGAAGCCGCCGCCGCCGCTGCCGCCCCCGCCGCCGGTGCGGGGGGGCGTGGGGGTGGGTGGGGGGGTGGGGGGGAGGGAGCTGTCCGTCCCGGGACCCCTGGGCGCCCCCCCTGCCCGCCCGCCCGCCCGCCCCGAGAGGGGGCCCGGCCTTCCCTCCCCCTCCTCCTCCTCCTCGATGTCCCTGCTGGGCCGCCTGGGCGCCCTCCTCCAGCGGGCCGTCGAGAGCGCGGTAAGGAAAGGGGGGAGGGGGGCGCATTCTGGGAGGGGGGCAACACCCCCCTCCCCTCCCCTCCCCCACCGCGGAGGCGTTGCTCTCTTGGGCTGCAACTGCCTGGGGATTCTGGGCACGGTAGTTCGCCGCAGAGCGCCGTCTGACAGGTGGGGGGGCGCGCGCCTTCTCTCTCTCTCTCTCTCTTCCCCTCCTCCCCCCCTTCTCTCTTTCTCAGGAGGAGGATCCCCGCCTGGACCTGCCGGGCGCCTTCGCGGAGCACTGGAAGGGCATCACCCACTATTACCTGGAGGCCACCGGTACGGCCACGGGGGGGGGGAGGGGGTTCCTGCCAGTTGAGGCAAGGAGGGAGGGAGGACGTCGCAGCCCTGGCATTTGCAGCCCTGGCTGGCCCCCCCCAGCCCGCCCCCCATGTGTCGCGGAGGGAGGGAGGGAGAGAGGGGACCCCCGCCTTCCTGCTCGAGTGGCTCCCTTCGCGCCTTTCCCAAGTCCAAGGGGGGGGGCCTCCGGCTCTGCCGCCCAGCCTGGCCTACCTGGGAGGGCTGTTGGGAGGAATGAGGCAGGCGGGGGTGGGGGGTGGAGTGGTGGGGTAGAGAGAAAGTCCCCCTGCGTCACCTTGTGGCAGCCACAGAGGTGGAATAGGTAAGGGAAGAGCCCAGGGCAGCCCCGGACCCCTTTAATGGCCAGCAAGGCCTTCCTCCCACAAAGACACTGCTTGGGCTCTAGAGAAGAGCCACAGAGGGAGGCAAAGCTGGTGGCCTCTGAGAGCCCCTTCCAAGATGCAAGGCAAAAGCTGGCAGTGGGCAAGTCCCGGCCTCACCAGATGCCAAGGTGCCTGCGAACAAGAGCCCGATTCCTAGAAGGTAGGATTCCCCTCCCGCCGCCGCCCCCCAATTGGCACCACTCAGAAGGCACTGACCAGTTACAAAGAGGGACCCCCCTGCCACACACACACACCAGCGCCATCCTGCAGGCCTGAGTGCCAGCTCTGAGGTTTTCCATCTGCCGTGGCTTGGAGGAAAGGAAGGTTGGGTCTGTAGCGAAAGGGGCAGAGAGCGTTTTGCACGACACAGGCTCTTTCTCTTTTCTCAAGATGAAGACAAGCCTGCAAAAGAGACAGACATTCCCTGGCACTTGAAACAAATGCTGGACATCCTGGTGTATGAGGAGAAGCAGCAGCCGCTGGGGGAGACTGGACCCTGCTTGGAGTACTTGCTTCAGCACAAAGTCTTGGAGACCCTCAGCACTCTGGGGAAAGCGGAGGTACCCGTGTGCCGCTTGTGCCCGAGCGGCCTTCCCCATGCCACGGCTGCATCCCTTTCCCAAGGAGGCGCCCTTGGGGACTCTGACTGGGGCCTTTCCTCTCTTTGTGTCAGAAGCACCACTGTACAGTTAAGAAGCGCATCAGGCAGTCAGATCAGAGGGGTGGCTGCTTGAATGGTTCCCCAACAGTCCTAGGGGATTTTACAGGGGTGGGGAGGATCAGGAGCCTGCATTCTTTGCAAGAACATTTTTGCCCAAAAAGTGGTGCCCGTCTTTGCTGTCCTTCCAAAGCAGGCAAAGGCCTTTCTCTTTGGATAAGCTTTTCTTTAGTGACGGGCAGCCTGAGAGAGTTTCTTAAAATGGGTCATCGTGTTCTTATTTTTTTAAATGTGTTTTTAGTATAGATTTCATTGATTCTCTTAAATATAGTACTTAATTCTATTTCAATACTTGTGTACTCCCAGTTTTAGCTTCTAAATGTTTCCTTTTAATTGTTGTAACCTGCCTAGGCTCATTTTGAGGAGAAAGGCAGGGTGAGAATATTTAAAATGAACAAAGAAGGTTTTGGAGGAAGGCCCTTTGACAGGCTGTGCCTTGTCTGATTCTGGTGTCTTTTTCTGGCTCCCAGTACCCTCCAGGCATGAGATCTCAGGTGCTCCTTTTCTTCAGCCGCCTGTTGGAACAAATGCAACGCCCTTTGCTGCATTACCTGAACGTGTACAGGCCTGTCCTGGTGAGTGCCATCAGGGTGAGCCAGCTGGGGTTGCTCTGGTCCGTGCACACTTTTGACCAGCTGCTTCTTCCAAAAACCTGATGCAAGCTGGGATCGGTGCTGCTTCGTGTGCATTAAACGTGGTGCCAAGGCGTCTCCAGTCTTGGAACAGAAGCAAGGTTCTGCAGCCTGTGGCCATTTTGAAAACAGAGCAGACCTGCATGTTATGGTCCTTTCTCCAGACGTCGTCCGGATGTCCAGAGGCCCAGCAGGTGTCCCTAAATTGCCTCGCTGCTCTCTCCTGCCTTGGAGCTATTGCTGATCCTGGTTTCCCCCCATTCTGTCCCACTGCCCTGCCCCCTCCCCCTGTGGGGGTTCCTCCTACAGAAACTCCTCCAGCTTGGCAGCGATGGGCTCGGCCCTGATCCCGAGAAGGAAGTGGTCCAGTTTGTGGCTGTGCTGTGTGCCAAGATCCGGCAGGACCCTTCTCTGCTCCCTTGCACGCTGGAGGTGAGCTGGGGGCTGCTCCAGTGGGGGCTGAGGAATGCTTCATGGTGCTTTGCTGCTCTGGGCCTCTGTGCGATGGGTGGCATGTAGCTGGGGGGCAGGGGCGGGGGGAGAGAAGCCAGCCTAGCCCAGGAGCCCTGGTGCGCTGTGAGCCTGTTGATCCAGCATGTCTCGGGAGTCTGGTGCTGCTTTGGATTTCCACACAGGGGGATCAGCAGAGGAGGGAGGAGGAGCGTGACCTGCTCTCCCAGCATGCCTGAGAAAAGGCACCCGGCGGCTTTGCCCACATCTCTCCCTTTTCTGCGCAAGCGAGAGGGAGTGCAGCTCCCAGCGGAGATTTCCATTTTAATGGCATGGCTTCAAGGCATTTTAAAAATTCTCGAGGAAAGCCTGCTTTAGGAATTTGTAGGAGCGCTCTTTGCCCTCTCCTTCAGGGGCTCCATTGGAAATCAGAGCCTGGGATCCCGATAGGGACCGCGTTCCTCCTCCTCCTCCTCCTCCTCCTCCTCCATCAGTGGGTGCAGAGCGAGTGCAGCCTCAGGGCTGAGCAGGCCCTGCAGCTTCCCCCTGCTCCTGCCTTCCAGGACAAGCAGGTGGGCCTGCCCTCCCTCCCTCCTGGGGGAGCACCAGTGGAGGGACATGTCCCCTCGGCTGGGCCTCTGCCCTCGGGCTCCATGGAGGCTCCTGATGCAGCATCACCAGTGAGACCAACCTCTCCTGCGCGGAACCTGGTCACCTCCCTGGTCAGCCTGTGCAAGAGCAAGGTATGGGGCTGCCCCACAGGGAGTGGTGGGGTGGGCAATGGGATATAGCCTCCCCCCTGCTCCCCTCTCTCCCTCGGCCCCCTCAGGAGCAGCTCTCGGGGGGAGGGGGCGCCCCTGAGAGGCTGCAGGCTCCCCTTTCTCTCCCCTGCAGAAAAGGAAGGTGGCCCTGAAGGCCCAGGAGGCGCTGCTCCTGCTGACCAGCCTGGACCACCAGGCAGCCGCCCTGGCCTTGACGCGAGAGGGCAAGCTGGCCTCCCTCCTGGCAGACCATCTCTGTGCCCTGTATGAGGCCGTCCCCGCGACCATCAGCCCTGCTGACGTTGCTGCGCTTCCACCGGTCTGCTGGAGGTAAAAGGGAGCACCTTCCCTGGTCATCCCGGACACCCACCAGGCCACCTCACAGTGATGCTGCCTAGCAGTTGATCTGGGCACCTGGACTCACCACACCAGGCCTCCTAGGGAGAGAGTGCCCGTCTTCCCTCCGACTCCAGGGCCATGCCTCTGACGATGGGCCCTCTGCCAGCTGCGGGCCAGCCGATCCGCTCCATGTAACCCTAACCGTCTCCCTACGCAATAGCGCCAGGGTCGGAAGGACCTGGCCAGGGAGAGCCGAAGTGTCAGGGAGTGAAGATGGCCCAGGGAGGGGTGGCTTCCTTGCACCAAAGGGGGGTGGGATCCCATTACCCCTTCCAGGCGACCTGCATCCAGGATTTGGGGCTGCCTCTCACACTCCCCCCCCGCCCACCCTCCTTTCAGGCTTGTGGGCCACTCAGCAGAGGCGGAGAGCTCCTTCCCGGGGCAGCTGGACCTGGAGGCCTTCTTTGGCTGGCTGGACTACTGTGACTGCCTCACCAAAGAGGCCCACTCAGTAAGAAGCTTGGCTCTACCACCACCGCCATCCCGCTCTTCCCTTGGCCTTTTTTGCCCTGAGGAGGGAAGCAATCAGCCTTGGGGCCGTTTCCACCCACCCACTGAACCTCCCCCCCTTGGCCTCCTCCTGTTGGCAGCAGTTGTGGGGAGTGGCAGGATTGTGAAGCCCTTTTGACCTTGCTCTCTCTTGCCCCTCCCCCCCCAAATACTTGTAGGTCGTAGCAGGTGCTGTGTGTGAGGCCGTGGGCCAGCGCCTCTTCCTGGAACAGCTGCAGCCCCAGCTGTTGCAGATGTGAGTCTGGGGGACCCTGGGAAGGTGGGGAGGGCCTCCTTGCTGTCCCTCAGGTCCCGTGCCACCCCCCCCCCCCCAGTCCCAGGCGGCTCCTCTCATTACGGTGGGCCTTCCCTGCCAGGGCGGAACACGGCATTCTCCTCTCGACGGCTGTGCTGACCGGCCTGGCCAAGCACATCAGGGCCCCAGCCCTGCTCCGGGAGCTGGTTGTGTTTGTGTTGGGGGCCACAGAGGAGCCTCCAGCACCCGAGGGTCCTGATCAGCAGCGCCGACACCTTCTGCGATCCCACCTGATCGAGCACTGCAACCATCTGTCGGACGAGGTGAGCTGGAGGTTGCTGAGGGAGGGCTGTCCTCGATCTGCTGGGCTCCTCGGATGGCTGCAGCACCCTGGCTTGGGCTGGTCTGGTCAGAAAGCCACAGGGCTCCCCAGGCCAAGCCAGGGGCTCCGTGGAATGCCTGGGCTCCAGCCTGGCACCCAGGAAAGGAGGAAGAGGAGGAGACCTCGGACTTGGCGCAAAGAATGACTTCCTTGATGCCAGGCCACCAAGGCTTGGTTTGGGGCTTGGGGGCTTATTTTTCGTTTGCATTTTCTGTGCCAGCCCACCCTCAGTAACGGGCAGCAGCGGTTTTGCTGGATCCCACATTGGAGCGAGCAGCATCTCCTGGCACAGGGTCAGCAGAGCCAGCTCTAGGCTCCCATTTGCCCCAATACCTTGAACAGGGTCAGAGAAGGGCCACCGTGCCCGCCACCTGCCTTGCCCGAGAGATGGAGCTGGTGCAGATTGAGGACCACCAAGGTTTCTAGTCAGTCTCAAGAGCTGCCTTCCACAGATGGGCTGCGAGGTGGAGCGTCCTGTCGGCTGCCTGGTAGCTCCATTGAGGAGCCTCCCGTTTCAGAATGGCAGGATTGGGGCCATTTTCCCTGGGCGGTTCCTGCCTTTCCCTGGCCTGGTTTGGAGCCCCCCCCCCGTGGTCTCTCTTTCAGGAGGGCCTTTTGGCTCAGCCGTTCCTCCTTCCCGCAGATCAGCAGGGCCAGCTTACAGCTCTTTGAGGAGCTCCTTCGTCTTCCAGACCCGCGTGTCCTGCAGGCCCTGGTGCTGGGCAACTTGGAGGAGCGCCGCTACATCCTGAGAAGCCCCTCGGGGCCAGAAGAGCCTCCGGGCCCCCGAGAGACGGACCCCTGGGAGGATGGGCTGTAAGTGGGCCAAGCGGGCAGTTCTTGGGGGCGGCGGGGTGTGTGTGTGTGTGTGTGTTTGGAAGACCTTCCTACAGGGCTGTGCACTTTTCAGCATCTGGCTAGGACTTTTTTGCTTGCTTCTTCTATAGTGTTGGCGTCCTCATGCCCTCACAGGCTACGGTGGTCATGAATGTCGCTTTGTTTCCCAACTTGGGGGTGCTTTGGGCAGAGCCACAGTGGCTCACGGAGGTGCCTGAAATCAAGGGAGCCAAAATGAAGCCCCGGAGGCTCCATGCTTTCCTCTTGGTCCCTGCAGAGACCTGGAGGAGGATCCTTATTTTATGGATGGGTTCCCCAGCAGCAGCTTCCGGGCCTCGGTCGAGACGGCGCTCCCTGTCCTCCAGCGGCACGTGCCTTCTGAAGGGGGTGCAGGCGTGAAAGAGGTGGTCAGCAGGTAGCCCCTCCATCCATTGACCAAGCCTTACTAACACCACCCCACCCCACCACCCTACGCTGCTGCCACCAGCACCGCTTCAGCGCAGTGCTCAGCAGGTCCAGTCCTGGCTGGGTGGGTGGGGCATTTTGCTTGGGCTTCAGGGCAGAAGGCTTTGGCGGGGGGGGGGGGGGCGAGGGAAAGGAGGCAGCTGCCAGCAGTTGGGCTGGTTCTCCGCTCATCCCTGGTGACCCCCGCAGTTGTCTGCTTTCGCTCTGCCCCCTCTGGGTGCGCTGCAGAGGGTCTTTCCCAGAGACGCCCTGCGTGCCATCCCTCCCCTCCGGCCTGCTGCTGCTCTCTCTTCCAGCTTCCTTTGCCTAGTCCCCAGTGAAGCCAAATCATCTGCCTACCTGGAGGAGGCGGGATACGACACCTACGTCCACGATGCAAGCACCCTGGTGAGTCCGACCTTGCCCCATCAACCTTCCCCTGCTACCCTCTCAAAACTTACTCTCCTCCTACTGCTCCCCCCCACCAAGAGGAAGACCTGCAAGGGGTGTGTGAAGAGTGGGTGCCACGCCTTTGCTGCCTCCTTGGGGCTGCCACGACCACCCGCTTCTTCCTGCAGTTTCAGGAATGCCGGGCTCGTGCCTCCCAGTGGGACTGGCCTCCAGCTCCTCGTGCCCTGGAGGGCTGCCCCCCAGGATCCGGCTTCTACGAGGGCCACTTCCTGCAAGTGCTCTTTGACCGGCTGACACGGATCCTGGACCAGGTGAGGCAGGCTGGACCGTGCTGGACCTGGTCCCTGGAAGCAGCAAGCCCGAAGGGATCTGGTCCCTGGGAGGAGGTGGGGAGGGCCCCCCTTCAAAGGAGGCTCTCCCTTCCCCTACAGCGCCCTGCCCAGCCGAGGGCTGTGGCCGTCCCTTCCTTGCAGTTCTCTGCCCTGACCTTATGGGTGTGCGTGTGTACACACACGCACCCTCCCGCTTGGCTCTTTCCCTGCAGCCCTACGCGGTCAACCTTCAGGTGACATCCCTGCTGTCCCGCCTGGCGCTCTTCCCTCACCCCCACCTCCACGAGTACCTGCTGGACCCTTACCTTCCACTCGCCCCCGGCTGCAGGAGCCTCTTTGCCGTGCTGGTCAGGGTAACGTCCTGCCTTGGTTGGGGACGCTTCCAAGTGGGGAGGGGCCGGGGGCGGGGTGGGGTGGTGGAGGGGCCAGGAGCCGGCCTTGCCCCCCAAGGCCAGAGGATCCGTGGCCTCCTTCTGGGCCTTAGGACAGGCTCTCTCTCTCTCTCTCTCTCTCTCTCTCTCTAGGTCATTGGGGACCTGATGCAGAGGACCCATCGCATACCCAACTTCCCAGAAAATCTGCAGCTGGTCCGAAGGCGGCTGATGGGGCTGGTCCCAGACGAGCCACGGTGAGGGGCAGGGTTGGGTGGGACTGGTGCCGGCCTCCCCTTATGCCTCAGGCCACATGGGGGCACGTGTGGCTCCTTCTGGGGGTGTCCCTCACTTTGCCAAATACCAGTTGGGCCAGTTGTTGTCATGTCAGCAGCGAGATGGTCAGGTGCCGCTCATCTGCCCCCATCTCCCCGGCCGTACATGACTTGGGTTGGAGCATCTTTATGGTGACCTGGGTTTTGTGGACCTCTGGTTGCCGAAGTAGGGCAGAGAAAGCAGTGGGTGAGCAATGGGTTTTTTGGCTGGTGGGGGGGGTGGGGGGATTATTTTGCAGCCCATTCCATGGCAGCAGCTGAGGCAGGGCCAGTCCCCTCTAAATGGCTCTCTTTTGCAGTCTGTCTGGTCCTGCCCGCCCACCTGCCATCCTCCTCCTGGAACCGGTTTGGCCATCTTGGGGGCCAGAGTGTGCCATGCTGGGGGAGGGGCGGTCGGGCTGCAGCAAAGCAGTCAGTCCCTGCCAGGCCCCTCTTCCCTCAAAGAGGCCATGCCCCTCCTTTGCTCTGGCAGGGTGGGAAGTTGTGCATGGCTCAGGCAGGTGCAGAGGGCTTTGTGTCAGGCCAGGGCCAAGGGGAAAAGGGGGGGGGAGAGCCCCCTTTCCCTCACTGACCTCTGGCTACTTGCAGGTTGAGCCACCAGACCCTCCTGGAAGGGGTGGTCGTGCTGGAGGAGTTCTGCAAGGAGCTGGCCGCCATCGTGTTCGTCAAGTCCATGATGGAGGAGGCCCCCTGATCTCTCTCGCCAGCTGGACAGAGGCAGGAGCCTGGGACCTCCCCAGCCTCAGTCTAGGGGCTTGAGGGCAGCTCTAGCGGCCCTTCATCCCCATGATCCGGACAATCACTTTGGAACCGGGTCACACCCCCCCCCCTCACGGCCGCTTGTCTCTAGCAGCGGAAGGGAGGCCAAACAGACTCAGGGAATCTGGGGGCCTCCCACAAGCCTCAACCCCCACCCCACCCCGGTCTCCTTAAAAGACAGAATCCCAACTCAGGGTGGCAGGAGCCCCCCCCCCAAACAAGGAGGGCTTGCTCAAGATGCCTCTGGCAACTTGCTTGGTGGTCCCCGGCCACTTTCCCTCTGGTGTCCTGCTGTGAGAAGAGAGCCACCGCCTGCTCCATGGGGCCTCCTCTTTGGGGTCAGACCGGGTTTGTCCCATGTGAGCGATGCTCTGGCTGGGGACAGCAACGGACATCTCTCTCTGCCGCCACATGCTCCGCCTGCACAACAAACTCCATCCGCCCCTCCTGCCGTCGGTCCGGTTTGAGGGACTGCAAGCCCTTTTCTCAGGAACGGAGCCAGGATGTTTAAGGGACCCGTGGGCTGGGAAGGCTCAGATTTTACCTGCTGCTGTCAAGGGCTGATCCCAGGCAAGGGGCAGTTTGGGGAACTGGGATGTTTTTAATCAACAATGTTTTCCAATGAGAAACCCGCTGCTTCTGCTTCTTCTCTGTGGGGGGGGGGAACAGCCAGGGCTTGCCTGACCTGCCCTCCTGCTGTTGTTTCTGGGACCTGCTGCTGCTTCCCTTTCCCTCTCTGATCGGGGCAGCTCTCCCTCCCTGCCTGTACTGGGCAGAAAGGCTGGGGCAGGGAGGACAGGGGCTTATCCCTCAGACACAGCCTGCCACTGGGCTTTCTGGAGGCAGCTGAAGGTCCTCGCAGCTAACGGGGAAGAATTTTTCTTTAAAAAAATGGAATTTATACTTGCTTAGCGGAGCCTCGGAGGTGCCTTTCAATGGCACTCTTGAGGCACAACATTTAGAGAAGCAACAGGGCTGGGACCGACCCGATGGACAAGTGCAAGGCATGTGCCCACGCATCCTGTTAAGAGAGATCCCTGCCTGAGGAGCCCAAAAATGCACTGCATTACAGCAGCAAAGCCAGCACGGTCTCGGTGCGTACACTTCTCGGCGTCACCAAGCTGCTTTCAGCTGCCTTGCTTCTACGGTGGCGGCTTCCAAGCTGACTTGCTCCTCAGGTGTGCCTGGGATCCATGGCTGGGACAAAGGACATCCTGGTGGCAAACCTCCTGCTCGGTGCCTCCCTTGCAGGGACAACCACAGACTCAAGGGAGGCCTCAGGCAAAGGGTCCCCCTCTCATCAAAGAAAAGAAAGCCACTGGACACCAGAAGCCACCCCACCTGGTTTTATTTCTTACCAAGCCTGCCGTGGGCTGTAGCGCATCCCGGCCAAAGGGGAGGCTGTGCTGGAAATACACTAATGGCAGGCAAGGGCAGCAGCAGCAGCAGCAGCAGCAGGGGGCAGCCGTCCTGTCCTTCCTGCTTGGCCGTGCGTTTGCAGTCACGCCAAGAAACCGACTGCTAGCCAGAAGCACGAGTACACGTGAGTGTGAGTTTTTTCCTGTGCCGGAGAACAGGCAGGGAGCAGTTGGAGCCTGCTGTCTGGGCAGGAAAAAAACCCGGGCGGGCGGGCGTATCGCTTCGTGCAAAAGGAGCAGTGCGCGGAGGGCCATCGGAGTCCAGTCCAGGCAGGCGTCCAGCAACAACAGCCGGGGCTCAAGCTCAGTTTCAGCATTGGAAGTCAGGGCAAGCATCTTCTGGAGGGAAGCTCCAGCAGCTCAGGCCCTGTGGCCCGAGGGTGTGTGTGTGGAGGGGGGGGTGTCAGCCAAGCCCCACCCACCCCCACCTGTTCCTTATCCGAATGGTCCTGCCTGGGCTCAGCTGCGGAGAGGAAGAAAGGCGCTGGCAAGGATCCTCTGCAGGAGCCTCTCCCTGAGGGCCTCCTCCTCCACCTTCCACCAGGTGAAAGCCTGGCTCTGCAAGGCCGGTGGGCACTCCTCCTCCTCCTGCAGTGGCGGCTGGCCTGGCCCCCCAATCACGGCCACCACGTTGAAGCAGATCCCATCGCTGTGCCCGGGCTCCCTGCCCAGGTGCTGCAGCCCCAGCAGGCCGCAGACGCGCACAGCCGCCTGGGCTTGGGGCAGGCACTTCTGGAGGAGGCGCTGGGTGGCCACCAGCAGTCCCTGCCTCTGCTCTGCGGGGGACAAGCCGCTGGCCGCCAGCGGGAGACGCGGGGGCACCCCCTCCGTGGCGGCGGCGGGGGTGGCCAAGAGCACCCACAGGGCCTCGCCCCCGCCGGGGCCCAGGCAGGCCAGCAGGAGCCGCTGGCAGATGAGCGGGCAGGGCAGCTCCACCGGCAGGGAGGGCGGGTGGGAAGGACGGGCCCGGTACTGCACCGCCAGCTCCATCAGGGGCAGGATGTCCCCGGCGCGCAGCGGGAGGGCCGGTTCCTCCCGGTTCCACCAGCGGGCCTGCAGCGACTCCTCGTCCGCCTCCTGCAAGGTCTTGAGCCTGCCGCCTGCAACGGAGGAGGAGGAGAACCGGCGGCGGGGTCAGGGGGGGAAGAAGGGCAAGGCAGCGGGGCGGGGGGGGCGGCATAGGTCTTGGGGCACCGGCCGGGCTGCTCCAACAGGAGAGACCTACGGGTGGGGGTGTCACCCCCAGGAAAGTCCCTGCCTGCCCCCCTCCCTGGGCCAGCCCTGCCTCTGTGCCACCGCGCGGGTCCTCCTCCTCTCCAGAGAGGGGCAGTGCACACACACACCCCAAACCCCTCCCCTCCCCTCCCCGGTCTGCCCCCCCCCAGCCCCTTGCTTGCCCACCGGTGGGCCGGGCGAGGAAAACGAGCCGGATCCAGGCGGGCCCGCGCTCCTCGACGGCCAGCAGGGCGGTGGGCTGGCACCGCAGCCCGGTCTCCTCGGCCACCTCCCGGCGCAGCGCCTCGGCCGCCGTCTCGCGGGGCTCCATCCGCCCGGCCGGCAGGTACCACCGCCCGCGGCACTCGGCCTTCGCCTCCTGGGTCATCAGCACCTCCTCCTGGAAGGTGGAGACGGCAATGGGTTGTATAGGGTCGTCGGGGTCATCAGGGTTAGGGTCGCCGGGCGGCCGCCCGCCCACCGACCCACCGACCCTCCGCCTGCCTGCGGCTACCTGCTCGTTGAAGACGAGGGCCATCACCACGAAGCAGGCGTTGCGGCGGAGGCGCGCCGGCTCCGGGGGGTGGGGGCCCGGGGGACCGGCCTCGCAGCCACCCTCGGGGGCCACCGGCCAGCCCTGCCCGCCCAGCAGCGCCTCCAGCTCCGCCGCCGCCATCCCGGGAGCCGGCGAGGGCGCTCTGCACGCGCTCAGGGGCACTCCGCTCCGCCGCCTCCTGCCGCCCCCGCCGCGCACCACCTGCCCCCCCCCCCCCCCCCCCGATCCCGGCGCCCCGGGGGGGGGAGGGGGGGGGGGAGGAGGAGGAGGGAAGGAGGGAGTGTGGGGGGGGCGCACGACGGCCCGCTCAACGGCTTCCTCCCCCCACCCACCCGATTGGCCAAGGGGAGCGCCCCTTCGCTCGCCATTGGGCGCCGGCGTCCGCGGGGCGGGCCCCTGACGTCACGGCTCCCCACCCGGGCCGGCCGCTCCTCCGGCGCCGGCATTCACACGTACCATCCGGGCACATTCAGGCAGGCCCGCGTGCTGGAGCGGCTGCCAAAGAGGAGGTTGCGGGACGACGGGGGTGGGGTGGGGGTGGGGTGGAAATCGCTCTGGTCGTTTTAGAGATCTATTTTCAATATGCTTTTTGCAAGCGGCAAGCGCCTGCCTGCCTGCTCAGAGTCTAGCTTAAAACATTTATATATATTATTTTATTGCACTTCCTACCCTCCTGTACTTGGCAGGGAATTCTGACTTGCGTTTTTGCCTGCAACTTTTTATGTTTAGCTTTCATATCTTTCATATCTTTTCAGGCGTGTGCGCTAGCTGTAAGACTCCGGATGTTTTCCAGCTTTGAAGTATTTTGTGCAGATGCAACACAGTAGCAATGTTGATCAACAAAACCTTCTGGAATTACACAAGCTGCTGTGGGGTGGAAGATCTGCAACACTGAAAGGTCTTAATCACTTGATACCCTGATGGGAAAAGATTGCCTGGTTTCATTCGGGAACTAATCCTTAAATGGGATAAATACCAGCGGTGGCCCCTGTTTTTTTTCCCTCCTAGAGGTTTGTCAAGTTCCACGGGGCTCTTTAGGAGGAGATATTTGGGCGTCAGAATCCCTGGCCTGACATGGGATCCAGAGCACGCCGTCCTCATAGGACCTACAGAAGGTTTTTTTTTTTTAAATTAAACAATATAAAGCCTTACTACAGGTATAATGCTTTTATTTAAAAATACAGTATAGTAAAATAAACAAGTGCACTTAAGGTCCTAGCCAGTGGCGGCCTTCAAGCAGCACAGTGAGTGTTTTCACAGCTGGGTGTGAGGATGATTGAAGAACCCCCATCCGGGAGGTTGGGGGTGATGGTCACGACTCAGGAGACCCAGCACTCTTTGGCTTTTCATTCCTGCTCCCCCAAACCGCCACAGAGAGCGCCTGGCAGCTGCTTGGGGGGAGGGTCAGCCCGGAGCCGACCAGGGGCCTGGCTTCTGCTCCTGGGCGCCCACCCGACCGCTGCCCCTGCAGGACTGCAGTTCTGGCAAGGCAAGGCAGGTTGTGGCACAGTGGGCGTGGGTTAGCAAAGGCACACAGTGAGAGGGGAAGGCGGTGTTCCTGGGGGCACCAGAGCGGGAGGATCATTGGATCGGTGGCCCCCAGAGCCAACTGCCTGCCTGATCCGAGGCACCAATTTGAGGCGGGCAGAGGAAGGGCTGTGGCACAGGAGAGCCCCCCCCCCCCAACCAAACTTCTCTGGCTGCTTCTCTTCAAGCCACCAGGGATGTTGACAGGAGAAGCACCCGGCAGGACTGCCGCCTTCCGCGACCAGAGCCAGCCGAGCACCGCAGGCAGACCACGGGGGCTGTGGCAACCTCCCAGAGGCATTCACAACCAGGGTGGGGGCGTTCAAAACACCCCTCCTTCCCACAGGCAGACTTGTGGGAGTGAAAACCCTTGAAGCAAAAGGAGCTGCACAGCCTTCCCTGTGCCGATCCTCCTCTCGACGGCAAGAAAACCAGCCTCTTGCCCTGTGGAAGCCCCATGGCAAAGGGGCCTGGGAAGGCAAGTCTGGGGCCCATGAGGACAGCCCCCAATGGAACCGACCCTCCTGGGCGTCTCTACAAGTCGCAGAGGGCCCGGGGGGTCCCAGGGTGGAGCAGGGCATTGGGGTGTGTCTCAGAGCCAAAGCAGCACTGGGAAAGCAGGGAGCCAGCGAGGGCTGGTTTCACCCCTGTAGCTTCGGGGGCTGCCGGTCCCATCATTCTGCCTAGGAGGCTGGGGGTGGGCTCTGGGAGCAGGAGTCCCGGAAATACAGACGCTCCACCCCTGTTTGCAGCCACCACCACCACCTCCAACCGTTTCCTGTGCCTGTTCTGGTTGCTGGTCCCACCACGCCTGCTGGGGCTGCTGCTTCTCCAGGGGCAGCTCAGCTGTCCTGATCGTCTGCCCTCTTTCTGGTCCGACTTCGCCCCAGCCGAGCGGAGGAGCCCTGCGGGGAAGAGCAGAGCGGGGTTTAGGAAGGAAGAGCCCTTCTTACGTCAGCAGAATGTGCAGGTTGGCCCCAGATACCAGGGCACAGAAAGAGAGAGAGGTTGAGAGAGAGAGATTGTAAGGATTGGGTGCCCCGGGGTACCTCCCCCCCAGCAGCCCCTCCACCCACCCAGCGGCTGACCTCCTTGAGTGGCGGCTTCCTCTTCACCACCCGCAGGCTCTGGCTCCTCCTTGCCAGGGGCCTTGAGAGCACCGGGTCCTCCTCCTCCTTCCTCCTCTGTGCCCTTGGCCTGGCAGAGAGCTCAGGGTCTGACCAGCAGTCCTCCTCGTTGCTGTCGGAGCCCAGGGGCTGGGCAAGCGCCCGGTGTCCTGCAGGGAGAAGCCCCCAGAAATGCCTTCTGACTCTCCGGCCTCTTATTGGCAAGATTTTGCCAAGAAGCCGAGAGCCTTGTCCAAGTGAGGCGCATCCCCTTCTCTTGTGCTCGTGCACCCCCCCACCCCACGCCCGCAAACCTCCCCTCTGGGCTGCTGCTGCTGCTGCCTGCAGGCAATTGGAGGGAACCTCTTCTCCTCCTCCTCTGTCCAGGGCAGGGGAGACCGGCCACACACCCCTGGCAGCCCACTTACCGATGGGACGCCGGCGGAGCTCCTGGTCCTCTAGATAGAGCGGGTCGGAGTAATGCACGGGCTCCGTGTCTGGGAGGGAGTGCAGGTCCTGCATACTGAAGCTGCGCAGGCGGACAGCCAGGGCTCCCTGACTCTGCCCAGGGGAGGAAAGGGAGGGAGAAAGAACAGGTAGGGCAAGGTTGGTTTCCATCAGGAACCCAGTTCCCAGGGCACAGCAAAGGGGAGCGCCCTCCGGAGCTCCTCGCCCCCGCCCCCCCCAGCAGAGAAGCTGTTCCGAGGGCCATCTCCTACCCAGACCATGTTCCACGGGGCGGGAGGGGGGGCATGTCCTGCACCCAATGAACCCCCAAACGTCTGTTGGGGCCCTCGGTGACACACACCTATGTTTTGTGACTACCCGCTGCCTGCCCCCCCCCCCCGCAGGTGGGGAGCCCTTTGCAGAGGCATCCGAGGGATGGCGGCTTTGACTGAAGCGTCTCTCCCCAGTCCAGGAAGTGTTTTTTCCAGCCACCGGCCCGCCTGTTCCTCCCTCCCTCTCCCCCTCCTCGCCTACACTTGAGGAAGCAGGTCACCTCCCTCCCTCTGCCTGCCTGCCTGCCTGCCTGCCTACTTTGGCCTCACCCGTGGCATCTGGACCAACTGGAACAGCCAGCCTGGCCCAGAGAAAAACCACCCACCTTCCGTCTGGAAGCAGCAAGGATTTTCCAGTTGTTGTTGTTTTGGGGGGTGGGGCACCACATGGAAGGCTGGGAAACAGCATGGGGACTAGGTGGCTGCAGGCCACTGCTGGTGCCCCCCAGGAGCTCTGGGGCAAGGTGGGATTACCTTGGTGGCCGCTTGGACCGCAGCCGTAGCTGCAACATTGAGGCTCCTCTTCCCAAAGTTCACGAGGGTCTCGTAGCCCTGCTCCTTGGCCTGGAGGATGAACCGGTCAATTTCCTGCAGAAAAAGGACGGTGGTGTGAAATCTGGATGATGAAGGCCCTGGAGGCTGGGCTGCCCCTCGGCTGTCCTATCAGAGTCATGGGCCCCTGGGGCACCCAGGGGAGGGGGCTTCATGGCAGAGACCCCTTCCACTGGGTCTCCCTCTGTGCCAAATGCCAAGTGGGCGACTCCAGCCCCAGCCCAGCAGGATTCAGCTCTGGGTCAGGACAGGGCCAAGGGCCGCCACTGCCGCTGGTTCCAGGCTGTCTTCCCTGCAGGAAAGAAGGAAGGAAGGCAGAAGGGCCCGTCTCAGGGGCAGCCCTTGCCCTGCAGCCACCAGCCCTCCACTGGGCTGGACGGGGAGGGGAGGGGAGGGCCCGCTACCTTCTCTTTCCGGGACAATGTGGGATGCACAAAGTTGCGGTAGAGCAGACTGGCCCCTCGGGTGTAGGGAGAGAGCAGCCACACCACAAAGGCCATCTTGATCTCGTAGTAGAAGGGGAACCTGCCCAAAAGAAGACCATGGGTCCATGGGATGGGGAAGGGGAGCCCCCCAACAGGCATCACTGGCAACTCACCCCTCTCCCTGTTTCACAATAACGAAGCACAACAGCAACTACACCACCACAGGCTTATTCGTCTAGTTCAGTGTTGGCAAACCTATGGCCCGGGTGCCAAAGGTGGCCCTCAAAGGAGGCCTTTCTGTGGGTACCTGACATCGCCCCTGTGACAGCCACCTATATTCAGGTTGAATGGCTGTATTGGCACTTGGTGAAAAATTAGTGGGTTCTGAATCGCAGCTTGGGCACTCAGTGTCTAAAAGGTTTGCCATCACAGCTCAAGTGTAAACATGAGTGATGACCTCAGAATTGTGCCATGTGTTTCTGAAGAAGCAGGCCACCGTCCCCAGAAATAAGTCTAAAATTAAATGAAACTCAGCTTTTCTTCTTGCTAGGATTGTCTGGAGTGAAGAAAAATACTAAACCCGAAGAGACAGCCAGCCAGCCAGCCAGTGGCTAGAGATGCAAAATTTCCAGAAACATTGGAAAAAATGAAACACACAGAGGGGGGATCTTTCTGGGGCGGGCGGGCCGGAACCGCATTTCCCCATTTTTCTCCTGGGCTCCCCCCCCTTCCCCACTGGACTCTTTCCCTCCTACTTTCACCGGGTGGCCTGAAGGTCAAGCTCTGGGCCTTGACTCACCAGGAGAGGAAGGGCTCGGCCAGGGCCTCGGTGGCCATGAAGAGGGCGAAGACGATCCAGTACATCATCCAGCGCACCTGGGCAGGTGAGCGAGCCGGAGAGAAGGGTCAGGTGGGTTCTGGGCCGCCCTGGAAGACAGGGGTCCCCCCCCCCAATCCGTCCCTCCCTCCATGGGACGGGCACGGGGGCACCCCCCTCCCCAACGTGTGTCACCCCCCACCCCCACCCCAATTCATTCTGCTGCCCCTTCCTTACATAGGCGCGGACGTCCTTGTTCTTGACGGCCTTGTAGGAGGCGTAGGCCGGGTAGAGCATCCCCAGGAGGAGCCTGCACGGGAAGGGGGGCGTCAGGCAGGCCGGCCAGCCCCGGTAGAGCCCCGCCAGCAGCCCCAGGCACCCGCGGCGCCCCCACCGCCCCAAAGCCGCCTTCAGCCCCGCCAGCAGCGCCATCGGGGACCCGCCCGCCCTGGGATCTCTTTTGGGGGAAAAGGGGGGGCTGGGGGAGAGATCGCGGGGAGGAGGGAATATGGGGGGGGGTCCCTTCCTTCCTTCTCTTCTCGGGCGGCGGGCGGGGGAGGGCGAGGGCGAGGAGGGCCCCGGAGGAGACGGACGCCGCTGGACGGCCCTATAAACCTAACCCTGACCCTTCACCCTCCCGCCCGGCAGAAAGAGAGAGAGAGAGAGAGAGGCTGCGAGAAGAGGCCGGACCGGCTCCACCGGCTCCGGGTGTCAAAGGCTCGGGGCGGGGCGAGGCGGGGGGGGACCTCGTTTGGGGGGGCGGGGGTTTTAGGGTTAGGGTTAGGGTGCACTTTCTCCTCCGGCAGAAGAAGGAGCCGTTGGACCCCCGGTGGGTGGCCTCTTCCTCCTAGTCCTCCTCCCCCCCCGTCTGGATCCCTGGAGGAGGCGTGGGGGGAGGGGGGAGGGGGGCGTCCCTCGAGAATCCCCCCCTCCCCCCTCCCGCCCCGAAGGCTCGCTCACTCACTCCACGGCCCGGCACAGGATCCAGGAGACCATGGCGGAGGCGGCGCCCGCGGTGGCCCCGGGGGGGGGGGGGGGGGGGGGGGGGGAACGCGCCAGGAACGCTCCGACCGCCCTCGTTCCTTTACAGCCGCGTTCCACGGGGGACGGCGGGGGGGCGGCACTGCGCACGCGCCCTGCCCTCCCTCCCCAACGGCCCGGCCCGGGGCTCCCTTCCGATTGGGTGCCTTTATCCCCGCCCACGCGGATGGGCCAATAGGGGGGCGGGCGGCCGTGCTCCCCCATCACCACCGCCCCCCACCGGCCGGCCAGCTGTTCGGTTTGAAAGGCGGGCGGGCGGCGGCGCCGGAGGAAGGAGCCCGAAGGCAGGAACGCGCCCCGGATCGGGCCCGGGAAGGAGGAGGAGGAGGAGGAGGAGGAGGAGGAGGGAGCAGCCTTCGTTCTCTCCCTTTGCAAACCTTCCCAAGTCCTGCAAAAGACGATCGGCTTTTATTCTTATTATTAGGCGTTTGGTTCTTTTGTAACTTGGTGCTGGGTTGCGATTTCACCGGGACTTCTTCGAACCCTTCCATCGCGGGGAGGAACTGGCATGTCCAAACTTCTGCCCTCCTGATGTTTTGGACCACAACCCTCAGAATTCCAAGCCTGTGTTTCCAAAGGCAAAGGACTGTGGGAGTTGTGGTCCAAAACATCTGGAGGGCGGAAGTTGGGACATGCCTTTAAATATCTGCTTTCAACATGCCTCCCTTCTGATACGCCACCACCTTCCTGGCCTCTCTTCGACTTCCAGTCCGTGCGTGCTTGGCTTAAATTGCAGGGCCCCTCTCTGTCTTTTGTGTTGAGGTATGTATGCACAATGTCCCTTTGTTTTAGAAATCTCTCCAGAAAATGTCCCCAGAAGGTCACTCTGGGTGCAGCTGCAGATTGCTCAAGAAGAGAGTGCCATTTCGGCTCAAAAGCTGTTAGCTATCCTGGCAGAACAAAGGGCACTGGCACCTCTCCTTCGAGTGCCCCTGAAGACTCCTCTCCCAGGAGTCTGCATTTGAAAGAAAGAGAGAGAGAGAGAGAGAGAGGAGGAGGAGGAGGAGGACATGGCAAGACGGGTGCCAGGAGCCCTCAAGGGCCTCGCCCGCCCAGGAAGGGATGAATGGCTCCATTCAGGCCCTGTTTGCTCAGCTGCGTTGAGCAAACCCTCTCAAGAGTCCCACTCAGTCGGAGGAGAGGCCCGACCAAGGGCCCAGGATGACATCCACCCTTGTGGGAAACCACCAACCCATCCTGGCAGGCATGGCTTTTGCCCACCTGCCGACCTTCCCTCCTTTGGAATGCATGGCTCCTGGCCATGGGCCCCTTGTGCCTGTTCCCTCAGCCTCTCCCCCCCCATCCCACCCACCGCCTCCACCGCCACCCTCTCAAACCAGCTTCTGCTCGAGGGCTGGCACCTGCCTTCTAAGCGCAAGCGCCCAACTCAGGTGGCAAACCCTCCTGCAGCAGCACCTGAGGAAAGGGAGATTCGCTCGGCAGACCCTCCATCTGGGCAGGGGTGTCGGCTGAAGCGGCAGCGCTTAATAGGCAGGCTTGGCCCAGCTGACCGCTGGCCCAGGCTAAAAGGACGATGCTGGCAGTATTGATACAGATATCATCGTTTAGCATCAATAGCAAGTCTCTTAGAGCAGGTCCTCCATGTAGGTTGGTGAAAGAATGCCATCATTTCCCAGTTTCCAATCAACTGGTTTCAGCTTTGAAAAATGGCAGGCGGTGTCTTGCCAAGTGGGGGGTTAATCCACATCTTGTTTCATTCCCCCCCCCCGCCGCCGCCCTAAAATCCGGTCCTTCCTTTCCTCCATTTTAATAGTGCTGTTACTGTACATTTCTGTGTGCTGCCCCTTCCACAATAATAAAAAGGGTGGAAATCAGTTACCGGCAAGCCTCCCTGGGGGGGGGGGATCCTTGAAACATGGCCGGCTGTTACTGGAAAGGGGTTCCCCTGCCTCCATTCTATTGTGAGGGGGCCACCCTAGGGGCCACCCTAGGGGGGTGGGGGGGCTGGAGAAGCAGGAGCCCCTTCAGCCCACAGGGGCCTTGAGCACCTTCGCAACCTGTCGTAATTTCGTGTGCAAAGTACGCCGAGAAGTTCTCCACAAGCGCCTGGGGTTTTTTTGGAACTAGGGACCTTGAGTGGACGGGCCCACCAGGGCTATCCTGGCCAGGTCCTGGGATTGTTGCTCTTTAGCACCACCGTTCCCAGAATCCCCAGCCAGCCTCTCCAGAGACGGCGAGGAGGATGGAGGTGGGGAGAGGGCGATGCTCCGTGGAAGAGGGCTGGAGGGGTTGCCCCGTCCCAGTCAGAATGGCTGGCACAGAAGCACCAGAAGAGAGCCTGCTGTGTGTGTGTGGGGGGGGGTGAGGAGCAGAGGGGACTTCCAGGGCTGCGGATCCAGGCAGGTCACCAGGGATGACCAAAGCAAGAGGGGTGAGCCCCCCCTCCTGCCTTCGCTCTTGTGGCCAGCGGTGTTCCTCCCAGGACGAAAACAAGCATGAGTAGGAGGACTGAGACTCAAGAGGCTGGTCCCTTGAATCCTCCAGGGAGGGGTGTCCTGGGGCCTCCCATGTTGGCCAGCTTCCAGTGCCCCTCCTGCCCCACCTTCTGCCCAGCCAAAGGATAAAAAGGGGCCCCTCCAGAGGCCTTGGCACATTCTAATCCAGCCGGTGCCCAGCGACTCCCGCCACCATGTGGCAGCTGCTTCTGCTCCTCGCACTGCTCTGTGGCCGCCCAGGTAAGCACCCAGCAGGGGGAGGGGAGAGGTGGATCCAGCCCAGCGCTCCGGATCCAGGACTTGGCACCACTGATGCCGCCTGGCTCAGCTTCGGTCCCAGGGGCCCTTGGTCCAGGGCCAGGGATGGTTCCAGAATGTGTGTGTGTAAGGAGAGGCCACCCTTCAGTGCAGGCAGAGAGCCCTGTCCCCGGAGGCTGTAAAGAGAAGCCCCTCCATCCCCTGGTCAGACTCAGAAGCAACGGGAGGAGCCGTTCCGGATCCACACCTCGGGTCCTCCTGGTCAGTCTGGATGCAGCAGGCAGAAGGCGGGCAGGTTTGTCCCACGACGGGTCAAGCCTCGGCTCCTCTGGGCGGGTTGAAGAGGAGCATCTCCCTCTGGGCATTTCGCTCCACACGTCCCTCACAGATGGGCCACTCAGGGAGGAGAGTCTCGATCAACTCTCCTCCCTTCTGGGGCCTTCCTTTCCTAGAAGTTAAAGGTAGCAGACGTACCTCTTGTTCCTCTGAGACAAAACAAAAACTCCGCCAGTCATTTGATTGAGTTTTACTGTGGGGTCAGGGGAGATGGACGGACGGGAACTCTTGGAGGAGAGTGGGGAATTGGCAGCCAACATTCCTAGGGTTGCCCATGGTCTCCAAGGCTCTGAGACTGGGGAGGGGGAGGCCGGGTCCCTGGGCGCCTGTCTGAAGCCTTTTTTCGGATATTGAATCACAAGGAGGACTCGGAGGATCTCCCTTTGTGTGTGTGTGTGTGTGTGTGTGTGTGTGTGTGTGTGTGTGGTTCTTTGGTGGTGGTGGTGGGGCTGTTTAGACAAAGCACCTGCCAGAGCCCCTGGAGAGCCCTGGCGGCCAGCCTGAGCCTGACTGCGTTGGCCAGGCTAGACTGAAAGCGACACTCAGACTTGGATGTTGCCCCACCTTCTTCCTTTTAACTATAACTTTTGTATAACACTCTTAAACTTACCTGTAAATCAGCCGTTTTATCAAAGGCATTTGTTTACTGAAGGAAAGTGTTCCTGATCAGTGGACAAACTATTTTTGGACATTCTAAGCAATTGCCTTTACGCACTGGATTTGTTCCTGATGGTAACAGTTCCTGGGTCCTAAAATGCAGTTGCTAAAAAGCTTGAGATGCGTGCAGGGGTCATGAATATTTCCCGTGGACCTTGCGCGCTCTTTGCAAATCCTTCCAGATCCCAGCCTTGCTGAGTGGACTCGTGTGCCATGGAGAGGTAGCAGGGGACTGGGGCAGTGGAGAGAGAGTCTGTGCAAGGAAATTGTTTGAATCCCTGAGAGTGCCTTGTTATTGCTCAGAGCAGGAGTTAGCCCCTGGTGATGGTGACCCCGCTGGGAAGATGAGGGTGCAAATCCTCCATGTGTGTCTATGTGTGTGAGAGAGGGGGGTGGGGGGTGTACCATGTGTCCGGCCAAGGCGTCCTTTGGTCCATTCCCCGGTCGCCTCCACCCTGCAGCCCAGCTTCTTCCCTCCCTCCCTTCCTAGCGTTGGCCAAGCCGGAGGACAGATGTGCCGAGGGCCCTGCCTACTGGTGCCGAAATCCGGTGACCGCCCTTCAGTGCCGCGCTTTGGAACACTGCCTGCAGGAAGGATGGGGCCCTGCCGCCAGCGTAAGTGCCTGCTCCCTCCCTACTGCCTCTTTCCCCCATCACACGTGGTAGCCCGGAGGAACGGCAGCGCAGCGTGAAGTGGTGGAGCTGGTGGTGGAAGATGGGCAGCCTGGGGGCAAGGCCGGTGAGGGCTCAGCATGTGTGGGGAGGAGGCGTGGGGGGCTTGATGGAGAGGCAGGAAAAGCTGCACACTCTTGACTCCTGACCCCTTGCCCTTGCCTGACGGACCACCTCACCTTTCTCCCAGGAGGACACCTGTGCTGACTGTAAACAAGTTCTCACCATCCTCATCCGAATGGCCAAGGAGTCCAGTTTTAAGGTGACCGAGGCGGGGGGGGGGGTAGGGCTGCAGTGGGAGCAGGTCCCTGATGCCACTCTGGGAGCACCCCAAGGCTCAGCGTCTGTGGGGTTCGCTCCTTTCTCATGGGGCACTCAAGCAGCAGGAGCAGGTTACAGGGGCTTGCCCCTCTTTAGCCCCTGGAGGCCGTGTTCAGGTGGGCATCCCTGAAGGCTGAGCTCAACCGGGTGAGCGCAGGGCCAAGAAGAAGGCTGTCCTCGACCCTGGCAGCCCTCTCGGGGTGGGGTGGGGGTGGGGAGGGGCTCATCCATCTCTCCTGTGCAGAAAGCCATCCAGAAGTATTTGGAGGATGAGTGCACCTCCTTGCCGCTGCAGACGCTGGTCCCCCGCTGCCAGACGCTGGTGGACACCTACTACACCCTCTTCATCGCCACCTTGGAAGGACAGATGGTAAGTCAGGCAGCGGCCTCTCCCAGCAAGATCCAGTGCCAAGAGGGAGCTCTTTTTGGGTGGTGGTGCTGGAGAGGTGGAATCGCGGATGGAGCCAGGGAACAGACCTCCAGCTGCCCCCACCTTCCCCCAGGATGGTCCTTGCCAACCACGGTTTACTTCTCTCTCTCACTCTCTCTCTCTCTCACACACACACACACACACACACACACACCGGCTGTTCCACACCTTCAGCAACCAGACGCAATCTGTGCCAAGGTGGGCCTCTGCCCCTCTGACCCCTCGGGGAATAAGGACACCTCCAACCCACTGATGCCAGAACTGCAGCGGCTGCTTTGGCCACCAGAAGGCAAAGCTCTCATCCTGCCCCACATCTGGACCCAGGTAACGACCCCTTCTTTCTGGAGGACTTTGGCTCCGCTCAGGCTAGGGGAGAAAGGAGCTGTAGAAAGGGGCGAGGCTACGGCAGCTGTGGGGGGGGGGCAGGGCGGCAGCACATGGCTTACCAGATGCTTTTCATGACAAGGAGGGAGGGGGGCAGCCAGGCAGAGATGCTGAGCGGCTGAGAGGGGACCGGTGAGGGCCTGAGACAGGCAAGGAGTCCCAGGGACCTTGCGGGGGAGGGGGAGGGGGAGGGCTCTGGTTTGGCTCAAAGGAGGGATGCCAGGAAAGGCACCGTGCTCCCCCCCCATCTTCCTCCCTCAGGGAGGGGCTGCTGAGGAACTGCCCATCCCTCTGCCAATGTGCTGGCTCTGCAGGAACTTCATGGGCAAAGTGGAATCCCTCATCCCGAAGGTAAGGTAATCCCACCGCTGCTGCCACCGTCCCCACCACCCTCTCGGGCTCATGGAAGGCCCAGCCTGCCAATTCCAGCCCTTGGGTTCCCTTCTCAGCTCACTGGAGGGTGGGGTGGGGGAGGGCGGAAGGCCTTGCCCCTACGGGAATGTTTTCGAGAATAGGAGTGGAGCATTGCAGCTGTATGTCATACTGCAACTGAATCCCGGTTTGTTGCTTTAAAGCATGAATTCATTTCTTCATTTCCCCTTAATTCTGGAGACCTGGGTGATCGAGAAGCAAGAATAGAAAAGTAGACAGCATGGCCCTACTGGGTCACTGTCACTCAAACCATCTATCACCTGGTGACTTTTTAACTCTTCCCCTCCCCTCCCCTCCCCTCAAGGAAATGTTGAAACTGCTACCATTATTTGTAGTGTTTTTTTTAAAAAAATATTTGTAATTATTTTCGCCATTGGCAAATAGATAGATACAGTAGATAGATAGATAGATATTCCTGTGGCAATACTTGTGGCTGGGACTCATTTTATGTCATCAATTTTGTCCTTTGTAGGTAATCCTGGGTGTTATGTGTACCCTGTATGGCTGTGGAATCTAAGGCAGTGAAGAAATTTTCAAATTCTACAGCCTTTTCCTGTTTTCAAGATAAGCCGCCCTGTTCCATTTTGATGCTATGTATTCTGTTTCTGTGTGTATCTTAAAAAAATTAAAAGATGATTGATTCAGCTTTCAGTTATCAATCCATAGTGCTTTCTCGTAGCTGTCCAGGACATTCTGCCATCCTTTTTTTTGTCCAGATCCCATGTGCATGATCCTTTTTGGGACTCCTTTAATTGTGAAGGGGTACGAATGGCTGTCTGGTCTCTTGAGATGCTGGACTTTTCTAGCTAGTGCTTGAGTCTGGAAGAGCCAGGAGAGATGGGCCTGAGAGGCTCAAGCATCGACAGCTTGTGTAGACATCTCACACCTTTGAGACTCAGCCATGGGGGAACTCCCCTTCTCCCCCCCCCCAAACTGATTTCTAGGCACCTGTTAAATCCATGCATTGTCAAAGACACACACCCCCGGCCATTGCCTGTAGGCTTAAAGTTGTGTGGCGTAAGCTCTCCCTGCCTTTCTTCACATCCTGTTGCAAGTCAAAGGCTGAATCTTGTGGATGTGACACAGACAGCGGCAGTGCCTCAAAGGCATTGCCTTCCCCATCTAAGCACCAGGTTGCCCATACGCTTCCCAGAGCACATGCCTTCCAAAGGGATGGGAAGTCTCAAGGGCCTCCTGGTGCAACCGCTGGGAAATGGCCCACCGTGCATGCAAGGATTCGGCTGCCCTGAGCCCCCGCCCCCATTGCCATTTCCCAGCGTTTTGTGCCTGGAACGGTGGTGGTGGTGGTGGGGAAGCCCCTAAACCTCCTTCTTCCTTGGCTCTTTCCGTAGGCTACCATAAGCAAAAGCCTGGCCCAGCTGTGCCGCGCTCTGCCCATTGCTGCCACAGGATTGTGCGAGTGCATGGTGGAAAGATATTCTGTGGTCCTCGTGGACATGATTGTGGAGAAGCTGGGGCCACGCCTGATTTGTGGGATGATGCGCATGTGTGTGGCAGAGGAGGATGACGGGCAAGGTACCCCCTGGCTCCACTGGGCTCTGTCCAAGCCGCTCCAGAAGTAGGCATGCGCTGCCCTCTGCTTCCCTGCAGAGCGGGCTGCCCCTGGCAAAGCTCTCTCAGCCTTGCCTCCCAGGGGTGTGTGTGTGCGCGCGCTCAGAGGAGTGGGTGGTGGGCAGGCAGCACAAGAGGGCCTGAGGACTCCCCCACAGTCATGGCCGGAGAGGCTGGCCTGCCTCAGAATTCAGGGCCATGCAAAACCATTCAGGGGACCAAATGCACAAGTGTGTGTGTGTGTGTGAGAGAGAGAGAGGGGGGGGATGGGGGGGCTGGAAGGCCTCTTGCCAGGGATGCATCTGCTGTGCCTGTCCTGCACGATCCCCTGGAACCCCTTCCAGCTTCGCCATGCAAGGAGAGCTTGGAAGAAGCCAGGGCCTCTGGCTGGGGGAGCAGAGCCCGTGGAGGCAGCAGCATTTCCGGTGGGCAGGGAGTTCCCTTTGCCTGGCTGAGGGGCAAGGCAGCCTTGCAGGCTGGTGTTCCCTTCCTGTGAGACGGGATGGCAGAGGAGGCTGGGGGGGGGGGAGAGAGAGAGAGAGAGAGAAGCAGCAAGAGGGAACTGGGAGAAGAAAAGGCGTTTCTGGGCAGGAGGGGCTGTTTCATGGTCCGCCAGAGACAGGATAATGCCAGGCTGCCCTTCTCATGCCCCTGCCTCCACCTGCTCACCAAAGCTCTGCTCTTCTCCACCATAGAAATGCCCCAAGGGGGGGCAGCCCCATCCCCCGTGGGCAGCTGCCAGACCTGCTTGGCCCTCAGTGAGCAGACGAAGGCATCCCTGCGGGCCATGAACGGGACCACCCAGGCAGAGATGGAGGTAGCCCTGCTCACTGCCTGCGCCAACAGCTTCCTGGGCTGGCAGGAGGTGAGGCCCCCAGAAGCTGAGCAGGCAAGGGTGCCAGGGCCAGGCCGCCCACGCCTTCGGTGCAAGGGTAGCCCCGTGGCAAGGGGAGGCAGAGAGGCCGTTCCCAGGCCAAGGGGGTCAAGCGCCCAAAGACCCCCCCCCCAGGGAGCAGCCGGGCAGCCCTTCTCTCCCGTCCTCTTTTGCAGTGCAAGAGCTTCCTTCGCCAGCACCAACCACAGTTGTTCACGCTCCTGGCAAAGCCGTGGAGTTCGAAGGCAACATGCCAGGTACGATGGATCGTGCCCGCAACAGGCCACGTTTCCCAAGTCCTCTCCTTAGCTCTCGGCCCAGCTTAATGAAAGAGCCCTGAGGATCTGATGATACTGAGTTCCACAGGGGTAAAAAGGCCTGGCCGAGCCTCCCCAATGAGTGGCAGTCAAAGAACAAAAGGTATTGCGCCCCATGTGGGACTTTGCCCAGGAAGAAGGGGCAACCACACTGAGCAGGGGCTCACTCCGGGGGAGGGAGGGGGCCTGGAGGGTCCTTTCCTTTTTCCGGTCTCTGCCGAGGAAGGCAGGCAAGAAGTGTCCCTGCAGAAACGAACGCGCTTATCCCCTTGGAAACTTGAGATACACCTAGATAGGACTGGCAGGCCCACCACGTGTGGCCCACAGAGTGAGTTGCAGAGCCCCCTAACCCCCTGCAAAAGACACGGCAGGGACATTCCACGCCTGTCAACACCGCAGGGAACATCTGATGCCGAGAGGTGTCAGGCTGCCCAGGGGAGGCACGCAAGCAGCCTGGCTGGGTGGTGGTGGGGTGGTGGCAGGCGGTCCGCTGCCACCTCCTCCTGATTTGGTTCTCCCTTGGTCTTGCCAACAGGAGCTGGGCGCCTGCGCGGCTAAAGAGGAGCCACCTGGAGCAGACACAGCTTGTGCTCGGGGACCCCTTTACTGGTGCTCCAGCTTAAGGGCAGCTGAGCAATGCAAGGTGAGGCGGGTCGGTCGATCAAGCCCAGCCTTCTGCTCCCCAGGTGGGCCAGAAGTGGTCCTTCAGGGTCCCACCAGCAAGCAGGAAAGGGCTGTAAGGCCTTTGGGTCTTCTCTGCGGCTCATGCTAAGGTGGCAAGTGGCCCAGAAGCCACTCAAGAGAGAGGCAGTGGTGGAGGGAGCAAGGGTGAACAAACAAACCCCGGTCAAGGAGAGTCTTAGGGCCTTTTCCCACAAGGGGACAAATGAAGCCGATGGCAACCCTTGTGCCTCCACCCTGTCACAAAGGAAACCCACCCCAGAGAACCTAAGAAGAGCCCTGCTGGATCAGGCTAAAGGCCAATGTAGTCCAACTTCCTGTAACTCACAGTGGCCCCACCAGCTGCGTCTGGGAGCGCATGAGACTAGATCTCTGTCTCCTGATATAACACTCCCCTGCATCTGGCCCTTGAAGTACCCCAGTTTTAAGCCTGGTTTGTAACCTGTGATGGACTTTTCCTCCAAGGCATTCTCCTGAGCATTCAAAACACTCCCTGGGCAGTTGGCAGCTTAACTGTGGAGGCTACAGAGACTGTTGATATTGCTGCACCTGGCCTTCCACTCGGGAGTGGGGGGGGGGCTGCAATCTAATTTCCCCCCTCCTCCTTCTCTTCCCCCTCCAGGCTGTTCACCACTGCCAGGCTCACGTGTGGCCGTAGCCCAAGGAGGAGGGCCCCTGCTTTCTCCAGCGTGAAGCCCGGCTCCCTTTAAGCTTCTTGCTTGGATCTCATTTGGTGCCTGGGTGGCGGTTACGGGGTTAAGGGGAGGGAGGGAATCCTACAGGCCAGGGGGGCTTCCGTATTCTCAGCTACTAAAGTTAATCCCCAAATCATGTCCTGTGAAGTCTTGTCCTTGCATAAAAGCCTGTGTTTCTTTGGTGCTTGGAACCTCAGGGATGTGGGACGCTTGGATCAGGAACCAAAGCCTCTGCCTTCTGCCAGGCCGGGCTCTTGGCCCGTCCTCACCCAGACTGGGCAGGGCTGAGTGACAGGAGCAGCTCTTTCCTCCCAGTATTCTGTGGAGGCCACGGGGACACCCTTGCAAGGCCCAGCCAGGCTGGACGTCCAACAGTCCCTTTCTGCTGCATCTGTGAGTAGTAGATGTACCGGTACATCTACTACTTCTGTGTTTCCCTCTCCAGAAGGAAGTGAGGGTCTAAGAATGTAAGCATGCTTCTGGGTAGCCAATGGACCATCTTGGGCCAAAACCATGCGTGCCAAGGGCTGGCAAAACGTCAGGCTCCAAATGGCAGAGAGTGGTGGGGCAAGGGGGCCCCTCTCTCTCTTGCATCAACACTGCTCAGAATGTGTGTGTGGGGGGGGGAGGGGAATGGTCAGCAAAACTCTTAAGTGACTCTGATGCACCACTGGCAACTCAGCTGCCAATGACAGAGGTGGCCAGAAAGCCCAACATAAGCATGCACACACACACACACACACACCCCGCTGCTGTGCAACACCGTTCTTGGGTGCGCAGGGCACTCAGCTTCTGAGAGAACAGAGCGAAGAGCCCCTCCATATAAGTGTGGAGCCCTAACAAAAACCTGTATCCACACTGAGTGAAATCCACCAAGTAGCCACCATATGAATCCACCCGCCCCACTTCTAGTACGGCAGCAGGGCTGTGTTTTGGGGTGGAGGCAGAGAGCAGACAGACAATGCCTACAAAACCAAGTGCACACATTTAATGCAGAAACACGCGGATGGGTGCCGAAGCACCATCTGCCTCTCCCCAAACCCTGAAGTCCCAGAGGCTGCGAGAGCGGCAGGAAGGGCGGCGGCACCCAGAGGGCAATTCCCCTGCTCGGCCACCTCACGCACTCTGGCTCAACGAAAGCAGGAGGGAGGAGGGCCCGGGCGTCCGGCTGCTCTGAAGGAGGGGGAGGACGCGCCCCTCGGGAAGGGAGTCCGCTTCACGGCAAAGTCTTGGCTGCCCCACGGCCGCAGCAGAGGTGGTGGTGGTGGGTCCAGACCGTCCCCAGGCCCTCCTTCGACCTCAGCAGCTCCTGCTTCCACTCTTAGGCCCCTTGTTGATTCGTCTCCTCTTTGTTGTCCCGCCTCTTCCAGATCTGCAGAAATACACCAAAGCCCTTAGGAGTAGAAAGCACATGGTCTGTGGCTTCTTAGCACTGCGGGTGACTGCGCTGACCCCCAGGAGGCTTTCAGGTTGTGCTCGTATGAACTTCAGCACACCTGCTCAGTCTTTGTACTTTGCCTCCATGGGAAAACATGAAAGAGCTCCACGTAAAGAGGGCCAGACTTGCAGGCCTGGAGCTTCTGCTTGCCCTGACATCCTTTGGGGTCTCTAAGCACTACTACTGCTCAGCCCGCCCACCCCCAGGACAGATCCCAGCCCACCCCCCACCCCTTTAGGCAGGCTCTGGCCAGCCCCAGGACTCACCTGAATGTATGCCTCTGAAAGAGTGATCATCTGGGGGAGAATGTCTGTCACCTGCAAATCCTGCAGTTCATACCACTTGCCGGTGCCCTGTTTGGGGGGGGGGGGTCACAAAGGGAAGGCCAACGTCAGGGGAAAGGCTAGTCATGGTACAGCCCGGGCTGTGAGGTTTCGTAGGGCTTTGGCTAGCCACCAGGTCCCTGACAAAAGTGCCCTTCAACCCCAGGAGAGCCAGCAAAGCGACAGGGCATGGGCTAACCCGTCCACACACACACACATACACACACACCCACACACACACACCTGTGGATTAGTGCACTATTCTTTTGGAAAGGCAGGAGCGGAAAACACACACGGAAGAACCCGCCTGACTGCCGGGGGGGGGGCGTGGTAGAGCCGGTGGGAGGTGCCCCAGGGAAGGACTCACATGATGCAGCACATGGATCCTGTAGGCCCCTTCGGCAGGCTTCCCGTCATGCACGATATTGGCAATGAGGTCGTAGGTGGTGTTCTCATGCACCGCCTGCACTTCCTCAGAGAGGTACTCCCGGAGATCCACGTTCCTGCAAGGGAAACAGGAAGCCACGTGGCAGGCTCAGAAGCAGAGCAGGGAGGTCCTAGAAGCCTGGGACCCATAAATCTACTGCCCACTGCTTGAGACAATGATCTCCTGCCAGACAGACTTATTCAGGAAACCAGCTCAAGCCTAAGGCAAGGGGTGGAAAACTTTCCGGAGGGGGTCAGGACCCATCCCTGCCTGGAACCCTGGGAGAGGCGCCTGCCTTCAGAGAGGGATGAGCCCTCCAGAGCCAGAGGGGCCACAGGTCTGACTCCACAAAGAGCCACTTTCTCTGCTCCGTGAAAAAGCTTGGCAGCCAGAGAACCTGCCGTGGGAGGGAACGACAAGAGGGCACTCACGTGATGGGGAAGTTGACAATGGTGGGGTTCTTCTCCACAAAGAAGTTGTTCTTGGTGAACCTCTTGATGCAGAAGATGAGGTAAGGAGGCAGCCGGGTGAGCTGGAAGCGCTTCAGGAAGTTCTCCTTGTAGGTTTTGTATTCCTGAAAGGCCCAAGGCAACACATCCTGCTGTGATTCTGTGTGTGTGTGGGGAGGGGGGGCGCGACGCCAGCGCCAGGTCCACAGGGCAGCCCTTGGCCTGAAGGGTTAGGGTTAGGGTCAGGGCTGGAAGGGGCCGACTTGCCTTCTCGGTGATCCCATTGAATTTGGCCAGGATGTTGAAGAGGGGCACCTGCGGGATGATGAGCTGTTCCTTCTCATCCTTGTAGAGCGGGGCCGTGGGCAGGTCCAGCGTCAGGTACATGAAGGTGGACTCCACCATCTTCTCCTGGTACTCGTCGTTCTGGAGTAACTGCTCCTTCTCCTCTGCAGGCTGGCCAACAACGCAAGGGTGAACGAAGCCTCAGGGCAGCCACAGCCGGCCTCCTCCCTATGGGGCAATCCATGGGGGTCTGCCTGCCTGCCTGCCTGTGTGTGTGTATATGTCTACACGAGGGCACCTCTATCTGCAAAGGGCTGGGACTTTGTCAGTCTGCTGCAGACGCAGGACTCTCTCCTGCCCGTCGGTGCCTGTAGACCCAGGCCACGGCATTCTCCCAGTTTGTGTCAGGGGCTGAACCTCACGGGAGACTCTCCTGTAGCCACAGGGAAGGTGGACACTCGCATCCTCTCCTCCCCCACCCCTGCTCCTGAGGCTCCTCCTGGGAGCGTCCCCCACCTTCGTAACCCAGAATCCAGCAGCTTACAAAAACATACCAGATCTGGGTGTGGCAACTTCTTGGTAAATATCCGCATGGAGCCTTGAAAGACATCCGTCACAATGGCTGTCGGCAGGTAAGAGAGACACAACAAGGTTTCACTCCTTGGTTACCTGGGCTTCAGTTCTAAAAGTCTGCTTCCCACCTTTCATGAGACAACTCACAGAAGAACACCCGCACAATAAATCTACAAACTGAAGTGTTGGGGGTGGGGGAGGAGAACCACTCCAGCATAAAGAACTTATAAGCTAGCCTAAAAAGAGAGAAATCTCCCACCAAATCTTAAGGAACGAGGAGGAAATAATCAAAGACTTTTTAAAATGGGGGGGGGGGAAAGAGATGGACCTTGTTCACTTCTCCTGAGGAGAAAACCCACTTGCTGAGCTGCCACAAAAAGAAGGTCCTCTTCTTGACACCCACCAAAGGAACTTTTGGGAGAGGTGGGCCAGAGAGCAGGGCCTCCGAAGGGGATCATAAGGACCAGGCCTCCTCACGTGCGCCAAGCCAGAACCCGGGGGGTGGGGGGGGGTGGAACCTGGTCCCATGGGCTTCAGCAGCCAACAGGAGCACTGAACCTCCCTAAAGCCCCCTTAGAAGGTCTCTGGCCTACCAAGGATGGTGAGGTAGAGAAGGTCAGGACCTGTTATGATGGTCCATCTTGGAACTCTCTCCTAAGGGAAGCTGATCTGGCGTCATCTGTTCAGCTTCCCAGCACCAGGCAGAGACACACACCACACTGATGGCACTTATATAATCAGGCGCTGTGATCTCATCCTGTAGCACTCTGTTCCACCGTTCTCTAGCAACACGGTGCCATTTTGCAGCATTGTGCAAACTGCTTTGGGAAGGTGTATGAAGAGGACAACCCCCAGGGGCATCACCCTCCCTCACTTACTCTTTTTCTTCTTCTTTGTCCCACCAAGAGCCAAATGCAGGGCATTCAAGAACCAGGAGAGAAATTCAACTGCATCACCTGCAAAGAGAGGAAGATGGACAGGATGGACGGAAGGAAGGAAGGAAGCAGCAGCCGGGTCAGACCAGGCGGCAGCCCTCAGGACCAGCCCTGGCCCTTCAAGCAAAGCCTGCTTTCCTCATGGTAAGGAAACTTCTACCTGAGGCCTTGTAAAGAAGGGGGTGATGCTTGCAGGAGGAGGACTGCCCCCCACCCCACTGTTTTACACCCTGCAAATGTCTTCACCTCCAGTGGCTGGAGATGGGTAAGAACAAGAACGGAAACTCCGAGGGAGGAACATATCAAGGTGATCAGAGGGGGCAAGGGTTTGTTGATGCCGTGGTGCAAATGTCTCAAGGGGGGGTGGGCACAGCAAGACAGGAGGGGCCGGGCTCTGGGCAGGAGGCTGCGGAAGGGCTACAGGCAGTTGCTGCTGATGCCCACCAGGCCATGAAAAGCAGCAGAGGAGTTCACTGGAAGCAGAACAGGATGCATCGAGTTTTCCAGCCTCCTTTCTCTCTAGCACCACCAATGTGCACCTCAGGCGCAAAGCGCTCCAATGCACTGCTGATGGGGGGAGGCGCTTGGGCTCCTTTGCTGCAGTGCCCCATCTGTCCCAAGAGAGGGGCTGGCCCAGTTATGGGTTAAAGCAGCAGCAGCAGAAAGAATAGGGGGAGATGAAATCATGAGCCCCCACGCATGGGCCACTGTGGACTGCACCCACCCACCCCTCCTGGACAGAGTGGGACAAAATGGCTCCGCCAGAAAACAGCACCCCTCCTACAGAGTCCAACTGTTTGCGATGAAAGGAGCGGCTGCAGCTGTTGAGGCAGCCAGGAAGCTGCTCCAAGGCCCTTTTCCCCTGCCCTGCTGGGCTCCTGCCGGTTCTCACCTTGCTTGGTGATCTGGAAGTTCTTCTTGCTGCAGAGAACCACCGCCTGCAGCATTTCATGGGGAGAGACGTGAGCTTTGAAATTCCGGGGGTTCCACAGCTTCCTCATCAGCTCTCCAAACCTTTGGACCAGCAGAAACATGATGTCTCCCGGAGGACGCTTGATGTTCTTGTAGTTCTCCTCTTCCAGGAAATAATTCCGCAAGGGTGGGACATTAGACAGGGCCTAGAAGCACAGGCGTTAGGAATAAATGGGGTGGCGCTTGTTCAAGTACAAAGCCTCGGCTACTTCAAATCTTAAAAGCAGAGTAGACTGAATCACAGACGACGTAAAATTTAGATGCTGCCTGGGTCAAGGAGCTCCACCCCATCCTCCCCTAGATACTTACACCACTACATTCCTGAACCCAAGACCTGGCAAAGGAAGGGACACTGCCAGGCACAACTCTGTGTCAAAGGTGCTAAGGGGAAGGCTTCCGCACCACCACACTCCCTGCCACCTTGCCTAAAAGGGCAGCCCAGAGGTCCTGAGGGGGCTCCGGGATTCCCCTTCCTGCTCTAGTACCTGGAGGACAGCATTGGCGTAGTCGTTGGCTTTTATGTTGTTCAGGCCCACGATGCCCGGCAGGTAGGTGGTGCCGTCGTAAGCCCGAGAGAGCTTGGCCTGCTTGTCCAAGTTGGCAATGTGCTGCTTAGTGAAGGTGGGCTTCAGAACATACTGGAGGGCAGAGAGGAGAGTTGAGCAGCAAGGAGGAGGAGTCAGCCCCTCCCTTGCGATGGGGTCCGTGCCTCCGCCTAGCAAGGGCGGCCCTCCCCAGAAGACCCTCCTGCTGTTTTTCAGGGCAGTATCAATGAAATTTAAGGAGCATCGTTCTCAGCTGGAAGCATGCCGTTCCTTTCACAGCAAACTTGGGTGGGTGAAGTCCAACCAGTCTGGAAGCAACATGGGCCCAGTGAGAAATCACGCAGCAACTTCTACACAGATTTCTGTCCCTCTGGTTACAAATTAGCACAGGACATACACTTACAGGTTAAAACGAACTTTACAAATGGCAGCAGACTTGAGAACTTAGAAACCTACAGAACGTTAATGGGACAGAAACTTTAAAAACCATGTTATTAAATCACTTTATCGGGACTTCCGTGTTCACACTCAAGAGTCTGCTATTTCCCCATGGGCCTTGCAACCTCAAATCCTTCCGTGAAAAAAGCCACGTACGGTGATATCCTCGAGGGAAGAGTCAATGATTTCATAGTTGTCTGGCAGGCAGTAGAACTTCAAGGTGTGGAGGTTGAGGAAGACGTGATGGCTGAACTGGACGCTGTGAATGTAAGCGTGGGACTTCAAGCCCCGCCCTGCAGGGAAAAGAGGAGGCAGGCAAACTCTGTCAACGAGAGAGCGGGGAAGCTGGCTCTTAGCAGCCCAACAGACCAAGCGGCCCCAGTGACAGGAAACACTGGCTTGGGAGGCAAGGAAAGGTCACCTACTTTGGAAACAAAAATGCTTAAATTGGAATTCTGTTCTGGAAAATTGCTACTTTGGCTAACATTTCACAAAAGAGGCTGACTAGAAGAAGTCAGGATGCAAGGGGAACTAAGATCAAGAGAGACCAAAGGCAAGGGCAACGAAAGAAGAGGAAATCTAGGCAGTGGCCTTAGAAAAAGTAACCTGCTTCCTTGCTGTGCAGGGGGTGGGGGTGGGGGGTGAGGATTGAGAAAATAAGCAGCAGCAACTGAGAACTGAGACACGGCTGCCCATGCATTCAAGGAGAGAAGCGGGCCAAAAAAACCAAGCAGAAGAAGGAAATGGGGCAAGTCAGACAATGGAAAACCCGCCAGAGAGGAAAACCCCTTGCCAAGGAAGGCTGTCAGGACCAGGGTCTATAACTAGAATCCTGACATTCTGCCAGTCATGGATTCTCCCATCAGGTGGGAGAACTGGTAGCTGGCAACCCAAAAAGGTCACAAGCAAAAAGGCTAAGGCTGAATTTTAACAAAACAGCCAATTTTCAGACAAGAATAAAGTAAGAGAGAACAAGCACTGCAGCACCATTTATGAGATTTTGGTCAGACGCTCAATCTTAACATCTCTGCCTTTTTATTCCACATCTGAAATCTACTCCTACACCGTCCTGGCATTCTTCATCATGGAGGAAGAATTTCCAGACAACTTATTTTGTAATATGAAATGGAATAAGTAACATGGAAACAAACTCACCCTGGAAATATTTCCCACATACCAAACAAGCGTAGACGTTGATGTGGGAGAGAGAAATAGAACACAGCTTCTCAAAGTCAAAGTCCAGCACGCTCCTAAAATGGCACAACACCGACCCATTAAGACCACTTCAGTCCAACACCACTCAATGCAACCAGGCAGCAGAGATCCACCCTGCCCCGATGCCATGGGCAGATGGCACTGCAGGAGACCAGGGCACAGCCTGTCTGCCCAGAGAAATGGAGTGCTCCCCTAAAAGTGGCCTCACCGCTTTTAAACAAAATTCCTACAGAAGAGTCCCAGCTGAACTGAAACATGGCTTGCAACCCCTTCCTTACGCTGTACAGCAAGGAGATGAGAAGGCCTCAGAGTTTAGCTCCCTGGCAAGATTTATTTATAACTGCTAATATTGAAGCCTGCTGGTTGTTCCAGAGAGCTGGAAGCAAGTTTGAAACGAGGACTATTGATAGTAAGGCACAGCCCTGCAGTTGCTACTTCTAGTAAACAGGCATAGCAACTGTTTCTGCTGTTTCTGGACAATATTTAGAGTAAAAAAACTGCTGTAGTTAAATTGTTATTTTTTTCTGTTTGCCTACTCTCAATTAGAAAAACATTTTCAATTTACATCCCGCCTACTTTCCCAGCTACAATTGTTTTCAGATACAGTTGCTTGCAGGCCATTCCAACAATGGATACATTTGTAATCAGTTTGAAGACAAGCCTCTACTAGTTCAGTGGTGGTGAGCCTTCAGCACTCCAGATCTTTTGGACCACAACTCCCAGAATTCCAAGCCTGTATTGCCAATGACAAAGTACTGTGAGAGTTGTGGTCCAAAACATCTGGAGTGCCAAAAACACAATACATTAAAATGTTTGTTCATAAGACACCATAACACTTACAACTAAGAACGTAAGAACAGCCTTGCTGGAACAGGCCACAGACCATCCAGTCCAACATGGAATGCAACCAATGGACTAAAGTTGCATCCTGATGCAGAAACAAGTACAGTAATAAAGCATCCCAACTGGGTTTTTTTTTAAATCTACATGGGTTTTTTAGATTGATACACTGTGCTGTTACACCTGCTTTATCTGCTGCTACCCACATGCTTTTTCTGCACATGCACTTTTGCTGTCCATCAATGCACCCAGATACTGACTTGTTTATGGTGTCCAAGTAGGGGCAGTGCCTACTTCGTCGGTCCTCTGGGTCAAATCGGCCATATTTTGCTGTTATAGGTAAAGAGGAGATAAATACGTTAATTATTTACTATCCCTACTAAGAACGAACAACTACATAAGGATGCTTGAAGGAGGGCTAATCAGTGCGCTGGCTGTAATCTTGCTGTGGTTATATTTGGAGAGTTTTTTGGAGACGTGGCTGGCTCCTCCCTCATCTTTTCCCACCTCAGCCTCCTGCCTCCTTCCTGGGCCTGGTGTGTCACCCTCCCGCAGGCCTCCTTTCTCCCCCTCCTCTTTCAGGGACGAGCCCTCCCGCAGGCTCGGCCACTGCGCCTCCTCCGGGCTCCAGGGCCGCCCATCATCCCCCCCCCCATCATCCCAGGCCCGCACACCCACCGGCGGGCTCCTCCTCCTCCTCCTCCTCGTCGTCCTGGGGCTCCTGCTTGATCCTGAGCGGCGGCGGCGGCGGCGGCGGCTGTTGCTGCAGCTGCTCCTCCTCCTCCTCGTCCTCCTGCTTCACTCGCACGGGGCCCCAGGGCGCGGCAGGGGCGGCCGGCCCGCGCGGCGACGACGACGCCGACGACGCCCTCCCGTCCCCGGGATCCCGGAGCCCCCGGCGGGAAGGAGGGCGGGGAGGGCGGGAAAGCCGCTCCCGCTTCACCCGGGCCGACATCGCAACGGAAGCCCCCGCTCCCGCAACGCTGCGCATGCGCAGGCGATGCTTCGATGGGCGCACCTTTATGTCGTCACCGCGCAGGCGACGCCGGCCCGGCGGAGAATCGAGGAGGACGGTCTATGACGCATATCTCTGCGACAGCTCTAGCCGTGCGCAAGCGCAGATGGCTCTTTCCCCCGCCTTCTCACCCCCCCGACCCAAGGAACGAGGGCTACTAGGGGGAGGGACTGAGGGGCGGCTGCCCGCGCATGCGCAGTGGCCCAAGCCCAACTTCTGCCGCCTGGCCGCCTTTGCAAGCGGGGGGCGGGGCAAAGTAACGAGGAACTGGGTCGCTATTTGTTGTTTTAACACGAGTTCTTTGTGGACGGGAACGGTTGCGCCCGGCCAGTCGGAGGGTGGAGGGTCGCTGCCCTCCCCTCCCCTCCAAGCCCCCCCCCATTAACTGATTAATTGCAATAACGAGTTGCGGCTATACTAATTGATCTCGATTACGGCTGAAGGCTGCGGGGGGGGGGGAGGGAGGGAGTTGTCCTCTAACCCTCGCGTCCCGGGCCCTCCAGGCGGAAGCCCCCCCCCCCGCCCTGCCCCCGCTCGCCGCCGTGGGCCTCTCTCTCTCCGTCCAGCGGTGGCAAGGTAGAGCCGGGGGTGGGGGTGGGGAGGGGGCGTGGCCTTGGAGTCCGGCTCCTCCCCTCCCCTCCCCCCCTCCGGTCCCGGGGAGCTCGGCGGCGGCGGCGGCGGAGGAGGAGGGAGAGGCGAGAGCTGGCATGGACGGGGCGGCGGCGGAGGCCGGTGGGGGCGTGCGGGGCTGGGGTTTGGGCTGCCGGCGCGGGGGGGCCCGCCTCGACCTGAGCCACGGCTTCGTGCGGCACATCCGGCGCAACCAGATCGCCAGGTCAGCCCAGCCCCGCCCGCGGCAAGAGGGGGAGGGGAGGGGAGGAGGGTCGCCCCGGGACACGGCGTGGTGGTGGGGGGGAGGGGGAGGGTCGGACCCGGATGGAACTGTCTCGAAAGTAAAAGAAGACCCCCCTCCCCCCCCCCAAGGGCGTGCTTTCCTGCTTCAGGGCGATGCTGCTGCTGCTGCTGCTAAAACGAAGCCAGGCGGCCCAGCCGGAGTCCCATCCCGTCCAGTTCCAGGGTCCTGATCCGGGCAGGGACCAAGCACGATCTCCCCCACCAAGGCCTGTCTTGGGGACACCGAACACTCCTTACACCTCATGGTCACACCTAAAAGCTTCCAGGAGAATTGGTCTTGCAATTTTTTTAAAAAAAAGGGGGGGAGGCACGGGGCTCCTTAGCCTCACGAAAACACAGCCAAAAGGGGAATCCAGTGATGCTTATTTTTTTAGCAGATTTGGTGGGGAGTGGGAGTGGAAAACTGACCACTGAGGAGTAAAGAGCTATTGAAAAGACATATATATATATATATTTGGAAGACGAGACACCAACCCATGATAGGTGGGCAGTGCAGAGTGCAGGACATGAGCAGGGGAGATTTAACCCTTCCATGTCCCCATCCTGAGACACCCCTGCCCTCCTGAAAGGAGGAACAGAACCCTGCAGGCTGTTTGCGTTGCCTCAGCCTCCTGACAGGGCCTTCCCGTTCCCTCCCCAGGGATGACTATGACAGAGAAATGAAGCAAGCCAAAGAGAAAGTGAAGAAGAGGCACACTCCAGCTCCAGCCCGCCCCAGGAAACCAGATCAGCCGGTCTACCACCCATGCAGGAGAAGTAAGTTCACGCACAAACACGTGTGTGCGTCTTGCCCGTTTTCGTAAGAATCAACCACTGTGTAGCATCTGCGCCAGTGGGGGGGTGCTGCTTCCTTGTGGGCTGGGTTGCCGTTGGGACCAGCTGTTTCAAGTGGAGTCCCAGAGCAAAGAAGCTGGCCACTTCCCCCCTGGCACCTGGCTTTTGCCTTCCAGGTCACGTTGGAAGCCCACCTGCCCTGGAGTACGAGGGCTCCAGCGAGAGCAGCTCCAGTCCAGAGCTTGACCCCAACGGGCCAGCCCTTTTCTGCCTGGAGTACGAGGCTGACAGTGGCAAGATCACCTCCGTGGTGGTACACCAGGTAAGCAGGTCCTTGACGCTACCTTGAGAGAGAAACCTGGTCCTCTCTCTAGGCCACATGGAGGCCCAGCAGGCATGAAGCACTGGATGCTGTAGATACCTGTCTGCTTCCACACCTGCTGCTTTCTCAGGAAGTGAGGTGGCTGAAACGGATGCCCGTGGTCTGGCCTTGCAAAAGGCAGTCCTGCCCTGCCCCCATCATGGTTGCTGTCATCCTCAGCTCTGTTTGCAGCTGAGGGAGCAGTCTCACTTCCTCAGCTCTGGAGCCCTGCTTTTCCTCATGTCTTCTGGGAGAGCCTTCACAGAGAGGAGAGGCTCTCAGACGCAGACTCGGCAAAAACTTCCTTGTGCCCAGAGCTTATGTTTAATTGCAGTGCCAAAGAACAGCTTCAGTTCTCAGAAAACCCAGCAAACATTGCCACCACCTCCCCTTGTTCCAGTGTTTTCGTGTCTGCCTTCCACGTTTTAAAGCGCTGGTTTTGATGTTCTCTTCTGACTTTTATACATAGTCAGAGGTCATCCTGGTCTGCCCTGGAAAAGCAAGATGGATTCATCTTCGGGCAGGCGGGGCTGTGAGGTGGTTGGTGAAAGGTTTGCCCAAGTTCTGCCTTTCCTCCTTGCCTGCCTTTGTGTTTCCTGACCCCACCGCCACTGCCCTGCCTGTGACATGGTCCCTTCCCCAAGTCTTTGGCCTTGCCTTGTCTTCATAATCTAATTGTATTTTTAGTGCTGTGCATAATTGTGCTGGCAAAAAATTAATAATAATAAGTAGCAGAACTGAAGGAACAAAGGAGGGAGCTGCACATTATTAAGGGACTAGTAATGCCAAGTGTCCTTCAGAATAACACAAGAGTTCCAGGGAGAAGCTGATTTCCAACCAGGGGGACTTTCAGTGATTGAAGACTGAACTTTTGAGCACATTTTCCAAAACCCCCAAAAGGAAACAAACCAAACAAGCCAACAAAGAAAGCATTGTCTGGCTGAACATCCATGAGGGTACTCAGCTCTCTTATGCAAAGCCTCTCCAGTCCAGAGCCGCCTCTTATACTCTCACGACTCCTATAAGCATGCTTGGGAAATGTCGCAATGGCACAAAGAGTCACTGTGTGTCCAGGGTGGGTATCAGGGCCTTTCCGAGGCACCTTGATCTGAAGCACAAGAGGTGAGGGTGCTCACCCTGCAGAAAAGGTCCTCCAGAGAGTCCTAGAAAGGAGGCCTGTGTTGGTTCCACTTCTGGAAGGGACACCCCCCCCCCGAGAAGAGAACCTTGCTGTGCTTTTGTCTGGTGTGAAACCAGCCCGTCTCTGCTCCAGGCTCCTGCTGAGGTTCTGCTGCCTCGAAGACCTCTCTTGGCATGCTCAAGGGTGCTCTTGGGAGTGCAATCTGGGGCAGGCCCCTGGGAGTGGGAGGTTCCTCGTCCCTAGCTGAAAGAACGGGGCACCTCGCCTTTCCTCTCCCCTGGCTGGCAATTTCCCAGGACCTTCTTTGAAAGAGATGATCCCAAGGAAAGGTCACCGTGGTGGATACCGGTTAACGGATCCGTTCATCCAGGGGGGTGATGGGTCTTGCGGGGGGGTGATGGGGAGTGATGCCCTGGAGGCAGAAGAGCTTCTCAAATCGTTTGGAGGGCGTGCCCTGCACCTTTTCATCCACAGGGCAAGACAGCTGCTTGCTCACTTGCCCCCCCCCCGCCTTCTCCCTTTTGTGCCCCCTTGCAGGACAGTGACCCTGGCGAGGTGGTGGAGAAGGTCAGTGTCCAAAACCAGCTGGACCCGGCTCTGCGGGAGGCCCTGCGGCAGCGGGTGCAAGAGGAGCTGGAGAAGCGGCGAGTGAAGCGCTGACCCCCTCCGAGGGATGCCTCTGCTGCTTGCTTAGCTGGGGAAGGCCTTTTGGGGGGGCAGGGGGGATGCCACCCCTTCAGCTTTCCAGCAACCCCAAGCGTTGGCTGGAGCCCCTTCTTGGCCCAAGGCAGGATTGTCCTTGGTGCCTCTCATCCGCTCATCCTTTCTGGCAGTGGCCGAGCCCCAGATGAGGATTTGAAGCCGCCATGGCTTCAGGTTGGGAAGCTGAGCTGGGAATGTTGCTGAGGGTCTCCTTGAGAAAGAAATAGCCCAATTGGGCCTAGTCAGGTGGCTCTTGTTGGCCATGGGCTTCTAACCAACCTCTCTGTCTCGATAACTCTGCAACTCTTTGACCGTTTTTGGTGAATGCAGGTGTCCCCCTTGGTTGCCCTGCAGCTTTCCTGAAGACAGGAGGTGCCTGAACCCAAATTGCCTGGACTGTGAGGTTCCAGGGGGGACCCTTCTCCCCCACCACCCCAGAGTGTAACAACAGGACCCTTGATTCAGGACTGGGTTGCAGGAGGGAGGGAGAGATTGCAAGCAGCGGCTGCTGGACCTGGCCGGATAAACTGGCCTTCCAGGGTGGGTCAGTGAGGTTGAGCTGCAGAACCTGGTGCACAGGTTGACATGGGTCTTTCTACAGCACCTTGTTTCCAGATCTGCAAGCAGAAGTTTCTATCTGAAAATAAAGCAGGGAAGTGCCTGACTTGGACCGTTTCATTGCTCAGGGTAGAAGGTGGAGCAGTTGGCTTCAGTCAGGCTTTCAGTTGCCAGTGATGTTGTGCCACATTCTTCTGGCCTGCAAGTATTCTAAAAACATGTTTATGGTTGTAAATATACACATCTAAGTTGCTGTCACCGCTTGTTCTTTTCTGGTATTTTTTCTGAATGTTTACTATATGCTCCCTCCCCTGTGGAATTTAAACATCTTTATAGTCATTCGCTGGAAGTATTTGTAATCTGTCTTCTAGGATTGTGACTTGGTAGAGGCAAATATACATTAAAATTGGGTTTTCTAAGTGAAGCCAAGTCCTTTTGTATATGTTGTTGTTGTTGCATAACAGCAGGGATGAATCTGTGGCCAAGTGTGATTGATGTCGAAGGGAGCCCTGGGGGGGGGGGGAGAGGTCATGAAAGCCCCTGGAGGAAGACAGCCCCCCTCCCCAAGGCGGTCTCTCTGGAAGCAAGAGAGCTTTGAAGATGCCCTGGGCTGCTCGAGAGACCAACCAGTGTGTCCTTGATCCAGAGCCCTCTCTCAAGACCAAAATGACAGAACTGGTAGGCCCTGGAACACTGGGGCACAATTTGACTCCCTGGAAAAGGCTATAAGGCTTGGGAAGGTTGGAGCCAGGGGGGAAAGGGGGAGGATCAAACATGAGGATTCAGCATTTATTTTTATTTATTTATTTTAGAGTATTTTTACCCTGCCTTTCTCCTTGGAACAGGACCCAAGGTGGCTGACAGTCATGATGGATAATATACAGTCCAGTACAATTAAGACATGTTCAAGTATTTGAGAACAAGGAATTGAGGGGCATCTCACAGCATTAACAGGCAACATTACATTAAAGCAACAGGGTCATAAGTAAACACAAAATCTATGTGAACCCATAGATTCACATAAAATACACATGGAACTTTGAAAAGTTACTTTCTTGGACCAGGGTTGTCCTGGTTATTGGACTGTTCAGGGAACCTGGACGTAGTTCTCAACTTCAAAGCCCAGCGTTTCCACCATCAAGTTTGGGAAAGGGGACTCTCCCACTCGATATTGTGAAGGGTCAGGAATCCACGCCAGCGGCTAGCGATGGAAAAATGGGTCCTGGAGGGCTTGACTGAACCCTCAAGGAGGGTCCTCCTCTCCCGGGAATCGCGCCCTGCCCTGAGGTCCCCCTGGTGGCGCCGAGCCTTGCTTTGCGGGGGGGCTCCAGCAGCGCCCGCTCCTCCCGGGGCGACGTGCCGTTTCCGACGCCTTTCAGAGACACGAGGGCCCTTCCGGAGGCTTTGTTTGTTTGTTTGTTTGTTTGGCGAGGAGGCCGCTTTTGGCCGGGAGATCGGCGGAGACTGTGAGCGGGGAGGACGACCCCCCCCCCCGCTCTCTCTGACGGCGCTGCTCGCCCCAAAGAGCTTCTCTGCGCTGCCGACCGCGGACTCTTCTGGGGCGCGCCTGCCACCCTCTTTCCCTCCGCCCAGGAAAACTGCGCGGCGGCGGCGGGGGACATAGTAGCGCTTGCTTTCGGCCGCACCGAGCCCCGCAGAAGCCCTCATGCCCGGCCGGGTGGGGCTGGGAGGTCGCGCGCCCGCCAGGCAGCCAGAGGGGGGGGGGTCGCTCAAGCCGGGGTTTTCCTCCCCCTCCTGGCACCCCCCTCTCTCTCCAGGCTGCGGGGGGGGGAGATGTCCTCTTGTCAAGGCGAACCCCCCCCTTCCCCAGAGCAAGGAGGGAGGGGGGATTTGGAGGGAGGCGGGTCTTTCCCAGAGAGCATGCCGGGACGAGGGGCGCCTGGAACTACATTTCCCATCTGCCCCGGGTCCGCTGCGGGGCGGGGCGGGGGCGGCTTGGGTCCGGTCAGCTGGTGGGCAGCTGGGCGCCGCCGGGCAGGCCTGGCCCTTTAAAGGTCCCTCCAGGGGCGGAGGAGGCGGCGGCCGGTAAGCAAGGGTGCCTTCCTTCTCTCTCTCTCCCCCCCCCCCGACCGCCAACCCCGATCCGCCCGCTTCCCCGGTTGAATGGATGCCTGGCAGCAGAGGCGCTGCTGCACAAGCCAAGCCAGCCCGGGGCATCTCCTTGGGCAGCCCTCGCACGCCTGGAGGGGAGGGGAGGGGAGGGGAGGGGAAGGATGGGACGGGCGGGAAGGAAGGGTGGTCCCTCCCCAGCCCTGCTCTCGGTGGGTGGTGGAAGGAGACGCGCCCCCCGCTCTCGACCGGCTTCCGTCCCTGGTGCCCGAGCCTCCCCCTCTCTCCGAGGGGCTGGGGGCTGCCCTCTCCCGCTGGCCTTGGAGCGCCTCCAACAAAGGCCCTTGTGCCCCCCTGGCTGCCTCTCTCTCTCTCTCTTCTCCCTTTCACCCACCTGGCCCCGGTAGCCCCCCCCCCCCCAACCCTGGAGCCTCCTGCAGACCCTCAAGCTGCCCGAGCGTGTAAGAAAGGGTCGGGCTCCCTGTCCCGGGCAAAAGAGCCCCGTGCGTGTTCCTTGGATCTGCCCCGGAGGAGTCAACTTCGAGCTATGGGTGTTCTCAAGGGGGGGGGGCTATAACAGCCTTCTGCAACTGTCAAGTCCCAAAATAGGGTTCTGAAATTATTTTCAGATGGGCTAGTCCCTCTGAGACTCGCTGAATCCCTCAAGATGCCAATAAAAGATTCAACGCGAGAAATCCGAAGAGTACTGAATTTATTGATATCAATAAAGAGCAGTAGGTGAGCATCCGCCTTCCAGCCGGGCTAAGATACTCGACCCCGAACACACAAAGGGTTTCAGCTTTTATTGACTGTCCTTTCCCGCCTTTCCCAAGTGGCGCCAGAACTTGGGATTGGTCAAGGAAAGTTCAAATGGTCCAATCAGAGGGGGAAAGGGGCAGTCCTGGGTAATCCCTGGCAGTAAGGCCAGGACCTATGTGATTGCTAATGAGTTTGGGTAGGGTCATACAATGGGCAGGGGAACAAACATTGTCCTTTGGATGACAGTAATCTGAGGGAGATCGATAAGTCAATAACAGGGGAGAGGAGACAATTATCGGAACCAGTGGGGGGCCAGGAAGAGTTGTTGGAACTGCAGATAAGCATCAGAGGAAACACAATGAGTTTGGGTGCCCGGAGATATAGTTCATTGTAAGGTCCCATTCAGGTGTCTGGGAAGGGATACAAGGGTGTGATGACATAAGGATGTAGACTTCTTACGAGATTACACATTGGGTGTCTGGTGGCTGCAAAACCAGGATATAGGAATGTGGGAGAAATACAGTACAGGAATGCAATGTCACAATACAGATACAGAAACGCCATGGGATACAAAGATGCGAAAGAATACAGGAATGCAAATCCTTCCCAGGTGTGTGGGGAGGGGGTAGGAAGGGCTAACAGGATTATACAGTCATTTGGGGAAACACAAATACAAGCCTTTGCAAGGTTACATACAAAGGATGTGCAGGTTCAAGGATGTAAATTCTTAAAAGACTGCAGATGAGTGTTCTGGTGATTTCAGGAACTGTAAACAGGAGCACACAAGTTCTTAACAATGGAAAGTGTCCTCAGGCTCTTGTGCCAGTCGGGGTGGCAGATAGGAATGTTGATTTCTTGGGGGCAGCCGTTGAGGATACGTGAGAGATGTGCAGGTGATGATGGAAGCTCCAACCAGTCTTGCCAGCCTTGTGAGACCCGCCATTTCCAAATAGTCATCTTCTTCTTCTGGTTCCGTTTAGCTTTAGCTCCAGTTGATAGGATGCGGGGGTCGGGGAAAAGGGTATGAGCGTGTTGAGGGCAGTGGAGTGAAGGAAGATTAAAACAGGAAAGAAGGAACAGAAAGGTAGACGGAGGAAGGAGTTTCCTGTATTCCTAATTGATGCCAGGAATAGGTGAGGGAGCCTACGTTTTAAGGCAAGGAGGTTGGTGCCTAGAAGGTGTTTCTCTGCCCAAAGGGTGAGGCTAGTAGCCTTCCCCCTTTTCCTGCCCAGGCTGAGTCTTTGGCAGGGTTTTTCTAGGTGGCAGGTGAGATGACCGGAGTTGGTAACAGCCTGGGGTCTGAATTAGGTGGGTAGAGGGATTGGACAGGTAAGGGTTAACAATTTATGAAGAAGTCCCGGATCGAATTGGCGGAGAGGGGAGAGGTTGCTGTCGTTTGAAAAGCTAAGAGAAAATGGACAGAAAGCGGGGAGGGGAAGGGTTAATAAGTCGTGGAAAGTCCAGAGAGAAAAATGGTCAGGAAAGGGTTAATAGAGGAATGAGAACAGCAGGATGATGGAGGATGAGGAGGGGTTAAGAAATGCTGGGGAGTAGGTCCAGAAACCGCGGTATAAGCTATCCGATCTATCGGTGTTTCGACAGATCGCCTAGCTTCCATAGGAAAGCATGGAGCCGAAAACCCCATAGGATTGCATTGAGACTGGATGGGAGGGGGGAGTTCAGGGAGCGAGCCGGCTTTCCTTTGTAGGATATTGAAATCGGAAAAAGGAGGGGTGAGCGGGGGGGACAGATTGCCTGCTAGTCTAGTGGTTAAAAGTCTCCCGCAGCGCCCTCGTATGGCCGAAAATTAATTTGACATTGATGGATGAAGTCGGGGCGCTTGGGCTCTGATTGGTTGAGGCGCGCGGTTAGGCTTATCTCGCCTTCCCGCTGTGTTACCGGCCTCCAGCGGCAATTATCTTGCCGCAGAGGTACTTGGAATGGTTACATTTGAAGAGGGTGCAAATTGGAGCTTCCGCAAGCCAATTTTCTCAGTCTACAGCGCCTCCCGAGACTTTTCCAGCCGCGTAAGGGGCATGCCGTTCTTTGTCCAATAACTTGGGAACGGCTGGGTATTTTTGAACGGGATAAAAACCGGCATGCTTGTGACAGTCCGAGCTTCAATTGGGCTGTGCTTGCCGGTTCGCGGAACCGGTCCAAAGGTTCTGAATTTTTGTTTTCTCACCGTGACTTCACACAACGTTGCAGGCAAAGGCACCTGCGCCAAAACACACCCACACACACCACCACCCCGCGTGGCCTGGGGGTGCCTTCCCTCGCCGGGCGCTGCCTGGCCCAGGCGCGATCCCGCGGGTGCCGGAGGGCGGGTCACGCGCTCAGCCAGCCCCCTCCGTGCAAAGTCAAGCCCCAGCCCTTTGCTTACTGATAAGAGGGGCCTGCGTGTCCCGGGGGAGGTGGGGGGGATGGAGGGGGTGGCGGCCAAAGGCTCCGGGGAAGAGCAGCAGAGAGCCGAACGCGAGCCTGTATGATCAGGTAGAATGTAGCTCTGTCTCTGCCCCTCCTTGGCCTCCTCCTAAGGGATCAGTTGATCCCTTCGGAAGGTTTTGCTTTTTTATTTCCCTCCCTTGCCTTGGTTTTGAAAAGCATTGGCTTATTATGGCCTTGGTTTGGCTGGAGCAGAAGGAGCCTTGTCCTCCTCCTCCTCCTTGCCGATTTTGGACCATGACCAGCAAACACACCTTGCCTGTGGCCTTGGCAGAAGTTAAGGAGGCCGAGGGACATTCTCTCTCTGTGTGTGTGTGTGTCATTTGTCTTTGTTTTGTAGGAGTGCTGCAGTGTTTCTAAACACTGAGAAGGTTTGCCAAAATGGCCTGATACTTTCTTTCCCTATGTTGCTAGCGAACTGCCTTTCTGCGTTTGCATTCAGGGAAGCAAAGGGTCTGCTGATGATGCCTAGCAAGAGTGTAAGGTGAGCCCTAGGCAGGGATGGGGTGAAATCCTGAGAGAGCCGGGCAAAGGAAATGCAAAGGAGAGCTGCCTCAGATACAAAACAATCGGGGAGACTTTTAACCCGATAACAGTAAAGCCTGGTGCCAGTGTTTATATAGCTGGGAGCCCCCCCCCCCCCCAAGGAGCCAGGCCAGCTCATAAAAAGACTTCCAAGAGGGGAGGGGAGGGGCAAAGCTTATTCCAAAGAGGACGGGTGCAAAGCTGGCACTGAAGCGCCGGTTCTGCACATGGAGCTTTATGGGAGGTCAGGCCATAAAAGTACACCCCACCCCCGCCCTCTGGAAGTGTTGACAGGAGGGAAGGAAGCAGCCGTTGTGACAGGAGGTATGAGGCAGATGGGGGGGGACAATGGAGAAGACAGGATGCAATGCAAGATTTCCCAACTCAGCTGGCAGAAGCAGGTAGTAGGCGGCCTCGTAGATGACAATGCACTCCCGGTGTGCTTTTGAGCGTGTTTCCAAGGAGGAAAAGGGTCCTGAGGCAAGACGAGCAGAGAGAGGAGGAGGAGGAGGAGAGACCCCCAGGGTGGGATCGGCACAGAGAGTGGGGGTGCTTGGGCCTTTCCACCAGGAGCCCGCCCGGCGCTGGTGCTCGCAGGTGTTGGTGGTGCATTCCACTGGAACTGGTTGGTCGGGTAACACATTCCGCCTGTCCTGAAATCTTAATCCCCGACTGGTCTCTGTGGCCTAATCCCTTGGGTCCAGCGGTGGGAGCACGAGGAGGCATGACCGTGATGGGCTCGGGGGCTCACCCTGTCTCTTTGAGCCCATCTCCTGCACGTTTCGTTCACCAAGAACCAGTTGCATGGCGTGATAGACCTGGTCTGTTGGTGCCCCTGGAGAAGGAAGAGCTGCCCCGGCCAGCCCGGTCCAGTCGGTTTGCTGGTGGTGGTGGTGTCATTGTTAGGTGCTTTCTAGCTGCCTCTCGCTTTGGGTGTCCCTGCAAATGAGTGACCCCGAGAAGGTCTTCTCCTTAACAGCCTGGGAGTGTTGCTGCCTGGAACATGCCATGTTACTTGAGCCCCTCTGCCCATTTTTTGATGCTGGGGTGGGGGTGGGGCTGCCTGCTTTAATTTTGCTGACTGGAGAAGGGAAATGAGGATGACATAACAAGGGGCCCAGGGCTGCAGCCCCCCCCCCCCCCGGGGCGGGGGGGGGTGGCGGGGGGGGGGGGGGGGCGCCCCCCCCCCCAATCTTGGCTGCAATCCTCGGTTCATCCGAGCTGACCCGTTTCCCCTTCTTGCTTCTCTTCCGGAAGGCGTCTTCTGATGGTTCCAGCCAGAGGCCAAGCCTTGTAGCCAGCGCATCCTCCCTTTCTGCCCCTCCCCTCCCCTCCCCTCTCCTCTCCCCTTCCCCTCCCTCCTCTTGTGGCTCTCCCCCTCCTCCCCTACACACCTGCTGTGTACCTGCACTCACTAATGACAGCGTGGATCCTCCTTCCCGTCAGTCTCTCCGCCTTTTCAATCACCGGAATATGGATCGTGTAAGTGTTTTCCCGGTGTGGATCAGGGGCATTCTCAAAAAAGTGACCAGGAAAGGGCATGGGCAGGTTGTAGGGATGGGGGGGGTGTCCTCAAATAAGTCTCCCAATGCAGAGACCGATTGCCACAGGAGAGCCCCCCACCCACCCACCCAGCCGGTGGAAGGCTTGGGCTGTTACTCTGAGCAATGCTGGCATTCAAGAGATCTCATCAGGTTCTCCATGCTGTCCTCCTCCTCCTCAGAGAAAAAACAGCAGCTGCTTAAGGTACTGTTATTGGATTGCGCCCCCCTGCCCCCCCCCCCCGCCGCCCCGTGCCAGAGGGAATAGGCAGGCATGTTCCAAAAGGACAGCCTGACTGTAACACCTTGCCTTCATCTCCACAAAGGACCAGCCTTCAGCCCTTGTCCTCACCTCACCCTGCAATACCCAACGGCAGCCACTGAAAGGAACGTGGTTCTGAGCCTCTCAGAGGCAGCTGCCTACTGGGGGGGGGGGGGCTGCCTTTCTCCCCAGTGTGGCATTGCAGCCCTCTCTGCAAGACTCTGGGTGCAGAGAACGGGACTGGCAAAGGCTGCCGTGGAGCGTGTGTGGCCCCAGGCGTTTGGGCAGGAGTCACAGCCAGGATGTGCATGTGAAGGGAGGGGGTGCAGGCCTCTCTGGGGTTCATCTCAACATGGTGACTTTAGGTCCCAGAGGAAGCTTCCCAGAGGGATGTGGTGCTGCCCGATCTCCCGGATTTACCCTGAGGCCTGGCCGTCTTCCTCCTCTTGGCAGGAGACGGGGGCGCTGGGCCCGTCCAAGGGTGCCTCTCCACCTAAATGGAGAGCTGGGGGCCGTGCAGGGGCAGCCCAGAGATCCCAGGCCTGCTTGGCCTCCAAGGAGCAGCTTCAGAAACAGGCCCTCCCCTTCCTCCCCTGTCGGGCTGGTGCTCTGGGGGAACAGCCAGACCCGAAGCAGACAACAGGCTTAGTTGCTGTTTGTGTAAGCCGGGAAATTTCCACAGGCTCAGTGGCAGTGGCGCAGGAACTCCTAGCCTTGGGCTGACCCATTTTATTGCTGTCGGACCTTGTGAGGAAGGGCTGGGCCAGGGGTCCCACCTCTGTCCTCTGTCCAGCCTCCCATTCCCAGTTTGCCTGCAGGGAGGGGGCTGGACGGGGAGGGGGGGCTGTCAGTCCAGAGAGCCGGTCTGAGGAATGGGGGCAAGTAGGAAGGCTCCAGTGGTGGTGGTGGTGGTCCTCTATGGTGCTGCATTTTTGCCCTCCACCCCCAACAGTCCTACTGCCACCCGGCCACCATCATTTTTTCTCTGGCATTTCCTGGAACCTTCCGTTCCAGGATCTCCTTGGGGCTGATGCTCACCAGAGGAACCTTGACTTGCATCCCCAGTGAGGAGATCAGAGGAGCTCCATCCTGTCCAGCCCTTGGAATGCCTCAAGGGTGCTAGAGAAGACCCTTCGTGGTCAGACCACGGATTCTAGGCCAGTGGCCCTTCTTTCCTCTTGGGATGGAAGCCATGTGCCAGCACTGACCTGTGCAATGGGGCGGTGTGTGTGTGTGTGGTCAGTCCCGCATGCTCCTGCCAGGGGCGGCCCCCTCCCTTCTGCCTTCTCCTGATGGGTATGGTTCTCCCTCTGCTCCCCTCTCCCCCCAGGTACGCCATGGCCGTGATGAACCACCACGTGTGCCCTGTTGAGAACTGGTGAGTCCCCCTTTTGCCCACCCAGCCGGAGGACAGAGCCCAGCTCTTGGCGTTGCTGGGGCCTTCCTCTTCCCAGCCCCCCCCAGCCCCCCAGCCCTCAATGCCAGCTCACGATGTGTCCAAACCGTTGCAGGTCCTACAATGAGTCCTGCTCTGCTGACCCTGCCAAGCAGGGCTATCCCAAAAGCTGCTGCACCCTAGAGGATGTCCCACTGATCAGGTGAGGTTGGAGGGAGATTCGGGGGGGGCGGGGCTCCCAGAGGTGGCCTCTTCCAGGGACAGGAGGAGGCAGTGGGCCACACGAGTGCCAGCGGAGGGCCGTTGCCCGGAGGTTTTGCTTCTCTTTCAGCCATGCTAATAACCCTCCGGCCCTTTTCTCCCCTGCAGTAAATGCGGCACCTACCCTCCAGAAAGTTGCCTCTTCAGCCTTATCGGGAATGTCGGAGCTTTCATGGGTAGGCCTTCCCTCCTCCTTTCTCCAGTTTTGCCCCCCCCTCACCCCTCCCTCTCCCCAGCAGTCCCAGGGCTGGCCAGGCAGCGTCTCTTCTGCTTTTGCACAAGGAGTCCTGGGGGG